>JAQNBH010000008.1:2485933-2811131 GCA_028752905.1 Cladorhizidae sp. MBARI D1340-BT2
TGTATTAATGAGTGATGTGTTAGTGTAGTTGGTGCTGTATTAATGAGTGGATGTGTTAGTGTAGTTGGTGTTGTATTAATGAGTGGATGTGTTAGTGTAGTTGGTGTTGTATTAATGAGTGGATGTGTTAGTGTAGTTGGTGTTGTATTAATGAGTGGATGTGTTAGTGTAGTTGGTGCTGTATTAATGAGTGGATGTGTTAGTGTAGTTGGTGCTGTATTAATGAGTGGATGTGTTAGTGTAGTTGGTGCTGTATTAATGAGTGGATGTGTTAGTGTAGTTGGTGCTGTATTAATGAGTGGATGTGTTAGTGTAGTTGGTGCTGTATTAATGAGTGGATGTGTTAGTGTAGTTGGTGCTGTATTAATGAGTGGATGTGTTAGTGTAGTTGGTGCTGTATTAATGAGTGGATGTGTTAGTGTAGTTGGTGCTGTATTAATGAGTGGATGTGTTAGTGTAGTTGGTGTTGTATTAATGAGTGGATGTGTTAGTGTAGTTGGTGTTGTATTAATGAGTGGATGTGTTAGTGTAGTTGGTGCTGTATTAATGAGTGGATGTGTTAGTGTAGTTGGTGTTGTATTAATGAGTGGATGTGTTAGTGTAGTTGGTGCTGTATTAATGAGTTGATGTGTTAGTGTAGTTGGTGCTGTATTAATGAGTGGATGTGTTAGTGTAGTTGGTGCTGTATTAATGAGTGGATGTGTTAGTGTAGTTGGTGTTGTATTAATGAGTGGATGTGTTAGTGTAGTTGGTGCTGTATTAATGAGTGGATGTGTTAGTGTAGTTGGTGCTGTATTAATGAGTGGATGTGTTAGTGTAGTTGGTGTTGTATTAATGAGTGGATGTGTTAGTGTAGTTGGTGTTGTATTAATGAGTGGATGTGTTAGTGTAGTTGGTGTTGTATTAATGAGTGGATGTGTTAGTGTAGTTGGTGCTGTATTAATGAGTGGATGTGTTAGTGTAGTTGGTGCTGTATTAATGAGTGGATGTGTTAGTGTAGTTGGTGCTGTATTAATGAGTGGATGTGTTAGTGTAGTTGGTGTTGTATTAATGAGTGGATGTGTTAGTGTAGTTGGTGTTGTATTAATGAGTGGATGTGTTAGTGTAGTTGGTGTTGTATTAATGAGTGGATGTGTTAGTGTAGTTGGTGTTGTATTAATGAGTGGATGTGTTAGTGTAGTTGGTGCTGTATTAATGAGTGGATGTGTTAGTGTAGTTGGTGCTGTATTAATGAGTGGATGTGTTAGTGTAGTTGGTGTTGTATTAATGAGTGGATGTGTTAGTGTAGTTGGTGTTGTATTAATGAGTGGATGTGTTAGTGTAGTTGGTGCTGTATTAATGAGTGGATGTGTTAGTGTAGTTGGTGCTGTATTAATGAGTGGATGTGTTAGTGTAGTTGGTGTTGTATTAATGAGTGGATGTGTTAGTGTAGTTGGTGTTGTATTAATGAGTGGATGTGTTAGTGTAGTTGGTGCTGTATTAATGAGTGGATGTGTTAGTGTAGTTGGTGCTGTATTAATGAGTGGATGTGTTAGTGTAGTTGGTGCTGTATTAATGAGTGGATGTGTTAGTGTAGTTGGTGTTGTATTAATGAGTGGATGTGTTAGTGTAGTTGGTGCTGTATTAATGAGTGGATGTGTTAGTGTAGTTGGTGTTGTATTAATGAGTGGATGTGTTAGTGTAGTTGGTGCTGTATTAATGAGTGGATGTGTTAGTGTAGTTGGTGCTGTATTAATGAGTGGATGTGTTAGTGTAGTTGGTGCTGTATTAATGAGTGGATGTGTTAGTGTAGTTGGTGTTGTATTAATGAGTGGATGTGTTAGTGTAGTTGGTGTTGTATTAATGAGTGGATGTGTTAGTGTAGTTGGTGCTGTATTAATGAGTGGATGTGTTAGTGTAGTTGGTGTTGTATTAATGAGTGGATGTGTTAGTGTAGTTGGTGTTGTATTAATGAGTGGATGTGTTAGTGTAGTTGGTGTTGTATTAATGAGTGGATGTGTTAGTGTAGTTGGTGTTGTATTAATGAGTGGATGTGTTAGTGTAGTTGGTGTTGTATTAATGAGTGGATGTGTTAGTGTAGTTGGTGCTGTATTAATGAGTGGATGTGTTAGTGTAGTTGGTGTTGTATTAATGAGTGGATGTGTTAGTGTAGTTGGTGCTGTATTAATGAGTGGATGTGTTAGTGTAGTTGGTGTTGTATTAATGAGTGGATGTGTTAGTGTAGTTGGTGCTGTATTAATGAGTGGATGTGTTAGTGTAGTTGGTGTTGTATTAATGAGTGGATGTGTTAGTGTAGTTGGTGTTGTATTAATGAGTGGATGTGTTAGTGTAGTTGGTGCTGTATTAATGAGTGGATGTGTTAGTGTAGTTGGTGTTGTATTAATGAGTGGATGTGTTAGTGTAGTTGGTGTTGTATTAATGAGTGGATGTGTTAGTGTAGTTGGTGCTGTATTAATGAGTGGATGTGTTAGTGTAGTTGGTGCTGTATTAATGAGTGGATGTGTTAGTGTAGTTGGTGTTGTATTAATGAGTGGATGTGTTAGTGTAGTTGGTGCTGTATTAATGAGTGGATGTGTTAGTGTAGTTGGTGCTGTATTAATGAGTGGATGTGTTAGTGTAGTTGGTGCTGTATTAATGAGTGGATGTGTTAGTGTAGTTGGTGTTGTATTAATGAGTGGATGTGTTAGTGTAGTTGGTGTTGTATTAATGAGTGGATGTGTTAGTGTAGTTGGTGTTGTATTAATGAGTGGATGTGTTAGTGTAGTTGGTGTTGTATTAATGAGTGGATGTGTTAGTGTAGTTGGTGCTGTATTAATGAGTGGATGTGTTAGTGTAGTTGGTGCTGTATTAATGAGTGGATGTGTTAGTGTAGTTGGTGCTGTATTAATAAGTGGATGTGTTAGTGTAGTTGGTGTTGTATTAATGAGTGGATGTGTTAGTGTAGTTGGTGCTGTATTAATGAGTGGATGTGTTAGTGTAGTTGGTGCTGTATTAATGAGTGGATGTGTTAGTGTAGTTGGTGCTGTATTAATGAGTGGATGTGTTAGTGTAGTTGGTGTTGTATTAATGAGTGGATGTGTTAGTGTAGTTGGTGTTGTATTAATGAGTGGATGTGTTAGTGTAGTTGGTGTTGTATTAATGAGTGGATGTGTTAGTGTAGTTGGTGCTGTATTAATGAGTGGATGTGTTAGTGTAGTTGGTGTTGTATTAATGAGTGGATGTGTTAGTGTAGTTGGTGTTGTATTAATGAGTGGATGTGTTAGTGTAGTTGGTGTTGTATTAATGAGTGGATGTGTTAGTGTAGTTGGTGTTGTATTAATGAGTGGATGTGTTAGTGTAGTTGGTGCTGTATTAATGAGTGGATGTGTTAGTGTAGTTGGTGTTGTATTAATGAGTGGATGTGTTAGTGTAGTTGGTGTTGTATTAATGAGTGGATGTGTTAGTGTAGTTGGTGCTGTATTAATGAGTGGATGTGTTAGTGTAGTTGGTGCTATATTAATGAGTAGATGTGTTAGTGTAGTTGGTGCTGTATTAATGAGTGGATGTGTTAGTGTAGTTGGTGCTGTATTAATGAGTGGATGTGTTAGTGTAGTTGGTGCTGTATTAATGAGTGGATGTGTTAGTGTAGTTGGTGTTGTATTAATGAGTGGATGTGTTAGTGTAGTTGGTGTTGTATTAATGAGTGGATGTGTTAGTGTAGTTGGTGTTGTATTAATGAGTGGATGTGTTAGTGTAGTTGGTGTTGTATTAATGAGTGGATGTGTTAGTGTAGTTGGTGTTGTATTAATGAGTGGATGTGTTAGTGTAGTTGGTGCTGTATTAATGAGTGGATGTGTTAGTGTAGTTGGTGCTGTATTAATGAGTGGATGTGTTAGTGTAGTTGGTGTTGTATTAATGAGTGGATGTGTTAGTGTAGTTGGTGCTGTATTAATGAGTGGATGTGTTAGTGTAGTTGGTGTTGTATTAATGAGTGGATGTGTTAGTGTAGTTGGTGCTGTATTAATGAGTGGATGTGTTAGTGTAGTTGGTGCTGTATTAATGAGTGGATGTGTTAGTGTAGTTGGTGTTGTATTAATGAGTGGATGTGTTAGTGTAGTTGGTGTTGTATTAATGAGTGGATGTGTTAGTGTAGTTGGTGTTGTATTAATGAGTGGATGTGTTAGTGTAGTTGGTGTTGTATTAATGAGTGGATGTGTTAGTGTAGTTGGTGCTGTATTAATGAGTGGATGTGTTAGTGTAGTTGGTGTTGTATTAATGAGTGGATGTGTTAGTGTAGTTGGTGCTATATTAATGAGTGGATGTGTTAGTGTAGTTGGTGTTGTATTAATGAGTGGATGTGTTAGTGTAGTTGGTGCTGTATTAATGAGTGGATGTGTTAGTGTAGTTGGTGTTGTATTAATGAGTGGATGTGTTAGTGTAGTTGGTGTTGTATTAATGAGTGGATGTGTTAGTGTAGTTGGTGTTGTATTAATGAGTGGATGTGTTAGTGTAGTTGGTGCTGTATTAATGAGTGGATGTGTTAGTGTAGTTGGTGCTGTATTAATGAGTGGATGTGTTAGTGTAGTTGGTGCTGTATTAATGAGTGGATGTGTTAGTGTAGTTGGTGTTGTATTAATGAGTGGATGTGTTAGTGTAGTTGGTGCTGTATTAATGAGTGGATGTGTTAGTGTAGTTGGTGCTGTATTAATGAGTGGATGTGTTAGTGTAGTTGGTGTTGTATTAATGAGTGGATGTGTTAGTGTAGTTGGTGCTGTATTAATGAGTGGATGTGTTAGTGTAGTTGGTGCTGTATTAATGAGTGGATGTGTTAGTGTAGTTGGTGTTGTATTAATGAGTGGATGTGTTAGTGTAGTTGGTGTTGTATTAATGAGTGGATGTGTTAGTGTAGTTGGTGTTGTATTAATGAGTGGATGTGTTAGTGTAGTTGGTGTTGTATTAATGAGTGGATGTGTTAGTGTAGTTGGTGCTGTATTAATGAGTGGATGTGTTAGTGTAGTTGGTGCTGTATTAATGAGTGGATGTGTTAGTGTAGTTGGTGCTGTATTAATGAGTGGATGTGTTAGTGTAGTTGGTGCTGTATTAATGAGTGGATGTGTTAGTGTAGTTGGTGCTGTATTAATGAGTGGATGTGTTAGTGTAGTTGGTGTTGTATTAATGAGTGGATGTGTTAGTGTAGTTGGTGCTGTATTAATGAGTGGATGTGTTAGTGTAGTTGGTGCTGTATTAATGAGTGGATGTGTTAGTGTAGTTGGTGTTGTATTAATGAGTGGATGTGTTAGTGTAGTTGGTGTTGTATTAATGAGTGGATGTGTTAGTGTAGTTGGTGTTGTATTAATGAGTGGATGTGTTAGTGTAGTTGGTGCTGTATTAATGAGTGGATGTGTTAGTGTAGTTGGTGTTGTATTAATGAGTGGATGTGTTAGTGTAGTTGGTGTTGTATTAATGAGTGGATGTGTTAGTGTAGTTGGTGTTGTATTAATGAGTGGATGTGCTTGAGCTGGTAAACTGTTGCCTTTAGTGGTCGAAATGTTGAGGTAGCTGCTTCCAGTGAAGACTCCAGTCCAGTCACACCCCTTTCAACTACTCAAGAAATGTGTCCATTCACATCCCCTTTCAACTACTCAAGAAAAATGTGTCCAGTTACATCTCTTTAAACTTCTACTATCAAAAATGTGTCCAAGATGTGTCCAAGTCAGCCACACCCAGTTCTGGTAACTGTTCTTCATCCACTTTTTCTCCCGATATTTACGACAGTCACTATGGATTCCATTGTTACTTCTGTTTGGAAATGGAGAATGGAGCTCACCAGTTTCTAATTTGGGCTGAATATGGTTTGGGGCTAGGGCTAATTCAGGGCTAGGCCTATTCTAGGGTTAGGGCTATTTGGGGTTAGGGCTATTCTAGGGCTAGACTCTTATAGGGTTAGAACATCCTGGGATAGTCCCAAGTATCATGGGAACCATGGGATGTCCTAGAAAGGACTGGTCATCGCTCACCACACAGATGATTAACCTTGACATATTTGAGGGAATTACTAGCTGAGGTTAGCCTACAGACTGTAGTACTATTAGCTGGCTATTAGCCTGACGCTGATGGGGAAAGCCGACTCTAGTGTGAGGTCACTCAGAGACCGTGTATGACTGTATGTGACTGAAAGTAAAAGTATTGTCACCCTACTCCCAACATTGGTTTGGCCATTATTTTTTAAATGGCGTCTAAAAAAGCAGAACACAAGTTTATATCTCAGCTAAAGCTCACTCTTGCAGTGTCCACAACACTTGTTTTAGACTCAAAAACACTTCAAGCAAGCATTCAACCATTGGTAGAGCTCCCCCCCCCCCCCGTTAAAACCATGACATTCGGTCTTTAAGAAGGTCTTGTGTCTTTCTACTGAATATCCCCACACACAACTTCTGTACAGTAGCTTTATAATTTTACTCACAGAAGACTCAAAACTGACCTGTACATGGCAACAACGAAACTGTTTCTTGATTCGGTAAAACACCTAAAAATATCGTCCATGCAATAAACACGCTTGTGTGTGCAATATTGAGTCTAACTTAGCTGAGTTGGCAAGAAACTGCACATTTTCGCTCAAAGATGTGATCAGTTGGTTTTCTTCAGAAGGTTACTCTTGTGACAATACAGTACAGACCTTCAACAAAACCAGGTAACTACGTGTTATGCACGAGCCTATGTGAATACATGGCATGTGTGTCTGTGTTAAGAAACATTTATGTTTGCTTAGTTCTGTGGTGTTACACCCGAGTAACTTCTTGTAAGTGGCTGTCTAACTATGTGAACAAAAATAGAAGTCAAAAATCAAAACAAATATTTTTTTGACTCGCCAAAAAAAAGTTTACCAATGTAGACCACAAACATGTGTGGACCCTTTACCTGTTAAGATAATGAACACTGATAGTTTGTTATATTTTGAGTTCATTGTAGTAATAGGTAAAGGGTCATTAAATGTTTTGCGGTCTATGTTTGTAAATTCTTGTTTCATATCTTTTTTGACTTATTAAACATTTTCTTATGAATATTATAAGACTGTTCTATATATAATATATCTAGGACCTTCGGATTAATTGGAGTGAGTGTTCAACAGCATTAGTTAATAGACGAAATCCCCACATCAATTTCCCATAATTATCTTATTTGAAAGTTACCATAGTTACCGGAGTGTAAGTCGCAGTGGCAGCTCCAAATCTTCCCCTCCAGGTCAGGGGCGTGGCTTGTATACAGAATGTGTCGACTTTGTTGGAATATAAGGCGGAGTGGCTAGAATGAATCACTGGGTGTGGTCCCAAGGGGGATCATGTGACATCGTACTGCAGCTATGTACCAATCCCAACTACTCACACACACACACACACTGCACACACACAACAACAACAAGAGCTGGTCATGGAGTAGCTTGATTAGCCAGTCCCAGGTCATTATTAGACACCCTTGAAATTCTTTGACTTCTATAGATCTACTGTTGGTCAGAATTCATGTTCATGTATGTCATAGCTAAAGAGTCCTTGTTACTGCTGTTAGCTGCCATCACTGAATGATGGGTGTGGCCAGTTGCTAAGTTGGGCTGAACGTGATCAAGTTGTAGTTACTATGACTACAATATAAACAAGTTATAGCTTTGACCAGCAGAATTTATGGTATTTAGACATCCTCAAGGCCGGTTGTGGTGGCCCCGCTGTGCTTGGATCACTGCAGCCTCAGGCCTCCAGGGTGCAAGTACCGCAGATCCCTCATCAGGGGGGCTATTATGCACGTATAGAGTTATCAGTGGAATCAAAATATCTGAGGCCATACAAGGGCTCGTCCATACAAATTGTAGATTCTTTCCTTGCATAGTCCCATCTTCCCGACATGCGGCTGACATGCGGCCATCTTCTCAACATGCGGCCATCTTCCTGACATGCAGCCATCTTCCTGACATGCGGCCATCTTCCTGACATGCGGCCATCTTCCTGACATGCGGCCATCTTCCTAACATGCGGCCATCTTCCCAACATGCGGCCATCTTCCTGACATGCGGCCATCTTCCCGACATGCGGCCATCTTCACAACATGCGGCCATCTTCCTGACATGCGGCCATCTTCCCGACATGCGGCCATCTTCCCGACATGCAGCCATCTTCCTGACATGCGGCCATCTTCCCGACATGCAGCCATCTTCCCGACATGCAGCCATCTTCCTGACATGCGGCCATCTTCCTGACATGCAGCCATCTTCCTGACATGCGGCCATCTTCCTGACATGCGGCCATCTTCCTAACATGCGGCCATCTTCCCAACATGCGGCCATCTTCCTGACATGCGGCCATCTTCCCGACATGCGGCCATCTTCACAACATGTGGCCATCTTCCTGACATGCGGCCATCTTCCCGACATGCAGCCATCTTCCTGACATGCGGCCATCTTCCCGACATGCAGCCATCTTCCCGACATGCAGCCATCTTCCTGACATGCGGCCATCTTCCTGACATGCAGCCATCTTCCTGACATGCGGCCATCTTCCTGACATGCGGCCATCTTCCTGACATGCGGCCATCTTCCTAACATGCGGCCATCTTCCCAACATGCGGCCATCTACAACATGCGGCCATCTTCCTGACATGCGGCCATCTTCCTGACATGCGGCCATCTTCCTAACATGCGGCCATCTTCCCAACATGCGGCCATCTTCCTGACATGCGGCCATCTTCCCGACATGCGGCCATCTTCACAACATGCGGCCATCTTCCTGACATGCGGCCATCTTCCTGACATGCGGCCATCTTCCCGACATGCGGCCATCTTCCCGACATGCAGCCATCTTCCTGACATGCGGCCATCTTCCCGACATGCAGCCATCTTCCCGACATGCGGCCATCTTCCTGACATGCGGCCATCTTCCTGACATGCGGCCATCTTCCCGACATGCAGCCATCTTCCCGACATGCGGCCATCTTCCCAACATGCGGCCATCTTCCTGACATGCTGCCATCTTCCTGACATGCAGCCATCTTCCTGACATGCGGCCATCTTCCTGACATGCAGCCATCTTCCTGACATGCGGCCATCTTCCTGACATGCGGCCATCTTCCCGACATGCGGCCATGGTCCTGACATGCGGCCATCTTCCCGACATGCGGCCATATTCCTGACATGCGGCCATCTTCCTGACATGCAGCCATCTTCCTGACATGCTGCCATCTTCCTGACATGCTGCCATCTTCCTGACATGCGGCCATCTTCCTGACATGCGGCCATCTTCCCGACATGCAGCCATCTTCCCGACATGCAGCCATCTTCCTGACATGTGGCTGGAATGGACACCACACCCATCATCCATTTATTTGCTGTGCTTCTTCATTGCATCAATCGGACACATCATGGATCACATGCACTTCATGTGACCTTCTATGGGAGGCACATGTTAGCTAGTTTACACTGCACCTTGCCATGTGTACCATTCTAGCCATCCTGTAGAGTGTAGAAGGTCCAAGAATGTTGGTTCAAATTTTGGTAATGATGTTTAACTTTAAGCTGAGGAGAAGAGAAGTCGGCTATTTGCATATTGCGTTGTCATGTGATAGTCATCTCTAGGTGTGCTCTTGTTGGCACAGGTGTCTGTGGTCATGCGATAGTCGTTACTCTAGGTGTGCTCTTATTGGCACAGGTGTCTGTGGTCATGCGATAGTCGTTACTCTAGGTGTGCTCTTATTGGCACAGGTGTCTGTGGTCATGCGATAGTCGTTACTCTAGGTGTGCTCTTGTTGGCACAGGTGTCTGTTGCCATGTGATAGTCATTACTCTAGGTGTGCTCTTATTGGCACAGGTGTCTGTGGTCATGCAATAGTCGTTACTCTAGGTGTGCTCTTATTGGCACAGGTGTCTGTGGTCATGCGATAGTCGTTACTCTAGGTGTGCTCTTATTGGCACAGGTGCCTGTGGTCATGCGATAGCCGTTACTCTAGGTGTGCTCTTATTGGCACAGGTGTCTGTGGTCATGTGATAGTCGTTACTCTAGGTGTGCTCTTATTGGCACAGGTGTCTGTGGTCATGTGATAGTCGTTACTCTAGGTGTGCTCTTATTGGCACAGGTGTCTGTGGTCATGCGATAGTCGTTACTCTAGGTGTGCTCTTATTGGCACAGGTGTCTGTGGTCATGCGATAGCCGTTACTCTAGGTGTGCTCTTATTGGCACAGGTGTCTGTGGTCATGCGATAGTCGTTACTCTAGGTGTGCTCTTATTGGCACAGGTGTCTGTGGTCATGCGATAGTCGTTACTCTAGGTGTGCTCTTATTGGCACAGGTGTCTGTGGTCATGCGATAGTCGTTACTCTAGGTGTGCTCTTGTTGGCACAGGTGTCTTGTCATGTGATAGTCATTACTCTAGGTGTGCTCTTGTTGGCACAGGTGTCTGAGCACTGAGATGCACGCACTGATGCGTGTCTTGTGGTCAGGGAAGTGGGCGGTGGTCACGCCCCATGCTGTCCTCAACGCCGTGTGGACTCTCATTCCCTCCTTCCATGGATATGTACAACAAGATGCTCAGGAATTCCTGTGGTCAGTAACCTAGGTGATGCTGCAAACATCCTCCTTGTTCTATTAATAGTCTAGGGTACTTTGTGAGGACTGCAGGGGTGGGGCTATAGGGCTAGGATTAGGGCTATAGGACTAGAGTAAACTATGTACTAGGAAATGGCGGATCCAGCAATGGGGTGCAAGGGATGCGACCCCCCTCACCCCTTTCAGTAACTTCCTTAGTACTCCGTCAACTTGAACAGCCAGTTCCTGGATTCCAGCCATTCAAAACTTGCACAAAAATCCTAAAATGCCCAGTAAAGTTATTTGCCTGCAATTTGAATAACCTTTACCTTAAAACAAAGATTACAATGAAGCGGTCAAGAGATGGGCAGTCTTCTCTCTGCTTCGTGTATATATATTATTGGTCACAATGAAGAGCCTTGAGTTCACTTAACTCCACCTAAATCTTGGGTCACCTCTCCACCCTGAGAAGATTAAAATTTATTTTGTTCAACATCCTCAATGCTCTGTGCAATGGATCCTGGCCATAATTAAAGATAGCAAACTGTTGCTATACGTAGCTATATAGCATCCAACACAATACACAAGCATTCTCAACATACTCAGGTATTAAATACTCAAGCTTCTGTGCTCCACCCCCCACCACCCCCCCCCTTTTTTAGTTTTTCTGGATCTGCCACTGAGGACTACATGTATAAACACTGCAGTAGGCTAGAGCTAATGAGGACTATGGGACTAGGGCTAACTACATAGGACTATAGCACTGGGCAAACTAGGGCTACAGGACTAGGGCTAACTACATAGGACCATAGCACTGGGCTAACTAGGGCTACAGGATTAGGGCTAACTACATAGGACTATAGCACTGGGCAAACTAGGGCTACAGGACTAGGGCTAACTACATAGGACCATAGCACTGGGCTAACTAGGGCTACAGGATTAGGGCTAACTACATAGGACCATAGCACTGGGCTAACTAGGGCTACAGGACTAGGGCTAACTACATAGGACTATAGCACTGGGCTAACTAGGGCTACAGGATTAGGGCTAACTACATAGGACCATAGCACTGGGCTAACTAGGGCTACAGGATTAGGGCTAACTACATAGGACCATAGCACTGGGCTAACTAGGGCTACAGGACTAGGGCTAACTACATAGGACTATAGCACTGGGCTAACTAGGGCTACAGGATTAGGGCTAACTACATAGGACTATAGCACTGGGCTAACTAGGGCTACAGGACTAGGGCAAACTACATAGGACTATAGCACTGGGCTAACTAGGGCTACAGGACTAGGGCTAACTACATAGGACCATAGCACTGGGCTAACTAGGGCTACAGGACTAGGGCTAACTACATAGGACTATAGCACTGGACTAACTAGGGCTACAGGACTAGTGCTAACTACATAGGACTATAGCACTGGGCTAACTAGGGCTACAGGATTAGGGCTAACTACATAGGACCATAGCACTGGGCTAACTAGGGCTACAGGACTAGGGCTAACTATGTAGGACTATAGCACTGGGCTACTAGGGCTACAGGACTAGGGCTAACTACATAGGACTATAGCACTGGGCTAACTACATAGGACTATAGCACTGGGCTAACTAGGGCTACAGGACTAGGGCTAACTATGTAGGACTATAGCACTGGGCTACTAGGGCTACAGGACTAGGGCTAACTACATAGGACTATAGCACTGGGCTAACTACATAGGACCATAGCACTGGGCTAACTAGGGCTACAGGACTAGGGCTAACTACATAGGACCATAGCACTGGGCTAACTAGGGCTACAGGACTAGGGCTAACTACATAGGACTATAGCACTGGGATAACTAGGGCTACAGGACTAGGGCTAACTACATAGGACCATAGCACTGGGCTAACTAGGGCTACAGGACTAGGGCTAACTACATAGGACCATAGCACTGGGCTAACTAGGGCTACAGGACTAGGGCTAACTATGTAGGACTATAGCACTTGGCTAACTAGGGCTACAGGACTAGGGCTAACTACATAGGACTATAGCACTGGGCTAAGTAGGGCTACAGGACTAGGGCTAACTACATAGGACTATAGCACTGGGCTAACTAGGGCTACAGGACTAGGGCTAACTACATAGGACTATAGCACTGGGCTAACTAGGGCTACAGGATTAGGGCTAACTACATAGGACCATAGCACTGGGCTAACTAGGGCAAACCTGGACTAGGGCTAACTACATAGGACTATAGCACTGGGCTAACTAGGGCTACAGGATTAGGGCTAACTACATAGGACCATAGCACTGGGCTAACTAGGGCTACAGGACTAGGGCTAACTACATAGGACCATAGCACTGGGCTAACTAGGGCTACAGGACTAGGGCTAACTACATAGGACTATAGCACTGGGCTAACTAGGGCTACAGGATTAGGAACTACATAGGACTATAGCACTGGGCTAACTAACTAGGGCTAACTACATAGGACTATAGCACTCGGCTAACTAGGGCTACAGGACTAGGGCTAACTACATAGGACCATAGCACTGGGCTAACTAGGGCGACAGGATTAGGACTAACTATATAGGACCATAGCACTGGGCTAACTAACTAGGGCTAACTACATAGGACTATAGCACTCGGCTAACTAGGGCTACAGGACTAGGGCTAACTACATAGGACCATAGCACTGGGCTAACTAGGGCGACAGGATTAGGACTAACTATATAGGACCATAGCACTGGGCTAACTAACTAGGGCTAACTACATAGGACTATAGCACTCGGCTAACTAGGGCTACAGGACTAGGGCTAACTACATAGGACTATAGCACTGGGCTAACTAGGGCTACAGGACTAGGGCTAACTACATAGGACTATAGCACTGGGCTAACTAGGGC
The DNA here is from genome assembly GCA_028752905.1 of Cladorhizidae sp. MBARI D1340-BT2. NCBI lineage: Eukaryota > Metazoa > Porifera > Demospongiae > Poecilosclerida > Cladorhizidae > Cladorhizidae sp. MBARI D1340-BT2. The sequence goes on from JAQNBH010000008.1 coordinate 2,499,365, forward strand.
TACAGGACTAGGGCTAACTAGGACTATATAGCTCTAGGGCTAAGTAGGACTATAGCTCTAGGGCTAACTATGTAGGACTATAGCACTGGGCTAACTAGGGCTACAGGACTATGGCTAACTAGGACTATAGCTCTAGGGCTAACTGCTCTAGGGCTAACTATGTACGACTATAGCACTTGGCTAACTAGGGCTACAGGACTAGGGCTAACTAGGACTATAACTCTAGGGCTAACTGCTCTAGGGCTACATGTAACTAGGACTATAGGACTAGGGCTAACTAGGACTAAGATAAAGTTTTCCACTTGGAACATCCACAGGATGTGCTGGGGTTGCCCATGGCTCCACTGACAAGCCTAACCTTGTGGAGAAGAAAGCTGGGAGGGACTTACTGTGCTATACGAGGACTAAACAGAAGCATCAATGTTGGTGTACCCTTGACCCCAACCAGTTACATAGAAGACCCTTTACCATTAAAACAGGTTTACCAATCAGTATTACATTGGTGTATATGATTTTAGATGGTACAGATTTGTCTAACTGCCTCTGGTAATATAGTCTTCTTATTTTATTAGTAGTATTATATATATATTTTTAATTTGTGCATTGTGCTATAATAATAATAATAATAATAATTATTATTATTATTATTATTATTATTATTATTATTATTATTATTATTATTATTATTATTATTATTATTATTATTATTATTAATTATTATTGTTGTAGTTGTTGTAGTCGTAGTTGTTATTATTGTTGTTATTATATTATTATTATTAATAATTATTGTTGTTGTTGTTGTTGTTATTATTATTATTATTATTAATCTTTATATAATAATAATAATAATAATAATAATAATAATAATAATAATTTATTATTATTATTATTATTATTATTATTATTTTATTTTTTATTAACAATTTTTATTATATATTTTTTTAAACATAAAAAAAAAATATTATTATTATTATTATATTGTTTCAAAGTAAATGTCATGTTTATTGTTGTGTTGTGTTGTTGATTGTTGATCCTTCTCTATAGTGTGCATACTGTACACGATACGTACATAGTTTTTTTTACCTGCACCGTCTCTAGCAGTATCAATGTCTCTAGTCAAGTTCTATGAAGTCCAACTCCGAGCAATCTGTGTCTCCAACATTAGCATCTCCTTTTAAAACCATTTTCTTTAAGCACTTTTTCTAAGTAGTTCTTCTAGTCATGCACTCCACGCATCAGCACATGCCACATCGTGTTGCTATTGTTGACTGCACCCCTATCACTAAGCTAGTCTCCTTCAAGGACTTTGGTAGGAGTTGCACAAGAGAACTCCACTGACCAAATAGCGGGGACAAGATTCTCAGTAGAACAGCGAGTGAACAGCCTTGATTGCATCATTATTTCCTTACCTGTATGTGCTATGAAGAAACAGTCATGGGCATGCGTTGGAAAGTTTGGAGTCGTCTGTCACTCGAGTTTATTTTGCACGCGTGGAATGTGAGGGAGGGGGAGGGGCTGCATAAATAGATCCACAAAAATGATGAATGTTAAGGTTTTCTCGTATTTTGGGTCTGGCAGTGTACTAGCTCAACGAAGGATCCCAGGCATGCTGGGAGTGTCTTTGTATTATACAGAATGGCAGCCGCTAATCCAGTGTGAGTGTAGGCTGTGTGAGTGTAGGTGGTGTGAGTGTAGGCTGTGTGAGTGTAGGCTGTGTGAGTGTAGGCTGTGTGAGTGTAGGCTTTGTGAGTGTAGGCTGTGTGAGTGTAGGCTGTGTGAGTGTAGGCGGTGTGAGTGTAGGCTGTGTGAGTGTAGGCTGTGTGAGTGTAGGCTGTGTGAGTGTAGGCTGTGTGAGTGTAGGCCAGTGTGAGTGTAGGCTGTGTGAGTGTAGGCTGTGTGAGTGTAGGCTGTGTGAGTGTAGGCTGTGTGAGTGTAGGCTGTGTGAGTGTAGGCTGTGTGAGTGTAGGCTGTGTGAGTGTAGGCTGTGATATGAGCTGTTTTGTGTGTGTGTGTGTGTTTTCCCGACATTTTAAAACATGGGCAAACCAATCAGAGAGCGCTGTGAATCACACAGGTCCTAGGACATTCCAACATATGCAGTTTGGACTGTCAAAATTTTATTAACCAGTAAAGATTTGTCATCGAGATACCATAGCAGGTACCGTACAAATGCCTGTTGTGCAAGAGTGGAGGTTACCTAATGAACTTTCCTTGCCAACTCCACCAATCCTTCTCAAGTGCCATGGGTCTCCTAGCTTAGACTATCCTAAGGTGTCTCTAGTCCTGAGTCTTATGTATTCTTAGTCCTAATTTAACCCTGACCCCAGACAGTCCTCCCCTAGCCCCAGTCCTCCCCTAGCCACAGTCCTCCCCTAGCCACAGTCCACCCCTAGCCAGTCCTCCCTAGCTAGTCCTCCCTAGCCACAGTCCTCCCCTAGCCACAGTCCTCCCCTAGCCACAGTCCTCCCCTAGCCACAGTCCTCCCCTAGCCACAGTCCTCCCCTAGCCACAGTCCTAGCCCTAGTCCTCCCTAGCCCTAGTCCTCCCTAGCCCTAGTCCTCCCTAGCCCTAGTCCTCCCTAGCCCTAGTCCTCCCTAGCCCTAGTCCTCCCTAGCCCTAGCCACAGTCCTCCCTAGCCCTAGTCCTCCCCTAACCACAGTCCTCCCCTAGCCACAGACAGTCCCCTCTCCTAGCCAATGGACTTTGCCATAGTGGGAGTGTCTAGGACCTATTTGTTACTGGATATACCCATATGAAGTTATTATGACCTGTGCTGACGTGATCTTTCACCCTGTGCTGATGTGACCTCTCTCCCTGTGCTGACTGACGTGACCTTTCACCCTGTGCTGACGTGACCTCTCTCCCTGTTTCTGACCTGACCTTTCACCCTGTGCTGACGTGACCTTTCACCCTGTGCTGACGTGACCACTCTCCCCGTGCTGATGCGACCTTTCACCCTGTGCTGATGTGACCTTTCACCCTGTGCTGATGTGACCTTTCACCCTGTGCTGACGTGACCTTTCACCCTGTGCTGACGTGACCTTTCACCCTGTGCTGACGTGACCTTTCACCCTGTGCTGATGTGACCTTTCACCCTGTGCTGACGTGACCTCTCTCCCTGTGCTGACGTGACCACTCTCCCCGTGCTGATGTGACCTTTCACCCTGTGCTGATGTGACCTTTCACCCTGTGGTGATGTAACCTTTCACCCTGTGCTGACGCGACCTCTCCCTGTGCTGACATGACCTTTCACCCTGTGCTGACATGACCCTTCACCCTGTGCTGATGTGACCTTTCACCCTGTGGTGATGTAACCTTTCACCCTGTGGTGATGTAACCTTTCGCCCTGTGGTGATGTAACCTTTCACCCTGTGGTGATGTAACCTTTCACCCTGTGGTGATGTAACCTTTCGCCCTGTGGTGATGTAACCTTTCACCCTGTGCTGACGCGACCTCTCCCTGTGCTGACATAACCTTTCACCCTGTGCTGATGTGACCTTTCACCCTGTGCTGACGTGACAGCTGTGTGTCCTTCATATAGTGAGCTGTTGCTGGTGCTGCAGAATGAACTCGACAAGTGGCCGGCTCCTCCCTCTCCTCCATCCTTCTCCTCCTCTGTCTCTCTCCCCTTCTTACCCCACGAGCTGCTACCCTCTCTCTTCCAAGGACAGCTACTCAGCCAGGTGTGTGAGGGCTAGGGCTAGGGCATGGCTAGTTGATATTAGGGCAAGACTAGGGCAAGACTAGGGCATGGCTAGGACAAGACTAGGGCTAGGGAAGGACTAGTGTTATTAGGGCAAGACTAGGGCTAGGGGAAAACAAAGAGTTTAAAGGGAAAAACTACATATAGTGTTGGTGTAGGGCTAGGATGGGAGTCTGCGGGGCAAGTCTAGGGCAGATCTGAGGGATGGCTGTGACTACCTACAGGCATGGGGAGGCACAACTGCCCTACATGTACATACATGTAGTATACCATGGCTTGACTATGCTTTGCCATGGCATGGGGGTGGGGCTAGGGCACTGAAGAGCAGGCTACATATTTTCTTTCGTGATCTTTTGTGACTAAATGCTGGGCACTGCTGCACCCACAGGCTATGTGACGTGGGAACTGGCCGTACCCACAGGCTACGCAGGAATTGGCTGCACCCACAGGCTATACCCACAGGCCTTGTGACGCAGGAATTGGCTGCACCCACAGGCTATGTGACGCAGGAATTGGCTGCACCCACAGGCTATGTGATGCAGGAACTGGCTGCACCCACAGGCTATGTGACGCAGGAACTGGCTGCACCCACAGGCTATGTGATGCAGGAATTGGCTGCACCCACAGGCTATGTGATGCAGGAACTGGCTGCACCCACAGGCTATGTGACGCAGGAATTGGCTGCACCCACAGGCTATGTGACGCAGGAACTGGCTGCACCCACAGGCTATGTGATGCAGGAACTGGCTGCACCCACAGGCTATGTGAGGCAGGAATTGGCTGCACCCACAGGCTATGTGACGCAGGAACTGGCTGCACCCACAGGCTATGTGACGCAGGAATTGGCTGCACCCACAGGCTATGTGACGCAGGAATTGGCTGCTATGTGACGCAGGAATTGGCTGCACCCACAGGCTATGTGACGCAGGAACTGGCTGCACCCACAGGCTATGTGATGCAGGAATTGGCTGCACCCCCAGGCTATGTGACGCAGGAATTGGCTGCACCCACAGGCTATGTGACGCAGGAACTGGCTGCACCCACAGGCTATGTGATGCAGGAATTGGCTGCACCCACAGGCTATGTGATGCAGGAACTGGCTGCACCCACAGGCTATGTGACGCAGGAATTGGCTGCACCCACAGGCTATGTGACGCAGGAACTGGCTGCACCCACAGGCTATGTGATGCAGGAACTGGCTGCACCCACAGGCTATGTGAGGCAGGAATTGGCTGCACCCACAGGCTATGTGATGCAGGAATTGGCTGCACCCCCAGGCTATGTGACGCAGGAATTGGCTGCACCCACAGGCTATGTGACGCAGGAACTGGCTGCACCCACAGGCTATGTGATGCTGCACCCACAGGCTATGTGACGTGTGACGCAGGAATTGGCTGCACCCACAGGCTATGTGACGCAGGAACTGGCTGCACCCACAGGCTATGTGATGCAGGAATTGGCTGCACCCACAGGCTATGTGACGCAGGAATTGGCTGCACCCACAGGCTATGTGACGCAGGAACTGGCTGCACCCACAGGCTATGTGATGCAGGAACTGGCTGCACCCACAGGCTATGTGAGGCAGGAATTGGCTGCACCCACAGGCTATGTGACGCAGGAACTGGCTGCACCCACAGGCTATGTGACGCAGGAATTGGCTGCACCCACAGGCTATGTGACGCAGGAATTGGCTGCACCCACAGGCTATGTGACACAGGAATTGGCTGCTATGTGACGCAGGAATTGGCTGCACCCACAGGCTATGTGACGCAGGAACTGACTGCACCCACAGGCTATGTGATGCAGGAATTGGCTGCACCCCCAGGCTATGTGACGCAGGAATTGGCTGCACCCACAGGCTATGTGACGCAGGAACTGGCTGCACCCACAGGCTATGTGATGCAGGAATTGGCTGCACCCACAGGCTATGTGATGCAGGAACTGGCTGCACCCACAGGCTATGTGACGCAGGAATTGGCTGCACCCACAGGCTATGTGACGCAGGAACTGGCTGCACCCACAGGCTATGTGATGCAGGAACTGGCTGCACCCACAGGCTATGTGAGGCAGGAATTGGCTGCACCCACAGGCTATGTGATGCAGGAATTGGCTGCACCCCCAGGCTATGTGACGCAGGAATTGGCTGCACCCACAGGCTATGTGACGCAGGAACTGGCTGCACCCACAGGCTATGTGATGCTGCACCCACAGGCTATGTGACGTGTGACGCAGGAATTGGCTGCACCCACAGGCTATGTGACGCAGGAACTGGCTGCACCCACAGGCTATGTGATGCAGGAATTGGCTGCACCCACAGGCTATGTGACGCAGGAACTGGCTGCACCCACAGGCTATGTGATGCAGGAATTGGCTGCACCCACAGGCTATGTGACGCAGGAATTGGCTGCACCCACAGGCTATGTGACGCAGGAACTGGCTGCACCCACAGGCTATGTGATGCTGCACCCACAGGCTATGTGACGTGTGACGCAGGAATTGGCTGCACCCACAGGCTATGTGACGCAGGAACTGGCTGCACCCACAGGCTATGTGATGCAGGAATTGGCTGCACCCACAGGCTATGTGACGCAGGAATTGGCTGCACCCACAGGCTATGTGACGCAGGAACTGGCTGCACCCACAGGCTATGTGATGCAGGAACTGGCTGCACCCACAGGCTATGTGAGGCAGGAATTGGCTGCACCCACAGGCTATGTGACGCAGGAACTGGCTGCACCCACAGGCTATGTGACGCAGGAATTGGCTGCACCCACAGGCTATGTGACGCAGGAATTGGCTGCACCCACAGGCTATGTGACGCAGGAATTGGCTGCTATGTGACGCAGGAATTGGCTGCACCCACAGGCTATGTGACGCAGGAACTGGCTGCACCCACAGGCTATGTGATGCAGGAATTGGCTGCACCCCCAGGCTATGTGACGCAGGAATTGGCTGCACCCACAGGCTATGTGACGCAGGAACTGGCTGCACCCACAGGCTATGTGATGCAGGAATTGGCTGCACCCACAGGCTATGTGACGCAGGAACTGGCTGCACCCACAGGCTATGTGACGCAGGAATTGGCTGCACCCACAGGCTATGTGACGCAGGAATTGGCTGCTATGTGACGCAGGAATTGGCTGCACCCACAGGCTATGTGACGCAGGAACTGGCTGCACCCACAGGCTATGTGATGCAGGAATTGGCTGCACCCCCAGGCTATGTGACGCAGGAATTGGCTGCACCCACAGGCTATGTGACGCAGGAACTGGCTGCACCCACAGGCTATGTGATGCAGGAATTGGCTGCACCCACAGGCTATGTGATGCAGGAACTGGCTGCACCCACAGGCTATGTGACGCAGGAATTGGCTGCACCCACAGGCTATGTGACGCAGGAACTGGCTGCACCCACAGGCTATGTGATGCAGGAACTGGCTGCACCCACAGGCTATGTGAGGCAGGAATTGGCTGCACCCACAGGCTATGTGATGCAGGAATTGGCTGCACCCCCAGGCTATGTGACGCAGGAATTGGCTGCACCCACAGGCTATGTGACGCAGGAACTGGCTGCACCCACAGGCTATGTGATGCTGCACCCACAGGCTATGTGACGTGTGACGCAGGAATTGGCTGCACCCACAGGCTATGTGACGCAGGAACTGGCTGCACCCACAGGCTATGTGATGCAGGAATTGGCTGCACCCACAGGCTATGTGACGCAGGAATTGGCTGCACCCACAGGCTATGTGACGCAGGAACTGGCTGCACCCACAGGCTATGTGATGCAGGAACTGGCTGCACCCACAGGCTATGTGAGGCAGGAATTGGCTGCACCCACAGGCTATGTGACGCAGGAACTGGCTGCACCCACAGGCTATGTGACGCAGGAATTGGCTGCACCCACAGGCTATGTGACGCAGGAATTGGCTGCACCCACAGGCTATGTGACGCAGGAATTGGCTGCTATGTGACGCAGGAATTGGCTGCACCCACAGGCTATGTGACGCAGGAACTGACTGCACCCACAGGCTATGTGATGCAGGAATTGGCTGCACCCCCAGGCTATGTGACGCAGGAATTGGCTGCACCCACAGGCTATGTGACGCAGGAACTGGCTGCACCCACAGGCTATGTGATGCAGGAATTGGCTGCACCCACAGGCTATGTGATGCAGGAACTGGCTGCACCCACAGGCTATGTGACGCAGGAATTGGCTGCACCCACAGGCTATGTGACGCAGGAACTGGCTGCACCCACAGGCTATGTGATGCAGGAACTGGCTGCACCCACAGGCTATGTGAGGCAGGAATTGGCTGCACCCACAGGCTATGTGATGCAGGAATTGGCTGCACCCCCAGGCTATGTGACGCAGGAATTGGCTGCACCCACAGGCTATGTGACGCAGGAACTGGCTGCACCCACAGGCTATGTGATGCTGCACCCACAGGCTATGTGACGTGTGACGCAGGAATTGGCTGCACCCACAGGCTATGTGACGCAGGAACTGGCTGCACCCACAGGCTATGTGATGCAGGAATTGGCTGCACCCACAGGCTATGTGACGCAGGAACTGGCTGCACCCACAGGCTATGTGATGCAGGAATTGGCTGCACCCACAGGCTATGTGACGCAGGAATTGGCTGCACCCACAGGCTATGTGACGCAGGAACTGGCTGCACCCACAGGCTATGTGATGCTGCACCCACAGGCTATGTGACGTGTGACGCAGGAATTGGCTGCACCCACAGGCTATGTGACGCAGGAACTGGCTGCACCCACAGGCTATGTGATGCAGGAATTGGCTGCACCCACAGGCTATGTGACGCAGGAATTGGCTGCACCCACAGGCTATGTGACGCAGGAACTGGCTGCACCCACAGGCTATGTGATGCAGGAACTGGCTGCACCCACAGGCTATGTGAGGCAGGAATTGGCTGCACCCACAGGCTATGTGACGCAGGAACTGGCTGCACCCACAGGCTATGTGACGCAGGAATTGGCTGCACCCACAGGCTATGTGACGCAGGAATTGGCTGCACCCACAGGCTATGTGACGCAGGAATTGGCTGCTATGTGACGCAGGAATTGGCTGCACCCACAGGCTATGTGACGCAGGAACTGGCTGCACCCACAGGCTATGTGATGCAGGAATTGGCTGCACCCCCAGGCTATGTGACGCAGGAATTGGCTGCACCCACAGGCTATGTGACGCAGGAACTGGCTGCACCCACAGGCTATGTGATGCAGGAATTGGCTGCACCCACAGGCTATGTGATGCAGGAACTGGCTGCACCCACAGGCTATGTGACGCAGGAATTGGCTGCACCCACAGGCTATGTGACGCAGGAACTGGCTGCACCCACAGGCTATGTGATGCAGGAACTGGCTGCACCCACAGGCTATGTGAGGCAGGAATTGGCTGCACCCACAGGCTATGTGATGCAGGAATTGGCTGCACCCCCAGGCTATGTGACGCAGGAATTGGCTGCACCCACAGGCTATGTGACGCAGGAACTGGCTGCACCCACAGGCTATGTGATGCTGCACCCACAGGCTATGTGACGTGTGACGCAGGAATTGGCTGCACCCACAGGCTATGTGACGCAGGAACTGGCTGCACCCACAGGCTATGTGATGCAGGAATTGGCTGCACCCACAGGCTATGTGACGCAGGAATTGGCTGCACCCACAGGCTATGTGACGCAGGAACTGGCTGCACCCACAGGCTATGTGACGCAGGAACTGGCTGCACCCACAGGCTATGTGACGCAGGAACTGGCTGCACCCACAGGCTATGTGATGCAGGAACTGGCTGCACCCACAGGCTATCACATGGGAACTGGCCACACCCACAGGCCATGTGATGCGATGTTTTGTTGATATTGTGAACATCAAATGCATTACATCATGTGAATAAAGCGTTCTGTTCAAGCGATGTGATGCGATGTTATATTATGAGCTGATTTTAACAAAGATCCTCCCTCGACATCAGCGCATCCATCACACACTCTGAACACACACACTGCACACACACTCCACCCACACTCTGCACTCACACACTGCACACACACTCTGCACACACTCTGCACTCACACACTGCACACACACTCTGCACACACACACTGCACACACACTCTACACCCACACTCTGCACACACTCTGCACACACACACTGCACACACACTCTGCACACACACACTGCACACACATACTGCACACACACTCTCCACCCACACTCTGCACACACTGCACTCACACTCTGCACTCACACACTGCACTCACACTCTGCACTCACACTGCACACACACACTGCACACACACTCTCCACACACACTGCACACACACTCTGCACACACACACTGCACACACACTCTGCACACACACTCTGCACACACACACACTGCACACACACTCTCCACCCACACTCTGCACACACTCTGCACACACACACTGCACACACACACACTGCACACACACTGCACACACACTCTCCACCCACACTCTGCACACACTCTGCACACACACACTGCACACACTTTATGTATATAAATCTTGAAAAGTACATCGTTTCTTTAAAAAATCAAGTGACCTTGCTTGACCCTGCTTGACCTTGCTTGACCCTGCTTGACCTGCTTGACCCTGCTTGACCTTGCTTGACCCTGCTTGACCTTACTTCAACTACAGTATGTTAACCACCATAGGGTTTCCTGCTTGGCTCCCCACTAGACTTGCAGAAGGATTGCTCACTTGCAGCTGCTGCTTGACCACCATAAGCTTCCATCTCTGCACCAACAGAAAGCTGCACTCCCATACCCACCAGCATGCTCCGAGGTGACGTGACTGAGATAACTCAAGATGCATGATGATGTAAGCGTAATAGCCAGTCATAGACTAGTAGTCTAGCCAACTATATGTACAACTACTAGAACTAGTAAACTATTGCCACTTGCAATAATAGAGCAAAGCCATCAAATGGTAGGGCTTATATAAGCACTTAACAGGAAACAGGAAATGAAATAAAACCACGGTAATTAAGCACACATATGATCTACTAGCACCATACGACTCTTGTGTGCATCCAACACCATACGACTCTTGTGTGCATCTAACACTATACGACTTGTGTGCATCTAACACCATACGACTCTTGTGTGCATCTAACACCATTAGTTTGCTCTGTCTAGTTTGAGTCGGAGACAATGCAAAGCAATGAAAGAACACCCACTCACTGCATATGTGGTTGCCATGACAAAGCAGTCAGTGCACACACTGTAGTCCCATCAGAGACCTCTAAACCGGAGAAAGCTTGCGGAAATAAAGAAGACTGGAGTGAAGATTATCAGCAGACGCTCACGGAATATTCGTATTAAAAAAAAACTCCCCCAATTTCATGCTAAATTTGTTGGCATCAAAATTATCCTTGCGGAAATCCACAAATGTTACAGAGAATTCATCATCAAATTTCTCATTCAAATCTGATTTCACCAAAATAACTCCCAAGGTTTGCATGCAGCTTATAGCCAGGCTGGTCAAGAACTCAAGATTTGGACATAGCTTATAACCAGGCTAGTCAAGGGCTCAAGGTTTGGACATAGCTTATAACCAGGCTAGTCAAGAACTCAAGGTTTGGACATAGCTTATAACCAGGCTAGTCAAGGGCTCAAGGTTTGGACATAGCTTATAACCAGGCTAGTCAAGAACTCAAGGTTTGGACATAGCTTATAACCAGGCTAGTCAAGAGCTCAAGGTTTGGACATAGCTTATAACCAGGCTGGTCAAGAACTCAAGGTTTGGACATAGCTTATAACCAGGCTAGTCAAGGGCTCAAGGTTTGGACATAGCTTATAACCAGGCTAGTCAAGAACTCAAGGTTTGGACATAGCTTATAACCAGGCTAGTCAAGGGCTCAAGGTTTGGACATAGCTTATAACCAGGCTAGTCAAGAACTCAAGGTTTGGACATAGCTTATAACCAGGCTAGTCAAGAGCTCAAGGTTTGGACATAGCTTATAACCAGGCTGGTCAAGAACTCAAGGTTTGGACATAGCTTATAACCAGGCTAGTCAAGGGCTCAAGGTTTGGACATAGCTTATAACCAGGCTAGTCAAGAACTCAAGGTTTGGACATAGCTTATAACCAGGCTAGTCAAGAGCTCAAGGTTTGGACATAGCTTATAACCAGGCTGGTCAAGAACTCCAAGGTTTGGACATAGCTTATAACCAGGCTAGTCAAGGGCTCAAGGTTTGGATATAGCTTATAACCAGGCTGGTCAAGCCCTCAAGGTTTGGACATAGCTTATAACCAGGCTAGTCAAGAGCTTCAAGGTTTGGACATAGCTTATAACCAGGCTGGTCAAGCGCTCAAGGTTTGGACATAGCTTATAACCAGGCTGGTCAAGGGCTCAAGGTTTGGACATAGCTTATAACCAGGCTGGTCAAGGGCTCAAGGTTTGGACATAGCTTATAACCAGGCTAAAGGTTTGGACATAGCTTATAACCAGGCTGGTCAAGAACTCAAGGTTTGCATGTAACTTATAACCAGGCTGGTCACAAGAGCTCAAGGTTTGGACATAGCTTATAACCAGGCTGGTCACAAGAGCTCAAGGTTTGGACATAGCTTATAACCAGGCTAGTCAAGAACTCAAGGTTTGGACATTGCTTATAACCAGGCTAGTCAAGAGCTCAAGGTTTGGACATAGCTTATAACCAGGCTGGTCAAGAGCTCCAAGGTTTGGACATAGCTTATAACCAGGCTAGTCAAGAACTCAAGGTTTGGACATAGCTTATAACCAGGCTAGTCAAGAACTCAAGGTTTGGACATAGCTTATAACCAGGCTGGTCAAGAGCTCAAGGTTTGGACATAGCTTATAACCAGGCTGGTCAAGAACTCAAGGTTTGGACATAGCTTATAACCAGGCTAGTCAAGAACTCAAGGTTTGGACATAGCTTATAACCAGGCTAGTAAAGGGCTCAAGGTTTGGATATAGCTTATAACCAGGCTGGTCAAGCCCTCAAGGTTTGGACATAGCTTATAACCAGGCTAGTCAAGAGCTTCAAGGTTTGGACATAGCTTATAACCAGGCTGGTCAAGCGCTCAAGGTTTGGACATAGCTTATAACCAGGCTGGTCAAGGGCTCAAGGTTTGGACATAGCTTATAACCAGGCTGGTCAAGGGCTCAAGGTTTGGACATAGCTTATAACCAGGCTAAAGGTTTGGACATAGCTTATAACCAGGCTGGTCAAGAACTCAAGGTTTGCATGTAACTTATAACCAGGCTGGTCACAAGAGCTCAAGGTTTGGACATAGCTTATAACCAGGCTGGTCACAAGAGCTCAAGGTTTGGACATAGCTTATAACCAGGCTAGTCAAGAACTCAAGGTTTGGACATTGCTTATAACCAGGCTAGTCAAGAGCTCAAGGTTTGGACATAGCTTATAACCAGGCTGGTCAAGAGCTCCAAGGTTTGGACATAGCTTATAACCAGGCTAGTCAAGAACTCAAGGTTTGGACATAGCTTATAACCAGGCTAGTCAAGAACTCAAGGTTTGGACATAGCTTATAACCAGGCTGGTCAAGAGCTCAAGGTTTGGACATAGCTTATAACCAGGCTGGTCAAGAACTCAAGGTTTGGACATAGCTTATAACCAGGCTAGTCAAGAACTCAAGGTTTGGACATAGCTTATAACCAGGCTAGTAAAGAACTCAAGGTTTGGACATAGCTTATAACCAGGCTAGTCAAGAGCTCCAAGGTTTGGACATAGCTTATAACCAGGCTGGTCAAGCGCTCAAGGTTTGGACATAGCTTATAACCAGGCTAGTCAAGAGCTCCAAGGTTTGGACATAGCTTATAACCAGGCTAGTCAAGAACTCAAGGTTTGGACATAGCTTATAACCAGGCTGATCAAGAGCTCAAGGTTTGGACATAGCTTATAACCAGGCTGGTCAAGAGCTCCAAGGTTTGGACATAGCTTATAGCCAGGCTGGTCAAGAGCTCAAGGTTTGGACATAGCTTATAACCAGGCTAGTCAAGGGCTCAAGGTTTGGACATAGCTTATAACCAGGCTGGTCAAGAGCTCAAGGTTTGGACATAGCTTATAACCAGGCTAGTCAAGAGCTCCAATGTTTGGATATAGCTTATAACCAGGCTAGTCAAGAGCTCAAGGTTTGGACATAGCTTATAACCAGGCTGGTCAAGAACTCAAGGTTTGGTCATAGCTTATAACCAGGCTAGTCAAGAGCTCAAGGTTTGGACATAGCTTATAACGAGGCTAGTCAAGAACTCCAAGGTTTGGACATAGCTTATAACCAGGCTAGTCAAGAGCTCCAAGGTTTGGACATAGCTTATAACCAGGCTGGTCAAGGGCTCAAGGTTTGGACATAGCTTATAACCAGGCTGGTCAAGAGCTCAAGGTTTGGACATAGCTTATAACCAGGCTGGTCAAGAACTCAAGGTTTGGTCATAGCTTATAACCAGGCTAGTCAAGAGCTCAAGGTTTGGACATACATGTAGCTTATAACCAGGCTAGTCAAGAGCTCAAGGTTTGGACATAGCTTATAACCAGGCTAAAGGTTTGGACATAGCTTATAACCAGGCTAGTCAAGAACTCAAGGTTTGGACATAGCTTATAACCAGGCTAGTCAAGAGCTCAAGGTTTGGACATAGCTTATAACCAGGCTGGTCAAGAACTCAAGGTTTGGACATAGCTTATAACCAGGCTAGTCAAGAACTCAAGGTTTGGACATAGCTTATAACCAGGCTGGTCAAGAGCTCAAAGGTTTGGACATAGCTTATAACCAGGCTGGTCAAGTGCTCAAGGTTTGGACATAGCTTATAACCAGGCTGGTCAAGAGCTCAAGGTTTGGACATAGCTTATACCAGGCTAGTCAAGAGCTCAAGGTTTGGACATAGCTTATAACCAGGCTGGTCAAGAGCTCAAAGGTTTGGACATAGCTTATAACCAGGCTGGTCAAGAGCTCAAGGTTTGGATGCAGCTTATAACCAGGCTAGTCAAGAGCTCAAAGGTTTGGACATAGCTTATAACCAGGCTAGTCAAGAGCTCAAGGTTTGGACATAGCTTATAACCAGGCTGGTCAAGGCCATCCTTGACTATGCAAATTCTTAAACCAAGAGCTTCACAGAAAATAATGCTTTAATAATCTTCAACTTCTGCATGATAATGACCGACACAAACTCCTTCATCTTCATACATGTATCATCTTCATACATGTACCTCCTAGGTCATTTTTGTTGCCATGGAAATGCAGGTTGGTCTCCATCAAGAACATCAACATTGTGCACAAGATTTTTTTCCAGAATAATTTGGAGCTCTCGTCACTGCAATCAGTGTGACGTGATTACAGGTGTCAGGTGTGACGTGATTACAGCCATTTATCGTTCTGTTGCTGATATATAGCAGGGTATTAACACTGTATTAATGATGCCCATATAATGATGACCATTACCAACTACTGTTGACCATTACCAACTAGTGATGATCATTACCTACTAGTGATGACCATTACCAATTGGTGGTGACCATTACCAACCATTACCAACTAGCAATGACCATCATCAACTAATGATCATCATTACCAACTAGTGGTGACCATTACCAACTAATGATGACTAAATGATGACTATTACCAACTAGCAATGACCATTACCAACTAGCGATGACCATTACCAGCTAGCAATGACCATCACCAACTAATGATGACCATTACCAACTAGTGATGATCATTACCAACTAGAGATGACAATCACCAACTAATGATGGCCATCACCAACTAATGATGGCCATCACCAACTAATGATGGCCATCACCAACTAATGATGGCCATCACCAACTAATGATGGCCATTACCAACTAATGATGGCCATCACCAACTAATGAAGGCCATCACCAACTAATGATGACCATTACCAACTAGCGATGAACATCACTAAACATCATCATCTAATGATGACCATTACCAACTAATGATAAACTATTTATTGCGCCGCTTAAAATATACCGTACACCACTACTTCCTGTAGATAACCAATAGCCACTCATGGCATGGCACTGGGAAACAAACAATGTAGGAGGGAGATAGATGGGATGAAGGGAGGGAGAGAATTGCTTTTGTTTTGTTTTTACTCGTCCTAATGAATATGTACCTTCAGATCACTTATGGTGAGTGTGGTCACATCTCTTCCATCGTGGAGCCTTTCTGGGACCTCTCTCTCGACTTTCCTGAAATGTAAATTTGCAAAATACAACAATAGTAGTAGTAGTAGTAGTAGTAATATTTTATAACTATATTTGATCCCTAGGTTCCAGTCCTCTGGCAAGGGAACTACCTCCGACAGCTTGCCTCTGCAAGGTCAGCACTTACAACACATGCCTATACTTAATTAATCAATTAATTATGCAGCCCCTAGGAGGAGGCATGGTTGATGTCACATGATTAACTGTTGCCCCCCTCACAGGCATGCTGCAAAGGTTTACCAGCCCAGAGTTGCTGGAGGGCGAACTCTTTAGCTGTGATTCCTGTTACCATGACAACAAGAAACAGCATGCGTACAAGCAGTTGCTGATATCACATACCCCGGACGTAAGTCAAACCCAAAGCTAGAGTGGGTGTGTCTATTAGCCCCCACGTTGTAGGTCAACATGGCCTCCTGGTATTAGTAGAGCAACATGGCCTCCTGGTATTAGTAGAGCAACATGGTCTCCTGGTATTAGTAGAGCAACATGGGCTCCTGGTATTAGTAGAGCAACATGGCCTCCTGGTATTAGTAGACCAACATGGCCTCCTGGTATTAGTAGAGCAACATGGCCTCCTGGTATTAGTAGACCAACATGGCCTCCTGGTATTAGTAGAGCAACATGGCCTCCTGGTATTAGTAGAGCAACATGGCCTCCTGGTATTAGTAGAGCAACATGGCCTCCTGGTATTAGTAGACCAACATGGCCTCCTGGTATTAGTAGACCAACATGGCCTCCTGGTATTAGTAGACCAACATGGCCTCCTGGTATTAGTAGAGCAACATGGTCTCCTGGTATTAGTAGAGCAACATGGCCTCCAGGTATTAGTAGACCAACATGGCCTCCTGGTATTAGTAGAGCAACATGGCCTCCTGGTATTAGTAGAGCAACATGGCCTCCTGGTATTAGTAGAGCAACATGGCCTCCTGGTATTAGTAGAGCAACATGGCCTCCTGGTATTAGTAGACCAACATGGCCTCCTGGTATTAGTAGACCAACATGGCCTCCTGGTATTAGTAGAGCAACATGGCCTCCTGGTATTAGTAGAGCAACATGGCCTCCTGGTATTAGTAGAGCAACATGGCCTCCTGGTATTAGTAGAGCAACATGGTCTCCTGGTATTAGTGGAGCAACATGACCTCCTGGTATTAGTAGAGCAACATGGCCTCCTGGTATTAGTAGAGCAACATGGCCTCCTGGTATTAGTAGATCAACATGGCCTCCTGGTATTAGTAGAGCAACATGGCCTCCTGGTATTAGTAGAGCAACATGGCCTCCTGGTATTAGTAGAGCAACATGGCCTCCTGGTATTAGTAGAGCAACATGGCCTCCTGGTATTAGTAGAGCAACATGGCCTCCTGGTATTAGTAGACCAACATGGCCTCCTGGTATTAGTAGAGCCACATGGCCTCCTGGTATTAGTAGAGCAACATGGCCTCCTGGTATTAGTAGAGCAACATGGCCTCCTGGTATTAGTAGACCAACATGGCCTCCTGGTATTAGTAGACCAACATGGCCTCCTGGTATTAGTAGAGCAACATGGCCTCCTGGTATTAGTAGACCAACATGGCCTCCTGGTATTAGTAGAGCAACATGGCCTCCTGGTATTAGTAGAGCAACATGGCCTCCTGGTATTAGTAGAGCAACATGGCCTCCTGGTATTAGTAGACCAACATGGCCTCCTGGTATTAGTAGAGCAACATGGCCTCCTGGTATTAGTAGAGCAACATGGTCTCCTGGTATTAGTAGAGCAACATGGCCTCCTGGTATTAGTAGAGCAACATGACCTCCTGGTATTAGTAGAGCAACATGGCCTCCTGGTATTAGTAGAGCAACATGGCCTCCTGGTATTAGTAGAGCAACATGGCCTCCTGGTATTAGTAGACCAACATGGCCTCCTGGTATTAGTAGAGCAACATGACCTCCTGGTATTAGTAGAGCAACATGGCCTCCTGGTATTAGTAGAGCAACATGGCCTCCTGGTATTAGTAGAGCAACATGGCCTCCTGGTATTAGTAGAGCAACATGGCCTCCTGGTATTAGTAGAGCAACATGACCTCCTGGTATTAGTAGAGCAACATGGCCTCCTGGTATTAGTAGAGCAACATGGCCTCCTGGTATTAGTAGAGCAACATGGTCTCCTGGTATTAGTAGAGCAACATGGCCTCCTGGTATTAGTAGAGCAACATGGCCTCCTGGTATTAGTAGAGCAACATGGTCTCCTGGTATTAGTAGAGCAACATGGCCTCCTGGTATTAGTAGAGCAACATGACCTCCTGGTATTAGTAGAGCAACATGGCCTCCTGGTATTAGTAGAGCAACATGGCCTCCTGGTATTAGTAGAGCAACATGGCCTCCTGGTATTAGTAGAGCAACATGGCCTCCTGGTATTAGTAGAGCAACATGACCTCCTGGTATTAGTAGAGCAACATGGCCTCCTGGTATTAGTAGAGCAACATGGCCTCCTGGTATTAGTAGAGCAACATGGCCTCCTGGTATTAGTAGACCAACATGGCCTCCTGGTATTAGTAGAGCAACATGACCTCCTGGTATTAGTAGAGCAACATGGCCTCCGGGTATTAGTAGAGCAACATGGCCTCCTGGTATTAGTAGAGCAACATGGCCTCCTGGTATTAGTAGAGCAACATGGCCTCCTGGTATTAGTAGAGCAACATGACCTCCTGGTATTAGTAGAGCAACATGGCCTCCTGGTATTAGTAGAGCAACATGGCCTCCTGGTATTAGTAGAGCAACATGGTCTCCTGGTATTAGTAGAGCAACATGGCCTCCTGGTATTAGTAGAGCAACATGGCCTCCTGGTATTAGTAGAGCAACATGGTCTCCTGGTATTAGTAGAGCAACATGGCCTCCTGGTATTAGTAGAGCAACATGACCTCCTGGTATTAGTAGAGCAACATGGCCTCCTGGTATTAGTAGAGCAACATGGCCTCCTGGTATTAGTAGAGCAACATGGCCTCCTGGTATTAGTAGAGCAACATGGCCTCCTGGTATTAGTAGAGCAACATGGCCTCCTGGTATTAGTAGAGAACATGGCCTCCTGGTATTAGTAGAGCAACATGGCCTCCTGGTATTAGTAGAGCAACATGGCCTCCTGGTATTAGTAGAGCAACATGGCCTCCTGGTATTAGTAGAGCAACATGGCCTCCTGGTATTAGTAGAGCAACATGGCCTCCTGGTATTAGTAGAGCAACATGGCCTCCTGGTATTAGTAGAGCAACATGGCCTCCTGGTATTAGTAGAGAAACATGGCCACCTGGTATTAGTAGAGCAACATGGCCTCCTGGTATTAGTAGAGCAACATGGCCTCCTGGTATTAGTAGACCAACATGACCTCCTGGTATTAGTAGAGCAACATGACCTCCTGGTATTAGTAGAGCAACATGGCCTCCTGGTATTAGTAGAGCAACATGGCCTCCTGGTATTAGTAGACCAACATGACCTCCTGGTATTAGTAGAGCAACATGGTCTCCTGGTATTAGTAGAGCAACATGGCCTCCTGGTATTAGTAGAGCAACATGGCCTCCTAGTAGAGCAACATGGCCTCCTGGTATTAGTAGAGCAACATGGCCTCCTGGTATTAGTAGAGCAACATGGCCTCCTGGTATTAGTAGAGCAACATGACCTCCTGGTATTAGTAGATCCTATAGGCTAGAGTATATAATTGGCTAACCAGTTAAGAACTGATTATGTTAAGCCACACCCACATCTTGGTTGCTCCTAAACTAGGTTGTTAGGACATTCATAACCTTATACCAAATGTGAATCATGAATTAATGATTGGTTGACTTATATATTGTTGTTGTTCTACTATTATTACCTGTACTGCTGTTTCTATTAAATCTAATTTTATTCTATTTTTAAGGTTCTTCGTCTTCACTTGAAGAGGTTCCACTGGTCTGGTAGAAATCATCACAAAATAAATGCCCATGTCTCATTTCCTCTGTCTCTGGACATCCAACTTTACTGCACATCAAACATCAATTCGAAGAGTCTCCCTTTCACAAACATCCGGCCCTCTTGCACTCTGTCTTCTGACACGAAACCTTCCACCTCTGACTGCCAATCTTCTTCTGCCAATATACAATCTGACCTCCCAGCTTCTACCTTTGACCCCAAACTTTCCACCTCCTACCCCAAACTTTCCCTTAACGATATCCAACTTCCTGGCAACAGCTATGGTGGAGCTGTTGATGGAGGGGCTGGTGATGGCGTGTGGTACCAGTTATCCAGTGTAGTGGTGCACCATGGGACAGGATTTCAGTCTGGCCATTACACAGCTTACTGCTGGAATAATGAAGCTGGTAAGTAGTTTGAGAAATGGTTGCATGCATGGACATGCAAGGTTCTGTCCAGGGAGTATTGTTTTAGGTTGATACACTTTCCCCTACTAGCTGCCCAGAAGCTTGTGCACACATAATTTTGACATCCAGTTTGTTCCCATAGAGCTGTTCTCATAGAGCTGTTCCCATAGAGCTGTTCCCATAGAGCTGTTATTGGTCCAGTGTCGACCTGTGCTCAATCCAGTGTGGTGTTGGTCCAGTGTGTATCCTCATAGAGCTATTGTCAACCTACTTCAACCTGCCCCCACCCAGTGTGGTGTTGGTCCAGTGTGTGTCCTCATAGAGCTATTGATAATCTACTTCTACCTGCCTCAACCCAGTGTGGTGTTGGTCCAGTGTGTGTCCTTATAGAGCTATTGTCAACCTACTTCAACCTGTCTCAACCCAGTGTGGTGTTGGTCCAGTGTGTGTCCTTATAGAGCTATTGTCAACCTACTTCAACCTGCCTCAACCCAGTGTGGTGTTGGTCCAGTGTGTGTCCCCATAGAGCTATTGTCAACCTACTCCAACGTGGATTTGTCCAGTGTGAGAATTTGATATTTGTTAGAGGGGGAAATTTGTTAGGGGGAAATGAATGGCACAGAAATTCTGAAAGACTGTTCGATACTCCAGCAAGAGCAAGTTCAACTAGCATTAGCACTCAAGTTCAACGACCTAATCAGTGGTTAACGACCTAATCAGTGGTTATCGCCCTTCAATAGCTTTGCCCTCCATTAGTATTCACCCAATTATGAAGCCGGGATGAAATCATATTTGCCCTCTAATCATGCAGCAAATATGGTCTGGTAAAGGGAGGGGGGAAATCATTCAAGTTCTGCGTGATAAGTGAAGGTGGTGACATTCAAAGCTGGGGCAGGTGGGAGCTCAAGCAGCCATTAATCGCACCGCCTACTTGAAAGTTGGAGGATTTTTTATTGTTGATGAACTGGAAACCAACAAACTACTACACAGACTAGCAAGCTTTTTTATTAATCATAGGTTCACCCCTAGCTTCAACCCTTCATCGTGCATGATCTAGCTATGAACACTGACATGGAGAAGGCTGGCGTATGCCTACTGGCTAAATGTGCAAGCTCATGGTCATGCACAAGGGGACTGAGATCAATGGCATACTCTCTCCAGTTGTGCTTGCCTTGATGAATGGTCACACCGTTTGTGTTGCCTTCAAGGAAATATGGTACAGGGCTTATACCTATAAACAAAGCTTACAAATTGGTCTTCCACAAGATGTGAAGGATGTAGTTATATTGCTAGTTCTTTCATCATTAGCTCCACATCAATGCCTGTGCAACACATCTGCGCTTTTGCGGAGGGAGGTGTCCGCCACACTTCATTCGGCCACTTCTTTGGCATCTTCCACCAATGCCATTAACTAGTGCAGTGACTTGTTCCTGTTCGTCATTCTCAAGAATTATATAAATTGGCAGTATTAGTAATTTATCACTAAGTTTGATGACGAAAGAGTCTTTCTTGGTAAAAACTCAAACATCATTCACAAACACCATTATTTAAATTTTAAAAATGTAAATGATTATGCTAAAGAATGGATATTTGTTCTTCCCCTGCACATGCTCAGTAGACTATCTATGAATATAAATTAGGCACAGCACTTTAACTTCTAGCCTGAGTGGGTGGGTGAACAAAATGAAAGACTAAATGGCTGATATCACAACTGCTGTCGTGAGCTTTCTCTGAAGCTTTTCTTTGTAATCAGCTGCACAGGCACACAATACAGACATCTATGCATACCTGGAATCACTCAAAATCCCTTTGCTCTTGAGAAAGGATTTCCTCTGTTTTGATGGAGCTGATTTAATACCAAAGCTGCAGCTTATTATATTTGCATTATACCAAACTAACTGCAGCTTATTAGATTTGCATTAAACTAACTGCAGCTTATTATATTTGCATTATACCAAACTAACTGCAGCTTATTAGATTTGCATTAAACTAACTGCAGCTTATTGGATTTGCATTAAACTAACTGCAGCTTATTATATTTGCATTAAACTAACTGCAGCTTATATTATTAGATTTGCATTAAACTAACAGCAGCTTATTATATTTCCATTAAACTAACTGCAGCTTATTAGATTTGCATTAAACTAACTGCAGCTTATTAGATTTGCATTAAACTAACTGCAGCTTATTAGATTTGCATTAAACTAACTGCAGCTTATTATATTTCCATTAAACTAACTGCAGCTTATTAGATTTGCATTAAACTAACTGCAGCTTATTAGATTTGCATTAAACATAACTGCAGCTTATTATATTATGATGTGAACATTTTATTGTTGACAAAAAGTTATAGCTGTAAACCTTTTAAGTGAAGTCAGCAGTCGATCGGTTCATTCGTTCTTTAGTTTTCCTCGTCTCACTTGCGGTCCTCAGGGGCAGGGCTTGTCGGCATAGCTCTATGACTACATCAGTAAGTATCCAACAGCCAAAACAAGCAGCAGGGAGGAAACGCTGCACGTGCTTTTATTTTGAGGTGAAATATCATATGACTATGACAAGAGCCACATGTGGTGCCACTCTTGATGAGTGAGTGGGTGGGAGTTGGCATGTTTAGGTAAGCTTAACCAACAAAGTGCTTTCTTGCCTGTATCTGCATGTGGACAAGCGAATGTAA
Organism: Cladorhizidae sp. MBARI D1340-BT2; assembly: GCA_028752905.1. Taxonomy (NCBI): domain Eukaryota; kingdom Metazoa; phylum Porifera; class Demospongiae; order Poecilosclerida; family Cladorhizidae; species Cladorhizidae sp. MBARI D1340-BT2. The sequence continues at coordinate 2,522,316 of JAQNBH010000008.1, forward strand.
ACTGTCTAGTCTTTATCTTCCTACGTAATATCCACAGAATCGTGGGTCCATTGTAACGATGCTAGGATTGTTCGCTGCGTGGCCACGGAGATGCAGAACTGCCAGGCCTACATCCTGTTTTACACACACGTCAAGGATAAAAGTGGTCTCTGGGACATGTCTACGCTAGCTCAAGAACCAAACTCTAAAAGAAGAAAAGTTACAGAATAACTTGGCAATTTTTTTTAAGTCAGTTTATATGAGATTCTTGAAATATTCGCCATTTATTTATTTTTATGAGTGCGTATGTACATATATACATAAGATCAAAAATGTTCAGTTGTTTTATTATCTTATTTTTAAAACAAACAAAAAACATTATCGGCCTAAAAGCTGCCAATGTGAGTTGTAGTTGAGAGAAGAGCTGATGGATGGGGGAAGGGGGGGTTGTGTTTTTTTCCACTATTGAATATTATTGGTGGGGGGGGGGCTTTTCATATGAAGTGCTGGTGAATGTATTTTGAGAGTCATGACGGCCATGGATGACTTGGTTATGATGGTATGCTATAATTATTATTGTTGACTCCCATATTGTGTGATGTTGAGGAAGAAAAATAATTCTAGTCTTAATAAGCGGGTCCACTACCAAAAAAAAAAAAACCAAAAAAAACACAACTTCTCTCTGCTTCAGAATTTTTATTTGAAATCTTGTATGATGTGTACCTATATACAGACCTACCTTCTGGTGCTGTGCCAACTACCCAGCTACAACTGATCCGGACTTAGTGAACATTTAAGATTTCACGAGGACGGTCATATTTGGAGACTAATTTACTTTGGGATTTCACAACTTACCACAGGAGAAATTACAAAGTATGAAACACAATATAACATTGAGTTTTTTTTAAATAACTTTAAAAACTATTGCAATTTCTTGGTAGCATTTTCATTGTTTTTTTGTTCCTGTTGACATCAACTTGCTTAAAATTAAAAACAGAGAATGTCATCTTGTAGCTCTCATTGAGAGGAAACAGAATCTATATAATTTTGTCTGATTACTCCAAATATGAAGTAGGGAGAACCGTCCTTGCCCCCCAAAAAACGACTTTTTCGGGACAGGCATTTTAAGGACTAGTATAGTATTTCAATGGTTGAACTGACCATACCATTAAAAAAAAAACCAAAAGTGGTATACATATACATGCTAGAAATCAAGAACAGGGAGGGGAAGTTTGGTCTGTCCTATATAGGCCGCTTCCTAGGGGGATGACCAGAATCACTGGTTTGCTTCCCTTATCAGTCTCCGCGGCCATTGAAACTCACTATTACGTGAAGCATCTTCTTCGCAAATCGGGAGTACTCAAGTTAGTATAAGTCCAGAATGGAGCATCCAAATCTTCTCCAATTTGGAAGGCAGCATCTTGCATGTATTGTCATCATATTTTGGGGGGGAAACAACAACAACAACAAAAAAATCTTTTGGGTAGTGGACCCCCTTTAAGCTGACGCTCTGTCAGAAATTAAACTTGTGTATTCTGTTTTTCTCCACAATGTCCTACGCATATTTAATTTGGTATACTACGCATATTTAATTTGGTATACTACGCATATTTAATTTGGTATACTACGCATATTTAATTTGGTATACTATGCATATTTAATTTGGTATACTACGCACATTTAATTTGGTGTATAGTTGTCTTCCTATTATTTCACTTCTCGGGAGAAATATTTTTGAGGAGTTAAATATCTATAGAGATGACGACAAAGGGAGAGGATGTTGGTGGGTAAGATTGGAAGCCATACCAATCTCATAATATCAGCCAACAAGCTCACTGATCATCTGTCCTGACTGATGAGACACCTGTTACGTTACAAATCAGGGGTTAAGGGGAGGGCGGGGGTTAAGGGAGGTGGAGGTGAAGATTTTACGTGCTGAAGAACCTTTAAGGAACCAGGCTTTAGCCTCCAATCCTATCCTCCTCACTAACCCAGTAGCTACAATATGTCCATCCTACTATGGAACCTAACAGCAGCTCCATTCTTCAAACATTCAGGGAATCAGATATTGAAATCTTCAGCCATTACACTTCGACCTTGATAGAGGTTAGCGTAGCAAAATGAATAGATCTCGTGGAGTCGTGGTTAGTGTGGCTGCGATCAGGTTACTCAGGAGCTTACTCAAACTTGCATGTTCCTGCTGCTGGAAGTTCTGGCCTGCACTCTTTGGTGTGGGTTAGGGTCCGTGGAGGTTTCTGCAAGAACATTTTTGGAGAGTTTATAGGGGCTTGCTGTCTTGTTCTTCGCCTCTCCTTTGGACCTGAACATGTGCTATATAATCTTGGAGTAGTCTCACGGGCTGGACATAGAACCGAGTATATGTCTGATGCCTGTAGTCAGGATTTTGTATGCCAGGTACAGAATGAATATTGACACCACAATCCTATCATCAGACAGCTAACATAATTTCTCAACATATTTCATACTTTGGGCATGCAAATAATGCTTGGACATACGCAAGCTTGAGACATCATACACTCCACTATTCCATGAAAACCTGCTAGAGTCACCGGAGATACACCTCCGGTCCACGGGACTATAATTACTCACCAAACATCAACATTTTATAATATGTATCCTTTGCTATGCCAGTCTTCACTGTTTTGTTCTTTTTCTGTATTGTGAACATTGCATTTGGAGCTAGAGATTATGTATAAGTAGGAAGATGTGGCATGAATATGCTACATATAAAAGCCATGGCTACAGCTTTCATAAATGTGCACACACTCTCAAGGAACTCTCAGTTGACATAATAACATCACATTAACCTGCTCTAGCTTTCACCAGAAATAAGGAAGATAGTTGCATGAATATGCTACATATAAAAGCCATGGCTACAGCTTTCATAAATGTGCACACACTCTCAATGAACTCTCAGTTGACATAATAACATCACATTAACCTGCTCTAGCAGAAATAATTCCTGATGATGGCTAGAGCATCTAGTCGAAATGACCCCTAGACAGTCCTCTATCAGAAATTCTTGACTAGCTCTATTAAGTTCTGCAACTGTAATCAGCTGTGTCTCTGTGCAATGTATATATATAGCAATAGACCTCGGCAGGATCCTGTGCGCTATTTTCACTTTTGCAATAGAATGTGAGAGTAAGTATTGCTCCTTGATAATGTTTAGTGATGAGCTGTTTATAGCTCCCACTCTCTGGGTCCTGTCCAGGAGAGCTCCCGCTCGGGTACAGAAGTCCATCTTCCTGCAAAAAACCTACATGCAAGGTTGAAGGTCGATCAACTGGTGACCTCCGGATGGCTCCCAACATGACATCTGAAGTCCTCTCAGTTTGTAACATATCAATCATGCCTGGTGGTGGTTGCTCATCTCTACCCTACCTGGCAGTGCCCTGCACAACCTGATATCTCCTATGCTTTGCATGCTTCTCACTCCTCATCAGGTGTGTTCACTCACCCTGCTTGGAACAAATCATCTGTGGTGCGAGACATGAATGTATTGTGGATTTCTATTAGATCCCTATGTTGTTCTCTATCCATCATTCCATCAACTAGATTTGGCTGTCCTGCTGACCTCTTCTATCTTTGCTGATGCTCATCATGCCCCATCTCTTTTGTGTGCCATTGCTTAGCCTATGCCCTCGTAGTCATGACCATAGCATCCTCTGCAGACATCCTTCATCCATTTCAATGCAGTGTTATCAATTCTGGAATATCTGTACTCAACAGCATTGCCATTTGGCAGAGGACTTCACACAACACCACCTCAAGAACACCTCTCCACCTGAATGGAGTATGACATTATGTCTCATGTGTACATCGAACGGCTACCAACTCTCCCTTGAGAAGCTCTGACACCAGGTCGCTCCTCACCAGTCAATTAAGAACATGACCTACCACCAAGCCTGGTTTGGGAGTAACTCATTGCTCCTTGTGATACAAGCCTGGTTTGGGTGTAACTCATTACTCCTTCTGATGCAAGCCTGGCTTGTGTGTAACTCATTGCTCCTTCTGATCAAGCCTGGTTTGGGTGTAACTCATTGCTCCTTCTGATCAAGCCTGGTTTGGGTGTAACTCATTGCTCCTTCTGATGCAAGCCTGGTTTGGGTGTAACTCATTGCTCCTTCTGATCAAGCCTGGTTTGGGTGTAACTCATTGCTCCTTGTGATACAAGCCTGGTTTAGATGTAACTCATTGCTCCTTCTGATGCAAGCCTGGTTTGGGTGTAACTCATTGCTCCTTCTGATGCAAGCCTGGTTTGGGTGTAACTCATTGCTCCTTCTGATGCAAGCCTGGTTTAGGTGTAACTCATTGCTCCTTCTGATCAAGCCTGGTTTGGGTGTAACTCATTGCTCCTTCTGATCAAGCCTGGTTTGGGTGTAACTCATTGCTCCTTCTGATCAAGCCTGGTTTGGGTGTAACTCATTGCTCCTTCTGATCAAGCCTGGTTTGGGTGTAACTCATTGCTCTTTCTGATGCAAGCCTGGTTTGGGTGTAACTCATTGCTCCTTCTGATGCAAGCCTGGTTTAGGCGTAACTCATTGCTCCTTTTGATCAAGCCTGGTTTGGGTGTAACTCATTGCTCCTTCTGATCAAGCCTAGTTTGGGTGTAACTCATTGCTCTTTCTGATGCAAGCCTGGTTTGGGTGTAACTCATTGCTCCTTCTGATGCAAGCCTGGTTTAGGCGTAACTCATTGCTCCTTTTGATCAAGCCTGGTTTGGGTGTAACTCATTGCTCCTTCTGATGCAAGCCTGGTTTGGGTGTAACTCATTGCTCCTTCTGATGCAAGCCTGGTTTAGGCGTAACTCATTGCTCCTTTTGATCAAGCCTGGTTTGGGTGTAACTCATTGCTCCTTCTGATGCAAGCCTGGTTATGGTGTAACTCTTCTGATCAAGCCTGGTTCGGGTGTAACTCATTGCTGCGAAATGATCCCACTGCTGCCAACAAATGTGATGAAATCATAGCCGAGGCTTCAGAGAAGTGTAATGATGGTCCAATAAATTATTACAGCAGCGATGACAACAGACAACAATCCAATAATGGAACAGCACCAGAGCAGACAGAACAGATATGGACACAGTCTTTTTATACCAACAGAAAGTGTTCTTGGAAAAGGTGCAAGCCTGAACTTGCAGCCGTAGTAGGTTTGAGCAAGCTCTTGCAGGGCCTGATCACAAACCTTAGCTACACTAACCTCAAGTTACACACAAACACAAATAAGATATAAAATACACAAAGATAGTAAGTCAATCCATCACAATCATCTCCTATGTGGCAGGCCAAGTGAGGAGATCTGATGTGTTAGTGGAAAATTTAATATCACGGGAAGTATTCAAATCAGGAATAACTTTGAGATCCAGCTTTCAGGTTTGAAGATAAATTGCAATCTCAATACAACAAAGTCGTCCATTGTGTATGGAATTGCTTGCAGCTGTGGGAAAGTGTCTATTGAGAAGGAGGCTGGAGACCTGGACCAAGGAGCACAAGGCAGGAAGGGAGAACTTGGAAAGTCAGAGACAAATATTTGGTGGATTGTTTGTGAAGGAGGTGCTGAAAGGATCAGTTGTTTTAGTTAAGATACGCATATAGGGCTGGAGCTACGGGTCTCAACTCTTGAGATCTTTCACACATAATGGCTCTGTCTGATGTTACTGTGCTTATCCACTTGAGCATTCGAACAAGTCAGTTTCACATAAAATGCAGTTGCCCTGATGAAGACCGAAGAATTCGGCTGAAATAGGAGGAGGGGTGAGGGGGGGGGGGGAGGGAGGGGGGGGAACTGCAAAAGCTGATTTTTTTGGTACATCTTAATGAAAGTCACCATACAGGACCAATTATATGGAATTCATCAGCTAAATGATTTTTATTACAAATCAGTAACTGAAAAAATGATTCAACAATGTTGGGAGTAAACAGTACACAAAGTAATACGCTGATATTAACTAACTGTTTGGGGAAGTCTATTTACCTTCAACTGAGTCTTGTACTGCAACCAAAATGCTCCCCTCTCATGTCCCTTCCAGAAACAGATTCTTGAAGTGTGTCACCCCTTGCGAAGTCAAGAGTATAGGAAGCGAAAGAGAAACTGTGTGGGAAAGAAAGAGTAATCAAGCTTCCACCAAACATCAATGGAACTGACTAGTGAGGCACTGCCTCCCAGTGCCGAATGTGGAGTGGAAGAGATTAAAAACTGGTGTTGGATGTGGCTTTCTCACCCTTGCCAGAAGAAGATGCAGTCATGTGCGAATGTGGAACAGAACCCCAAACTATGCAGCACCTTGTGATATATCCTCAACTTGATCTCCCATACAGCATCGGACTTAGTAGACTATAATGTTAACGGACAAGAATGTGTTCAGCTCTGGCTGAACCATATTTATTCTATGTTTGTGGGTTTTTGGTGGACTCGATAAGAAGAAGAGTGTCCCTCTCTTATTATATATTGCATAGCTTTGGTCTTTATCATAAGACTACCATGTTCCAGTGGAACAGTAGACTGAGTAATCGGAAGAGTAAATACAGGATTGCACGTGATTGAGGTCTTGGTGTGTTTTACTGCCAAGAAGACAGTCAACCTGAAGTTGAAATAGAGACAAAGGGGTGAGCTGGATGGAGTGGAGAGAACACGATTAGAACTAGGGCCATCTGCAATAGGAGAATTTTTTTTGCAGGCAGAATACAAGTGTATTATTAACAAGATCTTGTCACTGAGGCAGGACTTGATGCAAGGTGATTGCACAACACAAATCACTCACAAGTGAGTATCTTGGAACAATAGCAATCGACACTTCCTTGATTTTCCATTTGCCTATGTACTTTACTACCTATGAGAGAGTGATGGTCTTTTAATTGTAATTGAGCTGGTCTTCTTGTAAGGTTTGATGGAAATTTCAGATCTCACCAACAGCATAGCTGCAACCTCAATCATATTAAGTAAGGAGCTTAAAACCAGTAATGGATGATTTGTGCTGTTCTACTGTCTTAATCACAAATTGACAGGTCAGAGGCAAGAGGATCAGTACTATAATACAGTGACCCGGTAAATATCAATAGAGGCATTTTTCTTGCAGGGAACGGAAGTAAATTTTCACCACTAAAGCAACAAATTTCGCTTCATATATTTTATCATATTCCATCTTGCATTACCTCTGGTCATGTGGAATGAAAATGTAGGTGCCACAGTCATTTTGCTAACCGATTAAGTCTTCACCATGTCAACAATAGAACATCGCTAGCAATGATAACCTTATACTACTGTCCAAGACAAATCACAGCAGCTGCCATTGACATGAATTTGGATAAGCTTTGAATAAATTTTTTTTACAGATGAGTTATCATCATTTTGTGCCTACCTGATGTTAATTTCATACTGACTACTCTATTTAGGAAACATCTTATCTCTTTTCCTTGAAAATGCCTGGCAGTTGGGAGTCTAGGGATATTTCAAATGAAACTGATTGAGCATACGATCCAGTACCTTGAAAGCATGCTCCTCCACAAGCAACACAAGTGTTCATCTTGCATCAGGAACTAGAACAGTTATATATATATATATTTATATATATATATTAACATTCCATGCAGCTGTGGGAAAGTCGAACAGAGGAGATCAGAGTAAAAGTAACACATGGATGCATGCCATCGCTAAACATTCATGGAACAACTATCATCAAATGGAGGGATTTTCTCGTGAAGGAAGCTCTGCACCTCCACCTAAAATCCAAGGATCATAGCGTCAGAGATGTATGGCTTGACTACCTGTAGTTGCTATCTCAACTATCAAGACTATGCACGATCACACCCACTATTAAACATTGCCATGTCAGAAGTAAATCGTTTATCATGTATCACCCTGATGAAGACCAAACCATGATTGACAGTGGACAAAATAATACTTGAATATCTGTTAATATATGACATTTATGCTTTTGTGATGAAATCCAAAAATTCTTCACATATGCAGAGTTCAATAATATACATTATAATATATATATATGGAGATTCTTTATAGAGCCCCCTTCCCTTCAAGTTCAAATGTTCAAGTGATGACATTAGGGAAATGGCTTGTCCCAAACCCTGATGGCAAAGATCCCATTACTGAGGCTGCATTCCTATGCTGCACAGCCACAGAAATCTGCTGAAGAAGATGTTGATGGGAGTTCTCTTCGTAAGTCACTGACCTCAGGTGGCGTCCCAACTCCCTGAAGAATGCCTTTGCTTGAGGTCCAAAGGAAAACTCTTGAGCCATCTGGTGAAGAAAACTCTTGAGCCATCTGAAGGAGTAGCTACAGCAGGGGCATCCTCTTGATTCACTCTTGTTTTGTCTCTTCATCATTATCTTTGCCAGGAACTGAAATCAGTGATGACGGAACCATTGGTGGCCCCTGTATCGATTGATGGAAGACATTGATGTATCTGTCTTGAGGTTGGCCAGAGATATAGACGCAGCTGAACCTGAAAAAGTCTTATTTTGCCAATAGCTACACATGAATTACTGATGAGGTGACAGTGATATGAGGATGTAGCTTTGTGCTGATGGTCTACTAGAAATTAACTGGTAGCCAATAATGGCTTGAAATTACAAGGGGAGGGGACACGAGAACAATTTACACATGGACATTAAAAGTGGAAAGTGCATAAGTAATTGGAAGAAATGATTATGAAAATATGAGATCAATACACGGCAGAGAGTTCCATAGGCGAGGGAGCCGATTAAAGAAGAAATGCTGACTTCATTGCGGTGGATTGAGAGTGGAGTAACTTTACATGACCTGAACTTGTGCGCGAAGATGATAAAGTTGACGATGTTAAAGTGACCTGTAGGTTCAAATGTCATTCAGTTCAAGAGTCATCGTTAAGAGAAGAATGTTTAACTAAACTCAATACGCGAGACTTGTAGTCAGATTTGTAGTCATTAAGTATGAATTTAGATGCTCTTCTTTGTATTTGTTCTAGAGGAATAAAATCTTTCTTCAGGTTAGGATGCCAGACAGGAGACCAATAGGTGAGTTGGGATTTAACAAGAGGTATCTTTTTGGCACTAATCAAATTACAATGATTGAAAGTGTGACATAGAAGGCTCAAAGGCTGACAGGCTTTTGAGAGGATGTTAGATACATGATGGTTCCATGTTAGGTCACTTGAAATAATTACACCTATATAGATCTTTAACGCTATTTTTGGAGTTTATGCAAATTTCATCCAAAAAGTATTTCGAGTCAACAGCAGGCACTTTTGAGAAAATCCTCAAAAGGCGATGTTAAAAGAGAGATGCCAATCAGACGACCATTTTGCGAGTGAGGATAATGAAGAAGGGATACATCAGAAACTGATTTAATACCTTGGTATCATCTGCATATGAGAGTAGAGAAGATGAAGAAATGGTAACTGGAATGTCATTTATGTAGAAAATAGTAATGGCAAGGATGCTGCCTTGTGGAACACCTGAACTGACTGGAAGTAGATCAGAGTGGTTATTATTATTTAGTGATACCATTTGACAGCGTGAGTCTAGGTATCCTCTGAACCAATGCCACAGCTTTCCTGTACCAGAACACCACAGTTTGAAAAGAAGCTCTTGATGAGGAACACTATCAAAAGCTTTGCTGTAGTCCAAGTACACTACGTCCAATTGAGATTTCTCGTTAAGTGCAATGTCAGCAATGTTGACTTGAACAAAGCAAATGTTAAGTTGTTGAATGTCCCTTTAGAAATCCAAACTGAGTTGGAGAGATAGATTGTGAGATGAATCCCATAACCTTTGTGTAAATTATCCATTCCATGCAAGAGAAATACAACAGAGAAGGGAGATGGGTCTGTAGTTTCTAACCGATGATTTGTCCCCAGACTGGGGGTGATAACGTGAACACACCGGTCTTTGGGGATTTGAGTTTGAGTTAGACTCAGAGTAAACAGGTGTCTGACAGGCACAAATAATGCAGGAGCGATGGACTTCAACAATCTCGAACTATCCGGACCGGTGGCCTTAGATATGTATAATTTGGAAAGAGCCAAGTAAACATGTCAGATATGTGAATTTTGGCACGAGTGGATGATGGTGATATAGTTTCCAATGGAGGAAGAAGATATGAACTTGTGGGTATGTACTGAATGAAAATATTGATTTGCCTTTGCCTTTCCAGATGTTGCACAAATGATATCCATGAACAGAGTAGGAGCAATAGAGTTGTTCTTGGTTGTACGATTGATATAACTATAGCACTTTGAAAGGAGAAGTTGTTTATCAGATTAGTTTCGAAAGCTGATTTAGTGTTTAAGATTGAGGAGTTAACAATCTCTTCAAAAGTATGAAGCTTCAGCAGGTTACTTGGGGAAGGATGCAAATTGCATTTCCTTTTCAGTGAATTGAGGCAATTTAATTGATGTTCGAGTTCTGGAGCAATCCTTTGGTGCGATCTTAGCCTGACCTTTGGAATAAAAAGATTCATTGCCTGACTCAGGATCTCTTTAAATGCCTCCATGCTTTTTCAATCACACTCGAGTTATCGGCATCCAGGAGATAAGAACAGAGGCCATGAAGATCTTCTTTAGAATAATCAAATACAAGCATGGATTGAAATTTGAAGGGCTTAGCAGAATTACAAGAGATTACAAGAGATGTAAAAGGAAATAACATAGTGGTCAGAAAAGATCGGACAAGAATCAACAGATGGACCAGAAATCAGCAAATCTGAGTTCGTAAAAACTAGATCAGAACATTTCCTTTGACATCGGTTGGCATATCAATGAGATCGTGTTCAAACACAAATCCACAAAAGAGATTTAATAGCAGTTAGGGCAGCCCAGCAGACATCTGGTACATTGAAATCATCTAGTAAAACAATAAGATCTGAAGTGTGAATTAATTGGATTAAATAACTTAGAAGAAAGTGAGTGTAGGTTAAATCGGAGTTTGGAGGAACATAAAGTGCACACAAAGTAACCACAGGGTGATAACAAATGCTAATAGTGATAATACCAATATCCCACCTCCACGACTGCCACGATCCTTACGGAAAATAGTATAATTGATAGGGAGAATTTCATTGTCATAGATGGTCTTAGTAAAAGACTCGGTGATGCAGATTATGTCATAAGTAGATGAACATATAAAAGTTTGTAGAGAAGTAAGTTTGCTAACTATACTACGTGCATTGAATAGACAGGTTTTTAAACTGCCTATATAGTCAAGAAGGTTGTGGATTTGAATGCAGACATGTTGAAGACTGCATATCAAGAGGCTGGGAATTGTCACAATAAGGGAGTTTAGATGGAAACGATTCAGTACAAGGACAAGAATTTGAGGTTGGAGGTGGTGAAAGTGCTAAGTGAGGATTAATTTATCCCCTTGATATTTATAATTACCACGAATCTTCTACTCAAACCTGATAGCAAGAGAGACCACCTTTCCTTTAACAAAGCAGAATCCTTTCGCCTTTCAGAAAGTGATAGATCCGGCTTGATTGAATACCGGTGCTCGAGGACATTTCTTCTGGATAGAATGCAGAGGTGCAGGTCAACTTGACCAGGATGGGTCATTGACGGTTGAAGTTTTGTTGGAAACGACCCAGACGAAAGTGGTCCCTGATTGAATCTGACTTGAAGGAGGGGTCAATACCAGAGAGAACTGATGAGATTACTGTGGTGTCACCTTGATAACGAGAGTATCAGGATTTATCACTTGAAGACTCCTAAACACCAAGAAGAATCAGATTGAATCTTGTCTCCGACGAGTCAGTCTGGTGCTTCTTCTTTGCATGGCTTTTGCCACTGTCAGTAGCAAGGACACCATTTAGGCTTGGCACTGTGTCATTTCCAGTAGCAGCAATGTTGAAATAACTAATCTTTTGTTTTTGAGACTGTATGCTTGAACTTAGATGGAAGACAGGTGTATAGGTCATAAACACTGGAGACCTTGAGCAATGCTCTTCCTCGGATAGCTTAATCATCATTTCTTCCGGCGACAGTGTGGGCAGGAGAAAGGTGCACTGGAGTTGCTTATAGCAGTGAATCTTGATGGAGACAAACCAGCACAGCGACGATGACCCGTTCCTAGGAACCGTTACAAAAAAATGGACTCAGGCACCTTCTGCTGCTTGGTGGTTTTCTCAATTATTTTTTCTTCACAGATAGGGCAAACTCTCTGTTTCTCGCTAGTAGTCGCAGCTAGGGTTTACAGTTGGCATTAAATGGGATTCATCCTTGTTGGGTGTCATCCCTACTCAAATTGACAACCAGCAATGTTGTTACTCTGGAAATTGGTCAAGATATAAAGTCGATAATCAGCAGCCAACTAGACCCACCTCACACAACACAACTTCAACAACTCCTCGACGAACGACCACGATTTAACCACCAGGAAGACAATGCTCTCCTCAGCAGCTGAGCTTCAGATCATAAACAAAGCTAACCTCAGCCTCCTTGGTTCACCATTAGGTACCTTGGAAGCCATCTCGAATGTAAGATTAATGTCTTGAGTGAAAGACTGCCATTCCTACGAGCTCAAAGTACCCTCCTTCATTCATTAGCCACCCCCAGACTCCTGCATTTGGTACAGCACCTTGTTTCCTCTCAAGCAAGCTGCAGGTTTATTTAGAGAAACTGAGTTCCGTCACCGATAATCACCTCCATCAAACAAACTTCCTGTCAATTTTTAGGGGTTTGAAGATTCGGAAGTGCAATTCAGCTGGCAATTTCTGCCTATCCCTAGCTGCCGGCTCCTCCAACTTGATTCACCACACAAGTCAAGATACATATGTTCACCGCTTTTTCTGAGTGAAGCTCTTTCTATCTTGCCAAGAATCACCCCTCTTGTCATGAACCCGTCAGAAATTGTGGGTTCTTTACAAGTCCGTGTTACTGCTACTGCCTTGATGATTGATGCACCAGATGAGGTCCTCTTGCATGAACAGAAACAGGTGCTTAGTTAGATGCAGTACCTGTTCCATCTGTGTCTCTGTTTGGAGGACAGTACAGTATGCATTGCTGTGGGCCTACGTCTAGGAACTCCCATGTCATCCCCACAAGTGACCCCACTGTAGTATGCATTGCTGTGGGCCTACGCCTAGGAACACCCCTGTGTCATCCCGACAAGTGCCCCCACTGTAGTATGCATTGCTGTGGGCCTACGTCTAGGAACTCCCGTGTCATCCCACAAGTGCCACCACTGTAGTATGCATTGCTGTGGGCCTACGTCTAGGAACTCCCGGGCAAGTGTCACCACTGTAGTATGCATTGCTGTGGGCCTACGTCTAGGAACTCCCAGGTCATCCCACAAGTGCCCTGTAGTGCAGTGCACATTGTTGTGGGCCCACGCCTAGGAACTCCCGTGTCATCCCACAAGTGCCACCAGTGTGGAGCTGAAGTTGATGGTCTCGCAACACATGGTCTCATCTATAGGTGGAGTGCTGGGTGCCATTCACATACCAATGACATAGTCCATTACCCATTGACACTGTCAGGGTCTCTTCCAGATTGGAACCTTCTGATCTTCACAGATCTGTTGGCAAAAGACCTGATGGTGCGAGTTTAGTGCCTTTCAAGAAAAGTGTTTGTATGGGATGCTACTTGTCCAATACATTTGCTCACTCTTATAAGGCTCAAGTGACCAGTGGTGATGGTGCAGTGGTTAAGAAGGAAGATCTCACCTGGAAATCAGCCACCATTTCATTCCCATTAAAGTTGAAACTTCGGGAGTTTTGGAACTCGAGACACGGTAATTTGTGAAGGAGTTGAGAAGACATGCTCCATGGTACACAGGAGAGAACAATTCAAGGCAGATCTCCTTCACCTTCAACATATCAAACTGGCCAATGAGGCGGCAGTTCTGGGATCCCTCTAGCATGTTTATAAAGTATATACCTTTCTGTGTTTCATAGCCTCAGAATTTCATCTGGAATTCAACAATCTTAGAATATATATCATCTCAATTCACATAGGATTTGTGAGTTAAGTCTTCACCTCCTTCATTTTTCCCCATCGGGAGCTAACTCAATCTCACAGGAAGAATGGCTCTGCTATACTAGTAGTGGATGGAATGTTTAGAGTTAGAGCTGAAATAAAATGTGGACAATGAGCAAAGATATTCATGCAGGTCATTTTCAACAAAAACAAAACATAAAAAAAAAAGGTTTTCGTAACTTGTCATTCTGGATTGAACCGTCACAGACTGACTTGAACTAGTAATTATCAGTAAAAAGAGCATGATGCCTACCACCAAGAATTTCTCTCGGACGAGAACTGGGGTAACCAATGAAGCTTTGGACTTTGAACTTTGAGTGCCATTTTCATATTATGCGCGCAATAATTGTTGGTTTGAACACGTGAGAAGTGTGGGAAGAAGCGACTGCCACGGTGTAACGAACGGGCTTGGAGAGTGTGTAGGCTGCTAGTAGGCTTGTTGTGTGGTTAGGGCTGCACCAGTGAACTGGTTGTTGTTTGTGCGCCCTTAGGAGAGGAGAGAGGGTAATGGCAAGCCGTGGAAGACGCGGACCTCAGAAGTCCAGGCAGCGGGGTAGTTCCTACCAGCCTCGGGACAAAGGTACCTAAGCTAAATGCTAAATGCACTACTTCTCGCTGTATATACACCTATCGAATAACTAGTTTAGCCCTTCAATGTTGGTGTCATTGCTATGGCAATGTTGTCATGGTGAAATGCCAGTGCTGGGTCCCTTTTTATGTAGATATGTGTATGTATAGTGTGTTTGTATGTATAGGGGTTGGCTGGTTTTGCACACCTTGTTCTTGTTTGGTATTACTGCAGAGTCTGCAACTGTGGATAGCAGAGAAATGGCTTTGGAAGAGAAGACTATAACAATTGAGCTCAAGTCTAACGACCAAGGATTGTTTTTTAGGTTCATTGAGTTTCAGTCCGACCAGCACAGGGGGCGAATAATCATGACAGCAGAAAAAGCCAGAGAATTTCGCTCCGTTCTCAATGAGTTTGTAGCTGAATATGAGCGGTTGCCAGAAGAAGAAAAAGTCACAGGGTCCGAGAGGCTCAAAACGTGCGTACTAGTACTAGTTCAGAGATGTGTTCATTTCATGTTTGTATTGTTGGTGGCTAGCATTTCCCTTGGTCATAAGTCAAACCTGCATGCTAAGTAGCCACGGTGAAAAATATATACTTGAAGTAGGGTTTCATTTAGGGGGGGGGGGGGGGGGGGGGGTGGTGGATGCCCCCCCCCCTTGGAACCTTTGTGGCCCCCCACCCCCCCCCCCCCCCTTGGAAATTGTATTATTAAAATTCATCTTTGTCACATCTTTAACCATCATGCCCCCCCCCCCTCAAAATCCAGATTCCTCCAGTTGCCCCCCCCCCCCTTGGACAATTTTCTAAATGAAACCCTGAGTGTTCAGTTCTGTACAATAGTTCTGTACAATAGAAGGATTGCCGTGTTTGAGCCCTTCCACTTTAACCCTGGGATTATCTTTAACTTGGCTATGCTCACTCACCGTGTAGTGATAGACAGCCTCTGTATTATCTTGGGCAGGAGCCATCTGATTACTGTGATCAAGCGAATGCTCGCATGTTATGGATAAGGCATGGGATCGAGTGGAACATTTGGGGGGGTCGGGGGAGGGATGTTGACCAATATGAACCCCTCTGTCTGGGAAATAAAGGGAAACCAGTAGCATCCTGAACCATTAGATTGAAGGATGGAGTCCCTCCAGTGGTAGTTTTGCACATAAGGAGGAATAGTTGCAGGAATGGCAGAGAGAGTGAATGCTGTTGCATATCGTGTCGCACGCTAACTGATATCTGATATGGTCACCATCTGCTCTGTACTTGGTTTGCCAACTAGTATAGCCATGTGGGCCACTTACCTTATGTTCAGTTACAGAACACCGATTGGGTAGGAAAGTTTGTATGGTGTATGTATCTACTGTGTATATTTGTTCACTATATATTTGTTCACTGAATGTTCACCGTAAAAAAAATTATAATGGGTCACCCCTTAAATTAAATGGGGTTACTTTAAACTGGAAATGGTCGTTATAAAGAAGATGGGGGGGGGGGGGGGGGGGGGGGGGAAAGCAGATTCAAAGGAAAACTGACTTCACAGGCAAGTGAGAATGATCTGCATGGTTAATAGCTGACTAGGAAAGATGCTGGAGTTCCATTCTGACATAGCTACTCAATTCAGCAACATGCTGTAGCCATCCTTTTTGTTATATATATATAATGCAGAAATATTGTTAACGTATTACGACAGTCTATTGACAAAGAGAACAATTACTGTAAATCCTTTCTTTCCCCCCCCCCCCCTTTTTTTTAACTTGAGCATCCTTTGTTTCAACTTCTATAACATTTTTTATGTCCATGAATGAGAAGACGAGTAGTAAACATCCAATATGTACCGACAAGTTGTTTCATACTAGTTTCAGCTCTCTCAAAACGATGAATGATCAGATCACTGTTCTTGCTGAGTTTGGAGTTAACTTCCATGTTTAGCACGTCTGGTTTTACTTAGCGCAGAGCAATATGCCTTTTTTGAAAACTCAAGCGATGCAACTGCTTGCTTAACTTCTTCATGGCAGCTGCGTTGCCCGAGGGACCAGCGTACATGCTGTTTTGGCGCGAAGCTCAAGATTGCAGTAGTTTATACGTGCCACGTCCTTTCCTCCAGTTCCTCTTCAACATGCTGATTGGCTGCTTCAACTACCGAAGCATCTTTCTCTAACCGCTGCTTGCCGAGATCAGACAAGTAAGGTTTGGGTGTTTGTGTGGAAGTGGAAGGAGCAAGTCAACGATACAATGACATCCTGCATGTCTTGAAGGCATGAATCAGAGTGCGTCATTGGTACTCACATCACTGCACATGACCACACTTGTAAAATTAACTTCTTATTATTATTTTAGCATTCTAGCTTTATATGTGAAAGCCACCAAAATAAGAGTCCACTTATATAGGATTTACAGTACCTTTTGTTCATTACAAGTTTAGTAAACTACATTCTGAGTAGGAACCAGTCCACTGACTGCCTAAAGGCTCGTTCACAACAGGACAAGTGTTGACGCTGCATTTAATTTTGTGATGACTGGAATAGAACAGCATTGACACTCGACATGTGACCATCCTTTAGCCTGGCTCTGTGGGGACGTAGCTAAAGTCAGTTAAACTCTAGTTCATAAATTATATCATGTAGAGCATGCTATTGTACACACTACCAAATCCCCGAATGTTTCCCTGATGAATCTTGTTGTTAGTCACATCTATGAATATTTACACTAATTTTTAAAAAATCCCACTATGCGGTATGTCCATCATGAAACTGACAGCAAAATTAGACACAAATGCTCTAGTACACCAGACAATTGAGCACAGACTTTATTGGTGTTTTTCTTCTTTTATAGCTACAACTTTTTTGTCAAGAATAAACTTTTCAAACTCATATCATTAGAATGCAAAAATAATAAGCTGCAGTTTGATTATAAGACATTGAGGTAGTAAACAAAAGATATGCATCGCTACATCGTGCTATCTACAACAAGAAATTCATCAGGAGCGAACTCTTTCTCAATTCTGAAGAGCTGCCAGAAACGGGAAGGCTAGGAGGAGACTGTTCATGGTGTCAGTTGCGATCATCAGCCATTTTTAGATATTTCGCTCGCTCGCCCCCTCAAGCTGGAAGTAAAGCTTATAATGTTATACCGATAGAGCAGTCTACTGTGGGATGTGCAGATTTAAAAAAAATCTGATGTTTAGCAACATCAGTTCATAATTGTCTGTGTGTGGGTGAACAATATCCAAGTTTTCATCTCTAGGTGTTTGTGGTAGTATCAATTAACCCACCTGTGCTAGAGCAGCAGTGATACTAGGAGCTGAAAGTCCTTGTGTGTGGAAGAGGCGAAATGTGACCACCTCTTCATGTTGCATACACAGTACCATTTCTGTGTTGAGTGGGCATAATTAAGATGGGTGACTGGTGTGGGATACATTGGTATTGCATTTCATAACATAATACAACTCTCACATTCCACTTATAGTGTATTGCTTCTTTGCTTGCCGATAGAAACGCAAGGCATTGTGGGGGAGAAATATCCTTTTTGTTGTAGTTTATGGGTACACTCAAATAGAATAAATATTATGGGTGGTTATTTAGAAAGAGATGAACGATTTTTCATCTCACAAAGAATAGGAGCGACGAATGTATGATAAACAACTAAGGCAATAGAAAGAAGAAATAACAGAAGAATTAAAAAATCTCTAGTTATGTGAATTGAGTCCCTTATGTTATGAAGCGGTATCCCATATTTGAAACAGACACATGAATGGTTGCTAAGGAGAACACAAAGTCATCCAAAGAGATGGCCAGTCGGAATGGACCCCTGTCAAGGGTAGATGCACATGATAGAGTAGCGTATTGTCTAATGACAAACAGAGGCTAAGAAGCTTGAGCATGGCCAGCACAATGGAGCTGTGTTTGAGAACAACATCCCACATCCTGTGGACTTACTCGGGTCAAACCTTTTCTGCAGCCTTATTACAATGCTGAGCACTGGGAATCACTGTAGCTATTAGTACTGACCTGTACCACACTTTTTAACTTGCACACTCTCCTGACTCGATGGCCTATACACTATCCTTATTATTTTAGATTTTCACCTTACTGATGAGAGTTTGTGTGTTAGGTTTTACTAGCATAGATGTGAGTTTTATGCATCTCTAAAATTTATTTTGTTTTGCATTTTCAGCCCCACTCATCCCAGAATGAATGGGAAATGGATGATGGGAAATAGGTGATGCGGGTGAAAAGTATTATTGTTTGGCTACCGGAGTTATGTGCAGCATTGCAATGTTTTATGGCCACTCTTTAGGGCCAGTAGCGGATGTGCAGATTTCACATTCTCCACGATAGCAGATATGCCAGCACAAAGATCGAAATTTAATTGCCAGTACTAAAAAGCTTCGCTAGAGTTTGCACGGTGAAATTCAACTGGTTGCTGAGAGGAGAAGTTTATAAGTGCCAAGTGTTGTCGTCTTCGACAAAAAGGAAAATAATAAAAAAGTGAATAGCTACAGTATATAGCTAGCTGTAGCTGAAGGCAGCGTGCATGTGGAAGTGCTCTGAGAGAACACGATTACCTGCCTGGTACCAGAGCTTAGAAGACCGAGGTGATCATCTAGCTAAAATGACTGCTGTGGTCTTGGGCCTAAACGCTAGTGTTCAAAAAAATAATAGTAATCTAGCATATCAATTGAACCTTGGTATTACTAACTTGAAATGAAACTCAGGTACATGCATGCGTTGATGACTGCTAGTGCATCAGTTAACGTTTGATGACCAGATATAAAATGAAATACCTGAATTATCTCTATCTCTGGGTGTGACAAAGTACAGTAAGAGTCTAGGTGCCTTCTTCATCACTTATGAGCCGTATCAGGGAAGTGATGTTGATGATAGTAACTAGCTTAACGACAGTGGAAATAACAAAACACTTGGAATAGTTGTTTTTGTTTCCACAGTGGTCATTTTAGCTTTTAACGAGCTTGTACCTCGATCTTCAGCCAATGATTTGTTTTGGAGTCCTTCTATGTTATACCTTAGCTGATCAGCTTCAGCTAGCTAGCTAAACATTGTTTGTTTTTTGTCGGAACCAGACGATGCCTATAAACCTCACTTTGCAGCGACTGATGTGTTTTTCTAATAGAGTAGCATTATATGCAGCCTCTCTAGCAAACCACTTGAGTTAGATTTCATCGTGCAAGTTCTAGCATAATTTTTTGGTGTGGCTATCCAGTTGTGTTCTTAGTAGTACAGATATATCTGCTGTCGTTGAGAACGTGAAACTCACATTGGTGGATACCATGTGCTATAGGCCCTACACGGTTATGGTCAGTGGTGGAGTGGAGAGAGTTGGCAGATTTTTCTCGTCACAATCCTTCAAATATAGAGATTTCTGCTTGCTACCTCTACCCAACTTAATTAAGGGGGTACTCCACGCACGACTGGCTAAAAACGTTGTTGACTTTTGACTGCCCATAACTTTTTTTATAATTGTTTTGTGTAGATAATTTAATGCTCAACTTGTTGCTTGTTTTATGTGCTTTCCAATGATATATAAAATATCTCTAGAGGCATGTTTTGTCAGAAGATGCATGCAGAAACATCCAAGGCAGGACCCTCCTCAGCCCCCACAACTCATTTTTAAAAATCAAAAGCTGTAAATTGGTTTGTAGCTTGTCAAAGCTAACAGCTGTGATTGGAGTGAAACCATATTGCAATAACTAAAGTGGTTGTTGAATGGCACCGTGCTGTATTACTCTTGCTGTATTTGATTACTCGCTAAAAATTGTGATTTGTGACAGTCCATGCTCAAGTGACAGCTCAAACCTTAAGTACCCTCATACCCAACTCAGGTACTTGTGATTGCTAAAAATTGTGATTTGTGACAGTCCATGCTCAAGTGACAGCTCAAACCTTAAGTACCCTCATACCCAACTCAGGTACTTGTGATTTTTAGCCCGTAATCAAATACTGGCACGTTGCCATTCAACAACCACTTTAGTTATTGCAATATGGTTTCACTCCTGCCTTGGATGTTTCTGCATGACAAAACATGCCTCTAGAGATATTTTATATATCATTGGAAAGCACATAGAACAAGCAACAATTTGAGCATAAAATTATCTACACAAAACAATTATAAAAAAAGTTGTGGGCAGTCAAAAGTCAACAACGTTTTTAGCCAGTCTTCCATGCTCCCCCCCCCCCCCCCCCCCCCTTAATAGCTTTAATTACCACCATCAAGCCTTGATGCTTTCAAATCTCCCTAGATAGACCTACACATGCTGAGGCCGCAGTACTTTATTCCCAAGATTACATGTACTGAGGCCACAGCATTTTATTTTCATGGACTCTAGGCTACAGTATTTTTTTCTCGAAAGACTCTATATATATATGATACGATCTGAGAAAAGGGCCCACTTAGCCCAAAAACTGATTTTGCACTAGGACCTGAAATAGCTACCAAGATTATGAATCATGATATTTCATAAATTATCTCATAGGCATCTTGGGTCATTGCTCTATCTTTCTGCAAAGTTTCAAGGCCAAGAAGCGCTTGCTTCTATCCAAGCGAGCAGTTAGAAAAAGCTTAAAAAATAGAGAAGCCATGCAAAGCTACTGCATACACGGAATGATAATACGGGCATGCGGGAATTTCTCTTCAGTTTCCGTAGGAACCTAAATAAACTGCATAGAGATTGAAAATGTGACGTCAACCATCTGTGACTCAGAGTTTCGGGTAAAAACACAAGGGAAATTTCAATACGCGTTTCCTTGTTTTGAGGGCATTGTGAAGAATGAAAGCAAAACTGCATAACTTTGGAATGGCATTAGATCAAGGCACAATGCCATTAGCATTCCACTTAGCTATCCTTGCACTTTAACCTCACGCCAACAATGCATTTTTTTTGTTTTTGTTTTTTGTGAAGTCCCTTTTGTCAGATCCTATCACATAAATATATATATATATATATATACTTAGAAGCTACAGTATTTTATTTCCTGATCAAAGAAAGTTGTAAACAGTTCAATTTCTTTTCTTTTTTACCCTTAATTAAGGGGGGACGATGCTAAATTTAATTTTTATTTTATTTTTTACCTGTAGTTACAACTTTAGAGCTCCGTAGATTCTGCAAACTTCATGGTATGGACTTGATATATAGCTCAAAAGATAGGTCTCTCTGTGTGCTCTCTTTTGATACTAAAAATGCTTCATTATATAACTACAGTAGGAAGTCAGTTATCCGAACACCTTGGGACCGAGGGTGTTCGGATAACTGAAATGTTCGGATAACTGGTCACACAAAATAAATTTAGCGATACGGGATATTATGACATTTTACTACACATAATCAATAAAAGTGGATGCATATTGTATGTAATCTAACATTTAGAATATCTAGTCTGCAGCTTGAGTAAAGTAATCTGTAACTTTTGTTTGTTTCTTATTTACAAATCTTTTTTTTGCAGTTTCAATTAGGAGATTATTTAGCACTACAGTTGTGCTCAGTGGGATTCCAGGCTGATCCTGGACATATGCTAGAACTGTCTCTAGTGCAGTGCAAGCTTAGGAATGGGACACAGCTGGAAGACTCTCCTCTTCCTCTTCCTCTTCTCTATCACTTTTGTCACCTTCTGTAGCAAGTGCCACAATCTCCTCTTCTGTCAGTTCATGGTAGCCTGCATCGTTGTCGTCAGCCAAAGGCCAACCGATTCTCTCTTTTGGTGGAATGGCCAAGTTATTGAGAAGAGTGTCAATTTCTGGTGTTTCCACCTCCTCTTCCTCCCGAAATGATTTGGGCTAGCAGCCTACGTTTATGCGCATGAGCCGAGTGCACACTTGTGAAGGAAGGTTTAAAAAAAATTAATTAAAAAAAAAATTTAAATTAAATGGGTGGTAGGTGTGGCTTCATTTAGCGTTCGGTTGACCGACGTGTGCGGATAACTGACGTTCGGATAACTGACTTCCTACTGTATAGGCAAGTTACTAGAACCTAAAGCGGAGGGACCGCAAAAATCTGAATCACCGCAACCTTGGCAGAAACCACTCTGAGTTGCGAAGTGCAAAAATCAACGCCCTCAATTTTGCACCCACGTGTCTGACCAGTAATAAATTTTTAACGCCTATTCAAAACAGTTATTGCGTGCGCTAGAGCTTCCTCTAGCCACTCGTACCATTTTCCACTTTGCAACTCGGGGTGGTTTCTGTGGAGGTTGCGGCGATTCAGATTTTTGAGGTCCCTCCACTTTAGGGTCTAGTAACTTGCCTATAGTAATTATGCCTAATGAAGCATTTTTAGTATCAAAAGAGAGCACACAGAGAGACCTATCTTTTGAGCTATATATCAAGTCCATACCATGAAGTTTGCAGAATCTACTGAGCTCTAAAGTTGTAACCACAGGTTTTAAAAAATGCAACTGTCACCCCTTAATTAAAATAATGATTATGAGTGATGTTTAACAAGAAAGAAATACTGTTGTCACAAGGAAAATGACTGATGAAGAACTGAGCATCACAGGAAGAATTATGAATAGACACAATCTCCTTAGCACGAGTTTTGAGTGCATGTATTGTCCTGACGGGGGGGGGATTCATCATCATGACAATACATTACTCCCTCCCTTTGGTATTAAATGTCCGGATATGTGGTTCCCCCCTCAGAGTTCCCCCAACCTGTTGTGGTATCAAGCAGGTCTGGTTTCCACTTGTTTTTTTTTGCCATACCTCATCTCCCACAGGGGATAGATTCTGCCCTTGATGACTGGAATGGCAGAGCCAGGTATGAACGACTAAGGCCAATAGAAATAAAACTCTTTGACAGGAAACAGATAACACTGAACAAGCTTATACCATGTAGTGGATATTTTTCGAAGGGTTAAATATTTTCAGATGATGACTAAGAGAAGTATTCATGTGTGGATTGTTAGCATATGATGGAAGTCACATGGATTGGATTGTAACAATGAAACCTCAACTGTTACCTCTCGGAAATATCCTATACTTGGTGTTGAGTGAAGAGAAGTGAGAAGTTGCACTCTTCCCCTTCAAGAAATGTGTGAACACATCCTTGAACCTTGTGTGCATCTTGCTCTACATTAGTGAGGCCTGGCATAACATCTTGCTCTACATTAGTGAGGCCTGGCATAACAATCCTTGATCACACTTTTACTGTGCACATAGGCCCAACCGACCATAGCTGAAACACTACAGCACATGTCCTTTATTGTGGGCTGAGACCTCCCCTTTAGCAGGCAGTCTATTGCTGAGAAGCCATTGATCTAGCAGCCATAGGGAGGACAAAAGTCTCAATGATGGGATTTCAACAAGTATGCCAAGCCATAGGAGGAGAAAAACATCCTGTAAGTTCAACAATTCCAATTTAGTCAGTTCAATAGTTGAAGTTTAGACTGAAGAAGTTTCGATTAACTATGTTGTAGACTTTTTTTGTCGATTCAGAGTATGCAATCTTCTCCCCATTTTTGTAAGGGATAGGGCATGCATCGGTGTAGCGGACTAATAAATCATGATGGTCTGTGTTTTACTTTTTATTTTTATACTTAGTTGTTGTGTTTACAGGTTGCTGGAGGTACACTGGACTAGACACAGTCTAGTTACATGTAAAAGAGCTGTGAATCACTGTACTATCATGAAATGAGCAGTTCATATGATTGACAGTGTGCTGAAGCCCAAATGCTCAAATATAATGAAGTCTAAGCAGAGTTATCATAGAAGCAATGATGTTGGAGGCATAGCAGGAGTTGTTAGTGCAAGTAGGGGGAGGATTGTGCAGAAGGGTTGGGTCCGCTAAAGGGGTGGTCTTAGAACTCTTGTCCACAATAAAGGACGTGCTGTAGTGTTTCAGCAACGGGTGGGCCTGTGTCCAGCTGTCCACATATGGTCCAGTAAATAGAGCATGCTGTCGCAATCGTCGTCATTTTCATTCTCAGCGAAACTGTTGAGAATTTCAAAAGTATAACTATAGCCAAGTTACGGGAGCTACAAGTGGAGGGAACCTCAAAAACCTGAGTGCCTGAAACCTCCACATAATATCTCCAGATTGCAAAAGTGCTAAAGATTTGAAATTAGTGCCAGTGGGCCCTACTCTATGCTTTCATTAGGCGTTAAAATGTAAGTACGTCGGGTGGAAAATGAATTTCATTAATAATCCATAAAACTCATTTTCCACTCGCGCGCTGACCGCGTACTTACGTTTTAGCGCCTAATGAAAACACTCGTTGCATAGAGTAGGGCTTCCTCTAGCCACTGGTCTAATTCATCTTTAGCACTTTGCAATCTGGAGATATTTATGTGGAGGTTTCAGGCATTCAGGTTTTGAGGTCCCTCCACTTTAGGTCTAGTAACTTGCCTATAGTTATACCTATGAAAAATATTTTAGTATCAAAAGAGAGCACACAGAGTGACCTATCTTTTGAGCTACATATCAAGTCCATACCAAGAAGTTTGCAGAATCTACGGAGCTCTAAAGTGGTAACCATAAGTTTTTAAAAAAAATGCCATTGCCCCATTAATGTTACAATGAAGATTATGGTAGAAATGGTTCCATCAACACAGAAACCATCAACACAGAGAAAGGGGGGGAAAAGGGAGACTCATGTAGATGAAAAGTGAGGGCTCTGCTACCATCTCTCCTAGCTAGGCACTGCACCATCCCCTACATGAAGCTCTCGGATGTCTAACATGCATTTTATCTAGGTTCAGGTCTGTCAGGTAAGGTTCTCCCAGAGACTTGCCTAGCTCCATGAGAGTCACAAAGTTGGCATATGTGCAATCACATGAGTTGGGAAGTTCAAACACTTCATAGCTACAAAAGTCTTCCTTGGATGTAGCAACCATTTTCTAGAGCCATTGCAATTCCATCATCATGTTTGGAGGAGCCTTAGTCAGCCACCATCTTAACTGTTGTGATGTGGCACTCACACTCTTATCATGTTTTACTAAGCTCTGCCTTGTTGAGTCATACAATGCAACTCAATCCAGGTGGCTTGGCCGATGCAACCTTCAGGCTTGTGATTATGTTTTGGCGGGGTGAACAAGCCGCCATGCCTTGTCCATCCTCCAATTCTAACATCCATGGAAAGTCCCGACTTCCATTTTTGATCAATGCCAGAATTTCTGTGCTTGTTTGAGCTGCTAGGAACACTGTTCTGGCCATGCACACTTCAGCATGTCTGGCTCGCAAGACGAGCTACTACAGAGCTAGAACTATGCAAAATATGTTTTGCCAACCACACCCACAATACATATAAATGAAGTTGTATTGCATCATCAATTGGACAAAAATGAACTTTAAACTAATAATACCAACTGTAAGGCGTAGCGACCACTGTGCCTTCAATTTTGAAGGGATAGTGTGCTGCTATGCTTCAACACTCGGTGTGGGGAGAACACCGAGTATGATGTCCTTCAGGAACTGGCTCGACATCCTTTTGTGGTGCATCAAAAAGTGCATATGCAATTACTTGGACACTGGCTATGTGCTAGGTCATTCCTGTTGCTCAATGGTGTAAGTTTGTGTGCCAGACACAGTGGACTACGTTATCTTGCCACTCAGTCGAGCAATTTGATGGCACATCATGTAGCAACAAGGTGGCACATCCTGTGGCAAGATGGTGGCATATCCTGTGGCAACATGGTACATCCTGTGCCAACATGGTCCCATGTACACTGTGGCCTCTTGTAGGTATTGAACAGGCCCTTCTGAATAGTTAGCCACTCTGCTCTCTTAGTGTTGGCATGTGTGTTGAGCAGATGAGTGTGTTCTGGGAATTGGAAAGCTTAACCTTTACCCCGCTCACCATCAATAGCACCACCTGGTGGGTTTTGTCGATGGAAGAAGAAAAAACCCGTGCGCATGTTCGTTTATGCGCAATGTAGCATATTTCCTGCTCTGTTTGTGCGCCTAATTTGAGGAGTGTCACTTCCTGGTAACTAAGGGAAAGAAATCTTAAAACACTGACCGTTTGCAGTTTTTATGACCAAAGAAATGACTTAGCAACTAAGTCTAGCGGATGCCAATTTTCTAGTGACAGGCGGTACTCTTGCTCATCTGAAGATGACTCCAGAGCGAGGGAAAAGATTGTGGCATCCTTTCATATTTGGAAGAGCCTTCTTCCAAACGTGGAGCCTTGGATAAGATGGTCTCAATAGTAGAAACTGTTACGGGTGGATGAGCTTAGCACTACAGCAAAAAATGATGGCTTGGTCTCGGACGAGGAAGGCATGGATAAGTAGACTTCAGGTTTGTAAACAGGAGCTATAGCTGTTTTTTATCACAAATGCTGTAGTTATTTTTCCTCTATTAAAATGCGGAT
Source organism: Cladorhizidae sp. MBARI D1340-BT2 (assembly GCA_028752905.1). Classification (NCBI taxonomy): domain Eukaryota; kingdom Metazoa; phylum Porifera; class Demospongiae; order Poecilosclerida; family Cladorhizidae; species Cladorhizidae sp. MBARI D1340-BT2. Next base: position 2,549,166 of record JAQNBH010000008.1, read on the forward strand.
AGTGCCTATAGCAATTCCCAGTATATCCTTGGGCTTTGTTTAGTTGAAATTGATTGTTTAGTTGAAATTGTAATTTATGTGTATAGATTTGATGATGCTAGAGGACTAGCTTCTCTTTTGCTTTCTTGTTCTCCATATCCTCTCACAACTCAATTATAATAAATTATGTAAAAATAGATTCAGCATTATAAACAATGTCATATGTAGCAAGAGTAATCATATTTATATGTGTGGCACATGTTGCAAAGAGTGACGCTTGCTCTATGTTTCGTTGAAAATGCACAGAATGCATATAAACAATATAATACAATTCAATATAAATACAAAATTCAATGCAAGTATGTTGTGGATATTGTTATAGTGACAGTTATATGCTTTCTTTGTCTGTAATACCTTAGCTACTTATGGCATGCTTGAATTCTAGCATATCAACAGTGCTTACCTGATAGAGCCCCCAAGCAGTAACAAAGCACCCTGACTCTTGTTACTACGACACATAAAATAAAAGTCATGCATATGTGTGCGTCGTCCTATAACAGAGGCTGTTTTCAAGTTAACTCTTTAGGGACGAAAATTAAAATAACACTACTGCTAACAGGTGTTGAAGGATTGGATCATACCTATCTTGTGCTAGTTACTCATGACTAAGTTCTGCCTGCACATTGAGGTTCAAAGCCTCTCCTTTGTGCCTCTTCAACATATCTGCCTAGACAGTTCAACTCTAGGTTTCTTTGCAAGAAGCTAAACAGAAGTTAGTTTCTTTCCCTTGCAAGAAGAAGACCCTTTGAAGTGTCATGGTAACTGCCTTTGACTACTGATGATAAGCAAGTGTGTTACAATTAGAAGCAAGAGTAGATGTATATAGCTGGGGTGATTTTGTATATGACATTTTTGTGTAGAGTGAATATGCCAAGTATATGACTATAAGGGAAGTGGACTGTTAGGAGTACAGACTCTTTACTTTTCACTCACTGAAAGTAGCCCACTCTGTGTTGATATGATTAGTTATCCTCCCAAGGTCTACAAGTATGCTGTAGATGAAAGTCTGAGAAGCTGGCTGTAGTAATTGCTATGCACCTAATCAATGTAATGACCCACCCCACCCAGGTGGGAATAGGTGGGGCCAAGTTGGGAATTTACTAGAAGTCAATAGCCACATCCCTTTATTTATGTCTACCCCCACCTTTGGACCAACCCTACATCTAGGAGGCAATTGACTGACACCCTGGGGCAATTGGGTCACCCACTCCCACAAGACATACTGTGTGGTTGTCACTAATTAGGACTTCATGAACAAAGTGGGGATTATTAATGCAAGCTCTTACAGAACCTCTACACAGATAAACTTTTGTATTCAGAAGCAAGTCAAGCATAAAGCCATTCTCATAAGTGTGCATCATATCCTATCCATTTTCAACAGTATTGTACTCCACATGGCAGACTCAACAGTAATAAACATCTGGTGTGAGCTGATTCTGCTGTTCTTTGATTGCCATGTATCTGGTGTGAGCTGATTCTGCTGTTCTTTGATTGCCATGTTTCAGTAGCTCTTTGTGCACTCTTGACAAATGTGAAATACATATTCGAACTATTGACTTACTAGCTTACTCTGTCACATTCACTGTCAAGAATATTGACTCTCAAGACACTTATATCGGGTATGGCCTGTGATACTAGGCCAACAAATGTCCCCCCAATTCTTCATCTTTTATTTGAAGGACTGAGGTGTTTTGGGTGTTTTTTTTAATACAAATGTTGATGGTTAAATGGTGTTATACCTCCAAGAAAAGCCTGCTTATTTGCAATACACTATCTCTGGGAGAAAAAGAAACTGGGCGAGAGTGCTGCCCCCAAATCACAAGCACAGCGTAAGCTTTTACAGCAACCATAGTTGCACCAAAATATGGCATGTGGACAAGCTCTCAGTATTACATTAGTAAGGTCAAATCAGGTCAATAGCTGTACAGGTGAGGCTCGAATGATAGGCTAGCCCTATTATGTTCCCACCTGATTTGGATGGGGCATTTGATTGATAGGCACGTAAGTAAGTGTGCTAAACATTCAATACAGCTAGTGTTGAGTCATTCCACATCAGATCAACCAACCATTTTTCTTGGCCACCTCAGGTTAACCTAAAAATGACCATATTAGACATCCTCAACATGAGAAATTCGATGGTGTCGTCGAAATTTCGATATCTCGTTCGGTTCCAAAGTTATGAGCTTCCGAAAATCGCCACTAGGGGACGATCCGCAAATCTTTAAATCATGATATCTCTGGAACCAATAAAGATAGAGATGTAAAGATAGAGATGTCTGGTTTCCACTGTTGGATCGTGCTTGAGGAGTACTTTCAATTTATGCACTAAGAAGAAATAAGGAGGTCAGCCACAATTATTTTTTTCAGATTGAAGAATTCGCCGGCCGAGATTTTTGTTGATGTAAAAATATTATCACCTGAAAATCGGATATAAGTTAGTCCTTTGTGTGTAGAACAACCCCTCTAAACCATTTAACTTGCATGTCAATAGTTTAGGAGCAATTGTTTTTCTTATGAAGCCTATTTTGACTCGTCGTGACAATTCACGATAGAAAGAGCTTCCTATAGCCACTGGTGATAATTCAAATCTTTAGCACATTGCAATCTGGAGATATTTATGTGGAGGTTTCAGGCATTCAGGTTTTGAGGTCCCTCCACTTTAGGTCTAGTAACTTGCCTATAGTTATACCTATGAAAAATATTTTAGTATCAAAAGAGAGCACACAGAGAGACCTATCTTTTGAGCTATATATCAAGTCCATACCATGAAGTTTGCAGAATCTACGGAGCTCTAAAGTGGTAACCATAAGTTTTAAAAAGCAAAATTAACCATTGTCCCCCTTAATTAAATGCTGTTTTTCTTATTAGAACAACTCAAATTTAAGGAAAACCATATATGCTCAGGCATTCACCAGTCAGTCTCGCACATACACAAACACACATACACACACAGGATTATCAATCTCATCGTTCTGACATTTATCAGTGAAAGAAGATTTTGCGCTGCAGATCTAAGACCTTCATTACCTTACTACCCAAGGTGTCTTGCTTCTGCCATGCACTCTTCAGCCTCCAACTGCACTAGTGAGAGAGGCAGCAGAACTGCCACCTCCTGGCTAGATGCCAGCCTGCCCATAGCCAATGGAACACAATAATTCACAATAGTAAAATAATTCAAAACTCGTGTGTAGATGATGTGAGGTACATATGCCCTCCCTCTTCCCCTGTTATACTTAGTTCATCCTGCAGTGCTATCCCTGCATCAGATGTGCTTGCCTAGTGGAATGTCAATGAGTATTTCCCACTCGTCAATACATTAGTTGGTCTAGCTATAGTGTAGGAAACTTGGCTTTGATACAGCAATAGCCCATCAGCTCTGGATAAGTGGCAGGTATAGCCTGGTAATGTAAGCTCTGGATAAGTGGCAGGTATAGCCTGGTAATGTAAGCTCTGGATAAGTGGCAGGTATAGCCTGGTAATGTAAGCTTGGGGATAAGTGGCAGGTATCGCCTGGTAATGTAAGCTCTGGATAAGTGGCAGGTATAGCCTGGTAATGTAAGCTTGGGGATAAGTGGCAGGTATAGCCTGGTAATGTAAGCTCTGGATAGTGCAGGTATAGCCTGCTAATGTAAGCTCTGGATAAGTGGCAGGTATAGCCTGGTAATGTAAGCTCTGAATAAGTGCAGGTATAGCCAATGTAAGCTCTGGATAAGTGGCAGGTATAGCCTGGTGATGTAAGCTCTGGATAAGTGGCAGGTATAGCCTGGTAATGTGAGCTCTGGATAAGTGGCAGGTATAGCCTGGTAATGTAAGCTCGGAGTAAGTGGCAGGTATAGCCTGGTGGTAATGGAGCTCTTTACCCATTTCTGACAGAGCAAAAGTAGAAATGTCAAGAGTACTTTGTTAATTATGAATAGAGGTACAAATAGCCAAAGATTTCATTAGTTGAACATATTAGGCAATGGGTGTTGTTGATGCTTTCTGTGCAGGCAGCAAGTCAACTAGGAGTCACCACCAAACTTACTTGAAGTGACCCACACAGTTCATGGAAATACGATGATGTTGGGTGCAGGCTACCCAGCCATTAGCTCACACGGTGTGTTAGGTTATTTGTGAGTAACTCGATTGCTATTTCAAAGATTTCCTCACTGCAGTTGGTTACTAAAGGCCCGTTCTTTCCGAGTCAGGTGAAATGTTTGCCTTCATCGATTATAAACAGCAGCCATCTCACTTGAGGGAGATCATGAGAGTTTGTTCTTAGAGATGGCCCCAAGCCAGGGTTGCTCTCCACTCCTAAGCCAGGGTTGCTCTCCACTCCCAAGCCAAGGTTGCTTCCACTCCTAAGCCAAGGTTGCTCTCCACTCCCAAGCCAGGGTTGCTCTCCACTCCTAAGCCAAGGTTGCTCTCCACTCCTAAGCCAGGGTTGCTCTCCACTCCTAAGCCAGGGTTGCTCTCCACTCCTAAGCCAGGGTTGCTCTCCACTCCTAAGCCAAGGTTGCTCTCCACTTGCTGGCTGGCTTGTCCATTTTGTTCTTTCCAGGGAAGTCTTGTCTTAGGATGACGAGGATCAGAAGCTGTGCTAAGGGTTGGACTGTGAGCTTTTGTCCCACTGTGTAGTAGTTGTCTACACTGCATGTGAGACGTGAGGAGCACTAGTGCAGACGTGTACATCTTGAACACCTGTAACAGTGGGTGTTGAATGCAATGCTCGCACCCCATCTTGACATCATGTTCAGCAAGAAGAAAATTTATCTCGCTTTATGGGACACTGATGTATGAAGAGAAAGCATTCAAGATTAGCTTCTTTGCCAGGCAGGTTTTTACAATTCAGTAATAGTAGCGATAGGAGAGTGAGGCCTATTGAACACTTGTAATCAATGATGTGTGTCCCTGATGGCTGGAACTGTGAGATGCGTTGGTAGTACATAGTAGTGCATTAGATGTTGGTAGTGCATTAGATGTTGGTAGTGGATTAGATGTTGGTAGTGCATTAGATGTTGGTAGTGCATTAGATGTTGGTGGTGCATTAGATGTTGGTAGTGCATTAGATGTTGGTAGTGCATTAGATGTTGGTAGTGCATTAGATGTTGGTAGTGCATTAGACGTTGGTAGTGCATTAGACGTTGGTAGTGCATTAGACGTTGGTAGTGATTAGACGTTGGTAGTGCATTAGACGTTGGTAGTCATTAGAAAGATATTGGTAGTCATTAGAAAGATGTTGGTAGTCATTAGATGTTGGTAGTGCATTAGATGTTGGTAGTGCATTAGATGTTGGTAGTGCATTAGATGTTGGCAGTGCATTAGATGTTGGCAGTGATTAGATGTTGGTAGTGCATTAGATGTTGGTAGTGCATTAGATGTTGGTAGTGCATTAGATGTTGGTAGTGCATTAGATGTTGGTAGTGCATTAGATGTTGGTAGTGCATTAGATGTTGGTAGTGCATTAGATGTTGGTAGTGCATTAGATGTTGGTAGTGCATTAGATGTTGGTAGTGCATTAGATGTTGGTAGTGCATTAGATGTTGGTAGTGCATTAGATGTTGGTAGTGCATTAGATGTTGGTAGTGCATTAGATGTTGGTAGTGCATTAGATGTTGGTAGTGCATTAGATGTTGGTAGTGCATTAGATGTTGGCAGTGCATTAGATGTTGGTAGTGCATTAGATGTTGGTAGTGCATTAGATGTTGGTAGTGCATTAGATGTTGGTAGTGCATTAGATGTTGGTAGTGCATTAGATGTTGGTAGTGCATTAGATGTTGGTAGTGCATTAGATGTTGGCAGTGCATTAGATGTTGGCAGTGCATTAGATGTTGGTAGTGCATTAGATGTTGGTAGTGCATTAGATGTTGGTAGTGCATTAGATGTTGGTAGTGCATTAGACGTTCGTAGTGCATTAGATGTTGGTAGTGCATTAGATGTCACCAGTGGGACTCTAGATAGACCTTGAAACTGTTGATGGTCCTAGCAATGACGATTGTTTGAAATGGACAGCCTGTCTTGCATACCGTTTCTTCAGCTTCAGAGCATGTCCTTTTGTTCTCCTGCCATAAGGCTGGCTCATAATATAAAACTCGGCCATTGTGCGTGGTTCACAATAACGATACGGCAATCTTGAACTTTGACCTAACTCCCGTCAATGGACAGCAGCGACTACAGATCTTATTGTGGTTGTGGACGAGGAGTTATTCTGCTATAGTAAGCAAGCTATCACTACTGAACAAGTCACACTGCTAATAACTAGCTTGCCAGCTAGCTACAGCTCTACTAACTAGTACCACAACTTAGCAAGCTATTAGCTACCCAGGTGCTACCCTCAGATCTGGTTGCAAAGACACTAGCCAGATTCAAGCACCAGCTAGATCAGTAATACCTTCACTTTGACTTGCCACCCGTTTCCAGGCAGTCCTTTGCCTTTAGGTTTTAGCAGATATTAGCCACAAACAGGAGGACATCTTCATGGCTCCAATGAGCTAGTTCACATCCACAAACACCATAATGTTTACTAGAGCTAGACAACTGGGGTTGTAGTTCATCACATGCTAAATTCTAGTGTTTTGATTGGTAAGATGCTCATCTGCCTTATAGTTTCCCTGCAGATACTTCCAAACTTTCCACCACAACACCCCGGGCTCATCTGAAGTGCATAGTTGGCAACATCATATGATGTCTGCTTTATCCTTGGCACCAAATAGGATGTGCATTATTCCATCATCCAGGCAGGTGGAAGAGCTCCGAATTATTTAAAGAATCACATTTGTTTCCAGTCTGCTGAAGGTTGAGCAATTATATATTGAATAATTGTGGCAGCTATTGTAGATAGTCGGCTTCCAGTCTCTTTCAAGGGAAGATGTAACTCCATATATGCAGACTAGCAAGTATGAGAGCTACGTGATATGCATTGCCTGCTGTGTGCACAGTGGAAGCTGACATCGTTTGAGTGCTATAGAAAAAGCCACTAACTACGGCTACTTGCTATTTCAACAAGAACCTCCCACACACACCTACTCTGTGCTGGCTATAATAATATTCATAGACACTGAAAGGCCGCCCACTAGGGGGGGGGGGGGAATTCTGATTGGAAGGGCGGTTGAGACTGAACGAGGTTACAATTGGAGGGACGGTTCCTAATAGAGGAAATATGGTATTAGCACTCTATTATGGGAAATTCTGTGTGTTTGTCCATTCCCTCCAGCGGAATTTCACCAAGTTGCTAGTTTGATCCTGGGTGGAATCATTCTCCCCTCCTACCTTCCTTTTCCCACTCATTTTTTCTTCCTGGAAACATCGGGAAATTCTATGGGATGGCTTCAATAAAAATAAAAATAAATTAAATTAAATGGGGGGAAAGATCAGTAGCCATAATGGATAGCTGTGTCTGTCTGTGTATCTATGCTTAAACCACTCACTCATTCTGGGTTTCGTTGATCGAATAACATGCGTGCGATCATTTATGTGCAATAATTTTTGCATCATAAAATAGCTTAGTCCTGATGAAGGCTAGAGCATCTGAAACATTGAGAGAATACAATTCCAAGTCGATTATTGAGAAGGTTATTGTAAGCTTATTTCCTGCTCTTGAAGGGCATCACTTACAGGTAACTAGGGGTGGGGTCTTGAAACATGGAACCGTTCTCAGTTTTGACGACAAGAAAATGACTAGACAAGTAAGTCTAGCAGATGCATTTTCTATAGGGAAAGGCAGTGCTCTTGACTCGTCGGAAGATTGAGGCATCCTTTCTTACTCTGGGCAAGCCTTGGATAAGATGATCTCAATAGCTGTTGGAATGCGGGTGGATGAGCTTAGCACTACAGATGGCTTGGTCTCTGACGAGGAAGGCATGGATAAAATGTTTGTGAATGGGAGCTTTAGCTGTTTGTTGTCCTAAGGCTGTAGTTGTTTCCCCACGGGTAAAGTGTGGATAGTGCCTATGACTAGCTTCCCAGTTTATGCTGGGACTTTGTTGACTGGAAGTTGTACTTGTCTATAGATTTTGATGATGCTAGAAAACTAGCTTCTCTTTTGCTTCCTTGTTCTCTCCATCAATCATATTTATATGTGGCACATGGTTGCAAAGAGTGAGGCCTGGTTTGCTTTGTTGAAAAAGGACAGAATACATATACACAAACATAATAGAAATATTATGTTGTGGATATTGTTATAGCGACTGGAATATGCTTTCTTTGTCTGTAATAGCTTAGCTACTTATGGCCCATGTTTGTATTTTATCAAACACAATAACAAATGATTGCTGAATATTTGTGAGCAATAGATTCTAAAGGATTATGTTCTAATATTGTTAAAATTTATTCAAAATGATATTCAAAATTTGTGGCCAGAATGTGGTCACAAAAACCTGACCACATTGTTTATCAACCATAAAGCTATATATACATAATATATGGTTGCTAGGGACTTTAGTGTGAATTTGTGACTGTATAATTAAGATGTTAAGCTGAAGCTGGTTAGATTTTGTTTAACCCTCTCAGCAATCCGATGATGAGAAGGTTAAAAAGGCCACTGGATGCCAGACCAGCTTAACCCTTAGAACCCTATGCTCCCTAATATGTGCGTGCCTGCCACCCTGTGGTCCTGGAGAAAAAAATTACTAAAAAGTTTAAAGTTGATTATAATGCCAAAAAAATAATAATAAAATTTAAACAAATGGGGGGGGGGGAAGCCGAAAAATCGGCCGCTCGGGTATATACCACTCTAGGTATCGGCCGAAAAATCGGCCGCTCGGGTTCTAAGAGTTAAAACAGCACTCCAACAGTGGAGATGTAAGAGGGAAATTTGTGGGTTTGTCCGTTCTCTTTGCTGCTCATGGTATCAAGTTCGACCCTAGGTGGAATCATTCACTCCCCCCCCCCCCCTTCCTACCAGCATCAGGATATTCCGTGGGTTCGGCTATGACAAAATAATTTAATAATTATTTGTCGATATATAGATAATGTGTGTGTTGAGAGGTCGCTGGATGCCACACCAGCTTGTGAAAGCACTCCCGCCACAGAGTGCGAATATCTCGGCTAGTGCTTGAGTTGCAACTAGTCTAAACAATAGTTCCTAGAAACTAGTAATTAAATGAGGCAAATTTTCACCTGTGCATTTCCTTCTTTGGACCAAGCCTAGACCAGTCCATCAGCTTGATCAGTTCGTAGCTATAGCTTTCTCACGGCACTCGAGTGCTCTATTGAAAACACTGCAGCTATTCAACTGAGTTGCATTGTGTAACTAGTCCAGCTGTGGCTCGAGGAAACTCAGGAGCTAATCAAACAGCAAGTTCTTACCTATGGACTTCCTTCTTTGGACCAAACCTAGACCAGTGCAACAGCTAGAACTACAGCCGAGGATCATAGCTAGAGCCTTTACACAGTCACTCCAGCGTTGTATTAAAAGAGAATTAAGTACATAAGATTGTTAATCAAAGTTGTTGTGTTTTAAGTTTGTTTATTCATAAGCTCGTAGACCTCCAGCAGCAGACCTTATCCCAAGGCCATCAAGGATAGCTATCAAGTTTTAGTTACTCAATAGTCGATTAGAAAACGATATGCATAGAATAGTTCAATAAGGCGCTAGATATAGAAGCTAGTGCTTCCTAACTGAAAGCTTTGATTAGTCTACTAGTAGGAGATTCTTCCTCATTACAGTTATAGATTTTGGGTGGACAGCTAATGTATACCCACATAGCCAGTTGTAGCTTTTGGAAACATGAATTGTGTTTTTTGAACGTAGAAATCAGGTGGTGTAGTGGGGGCTTATTTTGATTACTCTTTGGCATTAACACTTAGCGGACCGTTGTCACGAATTCGTGACACGCGCAGGCGTATCTATAAGACCATTGTCACGTATTCGTGACAGTAGTAATTGTCACCTGTAGACCACCGTCACGATATCGTGACAGCCACTTCATTTTTACCACGAAGGTTTTTTTTACTATGGTTCGTGGTTGTTAGCTATGAATGGCCTGTGGTTATGATACCCAGACTCTACTAGAGAGGTATTGATGATATGGGAGCGCTAGCTGGTTAGCTACTAGCTAGCTAGCTACATGAAGCGCTAGCTCGTTAGCTACAAGGGTGGGCTAGCTAGCTATTTAGCTACGCTAGCTACTATTCCTACACTATTTAGATGCGCTAGCTAAACTATTTACTATTCATACACTATTTAGCTTGATCTAACAGTCATAAAAGAAACCACTAGGTTTATATTAGCTGAAGTAAAGTTACTTACTCACCTTGGTAACAAGAGTTCTTCGCTTTACTTTTTAAAATTATTATCAGCTCATATACTTGAAAAACCTTTTGAGATTTGAGTAATGAAGTACCATAGAGAGGAGTAGCACCTAGCAGTTGTCTATCAAGCATCCACTTCTTGGAACACGAGGAAAACTAAATATATTGCCCACCGTTAAACGCCCGGTCTCTGGGAATAGATGCGCGTTCGAATTGAATAATCTCGCGTTGACATTTCAATTAACGTGTACGGTCCGCTAAGTGTTAAGGGGTTAAACTTCCACCCTTTTTTGGATTTAGAATTATGCATTTGTGTTAGGAAATTTGTGTTAAGAAATACACAAAAAATTCACATGATGCACTTCCATTTATATCAACAAGCTTGTAGGTCAAATTTTTGTATGAAAGCAAGAAATGGCAGAGTACATAATTTCTTATGGTATGTGTATAAGCACACCCAGGCAGTCAGCCACACCCATCCCAATGTCTAGGTAAGGTGCCTTTGTCTTCCAGCATGATGCTACTCAGCAATAGTTGTGGCTACAGATATTGCTAGTTGAGTGTTGATGGGAAATGGTTTGAGACTACCACACTTACAGAGGTATCTAGCTGGCCGCTGGAGTCCGGTCATCGACAACTTTGTTCTTGCTTGCCATATTTTTGTTACACAAATACAAGTATCCGTCCGTATACATTGACATGACTTTGATAGAGGACAAACTAGCCAAAAATTTGTACCCTCCCAACAGTTACTGCTCTCTAGTTATCAAGTGCACGTAATGTCTATCTCACAGATAGAGCTGCACTTGCAGCCCTGTCAAGTGAACAGGCAATGGCTCATAGAGCACTGCTCCTTGAGCAATAGCAAGCGCACACAATGAACTTGTGGAGCTCTAAGATCTGACCACATATCGAGTTAAAGAGGTTGGCAAGACGTATCGGCTTGCCACACAGACTGTGTCCTACATTCATTTCTGTATAGCATGAATTGTGATGTCTGTACTATTATAGCCAAGCCATATCTATATAGGGAGGTCCATTGCAACCACTTTCTAAGTGCTATTTCTTTGAAGGCCAATATAATGTCAGTGGTGATGCTTTTCTGATCAGGCATTTATTCCGCCAGGGGAGGCGGATTTACTATGTCGACCTGAGACAGAATGAACGTGGGCGTTTCATGAAGGTGACGATGTTGGCAGGCAACAAAACCTTCATTGCCATCCCTGGAGACCACATCAGTTCCTTCCGTGACCATCTTGCCTCGCTGCTGGACAAGTTTGCCACTGAAATTGAAGAAGGGAAGAAAATGTCTGAATATTCGCCTCGAGCCAATAAGGCCCCTCTTCCCACGCCGCCTCAGTCTCAGTCAACACAAGTGGCCTCCACCGACTCCTTGGTGATACAAGATGAAAGGAAGCGCTTTTATTTCGATGTGGAACACAACGATAGAGGCACTTTTGTCAAGCTCACCGAGGTAAGGACACGAGTAATGCACACTGACCACTGCCACGATGTGTACCCTGAGCCTCTTGTGTGAGTGCATTTAGCATGTGGATTCCAGTGTTTTCTGGTGATTGGCATCAAAAACTTGGGGATGATGACAGTGACAAGGGTGCATGTGCATCATATAGTGGATCATTTTATTGAATATGTGACCACATTTGGTTAGGCCGTATACTACTAACTTTGCCAGGTTGTGTCACTGTCAAACCTTTGCCTGGCCCATCTGATGAGAGAACTGGCCATGTTGTCTACACAACTCATCTCTGTAAATAAAGACGACTTGAAATAGCAGAAAGTACAGTAGCTGAAGAAAGGTCACCTAATGTGCATACCTGCTCAGAGCGTGCATTGCAACACTACATTCACAAAGGGTAAGTACATCCACCTAGCTCACTGTAAAGGCTTGCCCTTTAGAGTGGGTGCCTGGACTTGTAACGGCCACAGGTTTGTACATGAAGGATTTCTAGCCATTAGTGGGGGGGGGGGGGAAGGATCCTGTTTTGACCCCCCAAAAATATAACTGCCTATATCTTAATAATTATCACACCACATTTGGACAGGTTTTCACAAATCCAGTCACTAGGTGGTTAAAATGCTCAGCCTCAGAGAAAGTAAAGTCATCAGAGGCTCTGGTATTGTCTGCTAGTTGTGTGTGTTCATCTATACTGCCTAGTGTTGCTCTTGACTTTTAAGAAACTTTGGTGGTCAAAATGGTTATCTCTGCGATAGTTTCATAGAGCAGATTCAACATGCAGGCCTGTGTCAATCTAGTGTGTGTCCTTACAATGCAATTTTCACTGATAGAATATATATATAACCTTCTCTCCCTGTGATTAGGTGCCGCTTATGAGTGGCCGAAAGAACAGAATTAACGTCCCCCAGAAAGTGTGGGTTAAGATGGGTGCCATGTTCGAATCTCTGGCGAAGGACTACCCTCTACCGTCAGGTGGGGAGGAAGAGAGCACAGGAAGTGTCTCTGATGAAAGCTAAGAAGGCATGGGAGAGATATCTCTGAATCACATGATCAAAATGTTATGCATATGACCTGGTGGCTTATGATATTAGTAGGTGTTAATTATGTGCAGATAAACATGTGGGTTACCTGACTCTTGTCCAGGTCACTTTTTTCCATCTCTGTTTTCTTGTCTTCCGTGTATATACATTATATTGTTTAAGGCTGAACACCATCCCATTGCTGTAACATAACACATTACCACCTGCATTTTCAGTTGCTGATTGTTGCAAAGCATACATGGTAATTTATTTTGGCATTCTATAAGCTTACAACTTGTGGGCATGCATAATGTCACGTACTAAGTGTGCGGTGAATGTTTGTACACATACTTTAGCAATTTTGCTTCCTGCCTTTCGGAAAGGTAAGAAGCCAAAGCCTGAGAAGAAGGGCAACAATGTCATGTTCAGGGATTAACTTCATGAATGTTATATCCACAAAAGTGGCAGGCTAAGTTAAATTTTCCTTCTAGGTTCTTGATTCGTCTTCATTCCAATGCGAACTTCTATATACCATGTCAGGCCTTCATTTAGGAATTGTTCTCGGGTGTGGCAAATGTAATTAATATAAAGAAGTGGTGGCACCCTGAAGAGGGGGTCTGGGTACACCCCCCCCCCAGAATTTTTTTAATCATTGTATTATACGAGGTCGCTTCTGGTGCTTTTCAGTCACTTTTAATTTAAAACCATAAATGAATATACTGGTCACAAAGGGTATTTTGTTAGAAAGTAATTTTTAGAAGATCACATTTAGCACCTACATCACAGGAAGTGCTGACTAACTAATCTCAAGTGCCTCTACAGAAATACTCTATTGATAAAGTGCTACTGACAGCAATTGTGGTCATCTGTCAGCACTTTAAATTGCAATCTACAATTGCTGCCAGCACTTTAAAGGAGGGTGCTATTTTTAGATATAAAGACTATATCTAAAAATAGCACACTCCTAATAGCTCTATATAATGGCTCTCGATCATGCATTGAGCATTAAGTTTATAATGGATATTCGATCTTTTGGGGGGAGCTCTAGCTGCTAGTATACTAGTAACATTAGTATACTAGTAACATAAGTAGTAGTGAAGCTGAGTCTGAAGGAAATAGAGGTTATTCCAAGCAAGACGCCTACTAGTTCACCAACACTACCCAAGAAACATACCAGTTCTACGCCATACTCAAGTACTAGAAAATACTGCAAGACTTGGGAAGAAGATTATCCTTGGCTACAATATGATGCAGATGCTGAAGGTGCATTTTGCAAAATCTGCAAAGTTTCTGGGAGGTCAGTTCAACAAGCAGGTGGCGCTTGGACAACAAAGCCATTCACTAACTGGAAAATTGCTGCTGCCCGGATGAAAGCTCATGCTAAGAGTGATGGTCATATCATAGCAAGTCAAGTGGTTTTGGCTACACAACTTGGAGGATCCATCGTTCAACAACTTCAAAAAGTGGGAACACGAGAGAATGAGGAATAGGGCTGCTATCAAATCTTGGATACGTTGTACTCACTTCCTCGCCCGCCAACACATTGCTCATACTACCAATTTTAGCAAGTTGGTTGACTGGTTGATCTTGTGGTGGTGAAGATTTGAAGTACTTTACGGAGAAGACAGGGAGGAATGCAATGCACACATCTCACGTAGCCGTAGTTGAATTTGTCCAAGCTTTAGGAACATGGGTTGAAGAGTCCATTCTGAAACGCCTTCAACAAGCCTCTCATTGCAGCATAATGGCAGATGAGTGTACAGATATCACTACAGTGGAAGAGATGTCAGTATTTTGTCGCTGGGAGGAAAAGGGTATACCTGAGGAGCATTTCTTGGAGATTGTTCATTTATGTCAAGCAAATGCAGAGAGTATTTTCTCTGCTCTCATTGAGTGTTGGAAGGAGAAGAAACTTCAGATCAACAGAATTGTCGGGATGGGCTTTGATGGAGCGAGTACATTTTCAGGGGGGAAAACTGGAGTCCAAACTCGAATGAAGACGCTTGCACCCCATGCTTTGTTTGTGCACTGACACTTGCTACAGTGTTCAGGCTGCAAACTCTACTAAAGGAATCAAACATGTGTATGTGACCCTGATGGCTCTTTGGAAATACTTCCACTACTCTCCAAAGACAGCAGAATCTCGCAGAATCTCTCGACGCGGTCCAGAGTGTGCTCGACTTACCAGAGTTGAAAATTGCACCATCCGATACACGCTGGCTGGTACATGAGCGATGTGTAAAAGCAGTGAAGGCAAGCTATGGTGCGATCGTAGTGGCTCTCAACAACATCCATGAGACTACACATGAGCCAGAAGCACTCGGACTTAGCTAAGCTCTCAGCAAGGTCTCCACAGTCGCAGCTATGTACATGCTTGACTACACCCTCCCACAAGTTGCTAAACTCAGCAAAACACTCCAAACTGAGCATCTCGACTTGTCCATCATACCTAGCTTAGTCGATTCCACCCTTGATGCACTTGATGACACAGTTTTACCAGCTGCAAATTGGGTAGTCAAGTCGTTAGATGAAGCTGAAAATCTAGATGACATCGAAGTTTCTCTTGAAGACATCACCACCTTCCAGGCGAATGTAGCTAAGCCATTCATCGCACATTTGAAAGACAACTCTCGATTTGCCTCGTCTAGTGATGTTGTGTCAGCAATGAGCATCTTTGATCCAAAGAAAATGCCTTGTTTTGATTCACCTGATCTTCCTCAGTATGGCAAAACCTCCATTGGAACACTTCTCTCTCACTACGGGACAGACAAACCTTGCCAGACATTACTTGGTAACCCAACGTTAAGAAAGCACTTATCTCCTCTGAGATCCACACTGAGTGGATAACATATCGACGACATATGCCCAAAGATAATATGAAGTCACAGCTTGAAGATTTGGTTTCGAACGACATGTTGGCAAACATGTTTCCAAACCTGCACACTATTGCAAAGATCAGTTTGTCCATCCCAGTGGCTACTGCCTCGTAGAGAGGAGCTTCTCTCAGATGAAGCTTATTAAGACAAGGCTCTGCAGCAGTTTGAACGACACTAGCTTGTCACATCTGATGAAAATCGCTATTGAGTCTCACCGGACCAACTAACAGATGGTAATCTTGACGAAATAGTCGAAGTTTGGGCAAGAAAAAAACAGAAGAATAGTAACATGAACTTGTGTTATTTTGTATATTACATATTATTATTACTTACACATTGATTTATCTCTACACTTTATTTAAAAAATCGGAAGCTCACTGATCATTATTTTACACGACTAGTGAACTTCTCAGGTGGGGCGAGATTGCGATCACCCTAAATGAAGCCCAGCATGTCTATTCATTGGGGTGTTTATACTAAAATTCTGGATTTGACAAAAGTGGGGTTGGGTTGGTTATGCCCACAGATGATCTAGGTGTGGGTTGGCTAACTGGTTTATTTATGGTGTGAACTTGACTGGGTGAAGGACAGCTTCTCCCTCTACCTGGCATGCAAGAGCTGTTTTAGTTTGTGAATTCTTGGTGCTATATATAAATGGCATGCAGATAGAGGAGGCATGCTCTTTACTCTTATGATAATTGCTAGATCTTTGGAATGTCCTGAAAGTGGACGAGTTCAAGAAGTCTGATGCTGCAAGGAGCGAATTATAGGTAAAGTGATGAGGTTTATGATGTGTATTATGTTTTGGTTATTGTAGCTACCCGTCTTTGTTGTTGTTCTGGATGTTATACATGCGATATGATCTGAGAAAAAGGACCACTTCGCCCAAAAACTGATTTTGCACTAGGACCTGAAATGCTACCAAGGTTACGATTCATGATGTTTTCATAAAGTACCTCAGAGTCATCTTGGGTCATTGCTCTATCATTCTGCAAAGTTTCAAGGCCAAGAAGCGCTTCTTTCCATCCAAGCGAGCAGTTAGAAAAAAGCTTAAAAATTGAGTACCGCGTTCACAGAATGAAAGTAGGCACGCGGGAATTTCCTCCGGTTACCTAAAAGACATGTTTCCCCCCCTTTTTTTGGTTCTTTTTCCCCTTCACTTATACAATTATTCAACAATATTGACATTACATAATTATTATTGGTATAGAGTTCATGTATTTCACTGATGTAGTGATATTCGACCCTCACTCATGGCAAGGTCGATCGGTGATGTTTCATGAATGGGGTGGCCTGGGTAGATCTAGCACCCCTGAGACAAGTGATGGTTGACCTCAGAAGAGAGAAGCTAAGAAGGACACGCAACCAGGCCATGACAGTGCTGTAGTGCTGATCTCTTTTTGCTGCAAGTAGGGAGGCAAGCCTTTTGTTAGGCTACTGTTGCAGACTTTGCCATTCCCCCAGAGGTTGAGAACATTAGGGGGGTGAATGAGCCAAATTCAACATCTCGTACTCTTTGTTCGTATTTCCTCCTTTTCTCTCTCTCTTGAGCTGCTCCTAACTGGAGTTGTCGGTAGCTGCGAGCGTTAGGGTTAAACACCTTCACATCAAAGAAAGCCCGCTGGTACCTATTCCCCCAGAATCCCTGTGCACTTACATCTAGCCGGGCTCCATCTTCTGTCAGGGTAGAAGCTAGGTCCATAGACTCTCCAGTGAGTGGCTGCAGTGGTGGTTCTACTCTGACATTGTGACATACCTCTGACATCAGTGATATCTCTTAGTTCATTGTGACGTATAGTCGGATAGCCTCCTGTCGGGCAGTTGAGAGTGTGATCAACGGTGAATGATCTGCCACATATGTAACTAGTTGGTAGTTGAGATGGGAGCCAGTTGTAGCGTAAACAAGGCATTCCAGAACGAACCCTTGTGCAACGCAAACCCATGCTCCTCAAACGGTATTGCAGACAACCAGGATGATGCACCTTTCTCACTTGCTAATTCCATGGATCGACGTAATGAATCTGTTCTTGATTTTAGATGGTCAGCTTTGGTTTCCATGTGCTTTCTCGTGTTCAGTCGAACAGTACGTTTCTCATTTGCTTGTTCGACCATGTCATCGTGTGTAAGCTCATGTTCTTGCTTGAGGATGTGTGCAACCAATGGACCAGTCACTCTTCTTGAGCAGTCGAATTGGAAAGAGGCATCCTCGGTTGGTTTTGTGATGCCTAGACCACTCATGCGAACAGGCAGGGCAAAGAGGTCCCTTTCCTCATCTGTAATGGAATCTCTGTTCGTCAGTGCTGGAATGAAATGATGGCAGATAGCATCCTCAAGAGATTGTAGCAAATCCGACGTGTGAGGGATGGTGCGTAGAAGGTAAGTCCATTTTCCACACAGGCCATGTGTATAGGCCAAATAAGCCGCATGGGATTGTGTCTTGGCTATTGAGGACAGTTTCAATATTGATGATTTCCAATTTCCCACTTTCTCAGAAACATATTCTTGAGTGTATGATGACTTGCCAATAGCAGCACCCAGGTGCCTTTTCCCATCGTGCCTTTTCCCATCTGTTGTTATGTTGATACCTGAGCTTTTGAAAACACATTCTGCCCTGGCTCGATGCTGCTCTTTCACAATAAGCCATGTTTTGATTGAATTGCAGAAGTAGCCATAGTTGGGACCCAGCTCACTCAGTTGGCTCCACCAAGCATGAATTCGCTCTATAGAGCCGCAAGCCATTGCATCATCAGCACCATGTCTGCTTTGCATCAGTAGATTTCAATCTGTTTATCAGTGGGATGATACCAATGGCATACATGGCCATGGCGAGTGGATCACCTTGAGTGGTTCCTTCTCGAGACGATATACATTCACCTCCTATGAACAGATGGCTGTCTTTCCTGTATGAGTTGATGAGGATTTTGGCAAGTGGCGGGCACAGGTGTTGGATGTTTCTCGGTGCTGATTGACGATTCAAACTGTTGAAAGCATTGGATGCATCTACCAGTAGGACAGCTTCTGACTGCTCATCAGAAAATAGCTCCCTCATTGCATGTATTGCAGCTTCACTGCCAGTATCCTGACCAGCACATAGTTGAAGGCATCCTGCAGCTTCCAAGATGTCAGTCATCAGGACAGCAAGAATTGTTTTGCCAATTATCCTTCTCACGGTCTCACCCACACCAATTGGGCGCACTCCAGGACCCAATGCATTTGCCAGGAGAGGAGCTATCCCCTCAGGGTCAACAAATTCAGTACACAAACGTTTGACAACAAGTGCCAAGCTGCTGCACAGTTCATCTGAGGCACTCTCAAAGGTGGTGCAAAGTCTTCTCCAGGCAAATGCATCCATTCCAGAGGGGCCAGCAGATCCACCACTAACACGCAATGATATAGATCGAATGAAGTTGCCATCAATGCAGTTGAATATCACAGGGTATGGTTCTGAAGCATCAGATGAGGACAGGAGTATTGGGGTAGGGTGGTTGACCTGGAGGATGTTTGATTTTGAGTTCATCCCTGACTGAAACAGGAGGCCCTTGTGGGTTCACTATTTCAGCATCAATCAAAAGAGGACCACCCCTTGATTCTCCAGAGATTATCTTAATAGCCTCTTTTACTCTGCCTTTAGTTTGGATAGTAGGCGTGATTCATTCTCATCCTGCTCTGGGGGGTGAACAGGTCGTTTCTTTAAGCATTGTTGAATCGCTCGTCCCTCTGTGACAAGTTGTTGTATGTCACCTCTCCTTCATGATTCCAATCTACGGTCAAGACAATCTCTGAGATCACGAGGTTTTTGTTTCCCAGGGGGTCTAAGGATAAGAGCAGGTAGAACCATGGCAGACTTGATGGCAATGCATTCCATGGAAGATGCCTCCCCGTATGCTTTGAATAGTCCAGCAATTTTCATTGTGAAGTTCTTGTGACTTTCCTCGAGGAGGGAGAAAAAGATTAGGCCTCCAATCATGAATGCACTGTCTCGGAATAGGCATTCGTCAGCTCTTTGAGAGTAGCTCCAGTCATGTCCACATTTTCTCCCCAGTTGAAGATCGGTGGGGACATCTGTTGGAATGATGGCAGAGAGGGGACAGTCTCTGGTGCTAACTATCCATCAGCTTCTAATCCTGCAGAGCTAATGGCTTCATCACAACTCATGTTGTTTGCGGCAAGTGTAGTTGGTAGAGCTGTTGCTGGATCTGTTTCGGTTGAGGAAGCTTGAGTGTGGAAGTTAGAACAATGACCCAGGCGACTGGGAAGACAAATCAGAACATTGTTTGCCGGCCTTTATACAGACACAATTCCTGCAGCGCCCAGTTTTGTTGCATCTGCAACACACCATGCGCTTGGCATGCACCAAATTCAAATTCAAATTTTTGAGTTTTATGGATTTTGATAGAGAAAATTATATAATCGGATAATCCAAACTAGCTTGGATCCTAAATAAACAGCGGACCATTGAAAACGTGACATCAATTCGTGACGGGGGGGGGGGGGGAAAGGGTGACATGGAGTTCCACGTAAAATAAGGGAAATTCAATACGCTTTTGAGGGTGTTGTAAAGAATGAAAGCAAACTTTGGGTGGCATTAAATCAAGGCACAATTCCAGACCATTCCACTTAGCTATCCTTGCACTTTAACTTCATGCCAATATTGCAATTTTTTTGGTTTTGGCGCAGTGGACCGTTTTCTCAAATTTATTGACCACTTTTTGATCGGAGAAAAGTAGTCTGTATCGTTGGCTGATGAGATGAAGAGAGCAACTTCTCACAAATCCTGTCCGAGACAAATAATACGGAAAATATTCCAGAAAGATTATGACGAGAAGAATGAGAATATGTATGTATTTAGAATGCATGATTTGAACTGACCTGTATTTGATTCCTATTTGTAGATGATTTGTTATTATTTTACATATAATTGCAGAAACTGACTTGGGGTACCCATGCTTTTGCTTAGGCAATGAGATAGTAAGGATGATAGCTTGCACAATGTTGGCTTAATATAGCCCTTGTTAAAGTCCTTTAGCAATCTCCATTCTTACATGATCCTGAATGTGAAGATATAACAAACAATAATGCCCCTTCGCCCTCTGCTATATTATATATATATATATAGCACAACTGGCTGTGCAGGTTAATTCAACACCAACTGATTTATCCCAGTGACCTCATATTTGGGTATATAGTTACAAGTTTCACTTCAAATGCAATATAGCAGCTCAAGACTGAAGCTTGACTTGGTGTTATCACAGAATCTACCATTCAATAGTGAGCATAGTCAGGAGCTCCTAACTAGTTCTGTGAAGCACATACACTTGAACTCTCAAGAATCATCTTTGTATTTCTCCCAAATTCTCTCAAATGAAAGTGCAACAGTTATGCAGGGTGCGCCAGCTATAGGGAAAAGGATTGTCGGGCTTTCCTGTAATATATATGAGTGTCTTCTCAGTTACCACAATTTCTAAAAATAGAACTAGGCATTGAGTGGCGAATGAAGGAAAAAGCTAGAGCATGTTAGTGAACAAGTCAAAGGTTGTAATATTCTTATCAAAACCAAATGAGCTTCAGAATAAGAATAACATAGTGAACTACACACCCTAATAATTTAATCACCGAGTCCCTTGGGACCATTGTACCCTAGTGCAGTATAAATAAAACAAAAAGAATAATGATAGTAAATGAGGTAAGATGACTTGTCTGAATAAACAGTATGACATACATATCTGGTAAACATTAAGGGGGAGGAGTGCTGGAAATGTATATATATATATTTTTAATTGGGCCGAAAAGTGTCTGCAGGATGAGTTTCAAGTTTCAGAGCAAGTGCCATATTTATGCAGTGCAGTATTGTTCATTTCATTTCACTTCACGTTTGAAAAAGGTTCTTCCCCGTCTAAATGAGAGTTTTAATTCTGTAGTGTGGAGTATATAGAGTGGATAAGATGGATATGAGTGCGACAATTATCAGGCTTGCCGTCGATTTAAGTGTGGTGAGCTTCAATGTTGGGAGGAAGGTTGGCTTTGGTAAGATTTTTTTAAATCTTCAAAATGCCGAGTCCCTTGGGACCATCGCACCCCATGCAGTGCAGTACAAAAATAGATAAATAATAATGACAGTAAATGAGGTAAGATTACTTGTACCCTAATAAACACTATGACATACATATCTGATAAAATTAAGTTAATGTTACTAAATCAGTTGTACTGCTTGGTTATGGTGGAGTGGGTGGGGGGAGGCCATAAATCAGTCCCTTCCTCCTCTGCCAACAATTCACTACACACTTCAAAATGCACCCACATACTTCCACCATCACTTGATTACTCACACCCTCCACCTCCTTCCCAAGCAACAATGCCACCTTCCCCTCATTGCCCACAATCTAAAACTCCGCCAACAATATTCCAGTTCCCTCAATTCCATCCAGCTCATTCATTAACATTTTCCGTTCCCTTCCAAATTCATCACAGCCTATTAGAAAGTGCCCCACATCTTCCACTTCCTTCCGTCACACAACACGCATCTATCATCACTACACAGTCTACATCGCTTCTTGTGCCATCAATCTAAACATCAACCTCACATCCCTCATATCCCTGTAATGACTTTGTATACCTTTCTGCTCCATCACCTTTTTACCAGGATACACTAATATCAGGGCAGAAGGTAACAGGTGGCTTTTGCTTTGGGGAATGGAGGAAATGGCCATTTTTGCCACCATGTATGACTGTGTCATGGACCTTGATAACATGAGTTTGCATATTGTGAAAGTACATCACGTACTCACAGAATAAAATGGTGGTGGGTGATAATGAGTCATCCAAGAATTGAACACCATAGGTATGTCTGGCTTATAGTTACCTGCTCTATATATGACTCAATATGTGTAAATAATTATTCAAAAAGTGAACCAATCATGATGATGCCGTTTCTTTCCAGGTTTGATTAACATCAGCAAATGGACCGAGTTTGTGCAAATTCCATGCTTAGCAAATTGTTTACAATATCTTACATGATAAAAATGTAGGACATCTATGAGATGATAGCATATATTAAAGTACGACCCTCAGCAATTGTAAGGTCTGTTGTGATAGTTTACTAAGATCTTGATGATGACTACCTTTAAGCAGAGATGGGGCACATGTGAGGGGTGTCACCAAAAAATGTAGAAAGTGCATTCGCTATTTGTGCCCAATTTTTTTGTCCTTGTACAGTTACTTTCAGCCTGTGAAAGACCTTCCTAGCCCTATCGGGGGTCACCGTCAGAATCTGTTTATCAGTTATCAGTGATGACAACAAGGCAGTTGAAAACACAAAGTCCACAGCTAGACATAAAGGCCATTCATCGCTACTTGATGGAGCTTGAGGTCACTATCAAGGAGAGCACTCTAAGCAGTGGAAGACAAGTACAGGAATGAGATGAGAGTGTGGAAGATACAACTAGCATAACAGCTTACCAACAAAACCTAGAGGAAGGCCATTGCTGCTTGGTAAGGAAGGCCATTGCTGCTTGGTAAGGAAGGCCATTGCTGCTTGGTAAGGAAGGCCATTGCTGCTTGGTAAGGAAGGCCATTGCTGCTTGGTAAGGAAGGCCATTGCTGCTTGGTAAGGAAGGTCATTGCTGCTTGGTAAGGAAGGCCATTGCTGCTTGGTAAGGAAGGTCATTGCTGCTTGGTAAGGAAGGCCATTGCTGCTTGGTAAGAAGCTTGACAATGAATTGAAGTGCTACATTCAAGCTCCACGTAAGGTAGAAAGGGTGGTCACAACATCTGTCACCATTGCTGCTGCAACTGCAATTGTCAAGAGAGAAGATAGGAACATTTTGTCAGAGAATGGCGGCCCAATAACCATGCAGATAATTGGGCCAAGTCACTTCTATATAGACTTGGATATGTGAAGAGAAGAGTCATTAGCTTGTTAAGTTGGTAGGACTACTTTAAAGGGCATAGTTTCATAATTCAAAATGGCTTTAAAGCTGCTGGTGTTTATGATCATGTTGGGAGTTAATAATTATTTCAATAACAACAATGATCAAATTTTATTGTTGCTCGATCCTGGCCAGATGCATGTGATATTGAGTCTGTGATGGCATAAACTCCAGTCACATACCACCTTGTAATCCAATTCAGGTTGAGATGATGGACCAAACAAATTTGAGATGACAAGCCTATTATCATCTATTGTACTATACATGCAGTCAAGTTACGACAGGGTTACGTTCCTATGATGTGGATTGTTATGTGAATCAAGTCACCCCCTTCTAATGCTTACATTAACGTACCATTACTGCTCAGTGATTGGCTGTAGTATATAGTGGGCTGCTCTCTCTCCCCTGCATCCCTCCTAATATGTACAAGTACTGTAAAAAAAACATGACTATGTATGTGGCTATATTGTGAGATCTGGCATGGTGGAATGGATGTCACAAGGCAGGAGATTTACATAGAGGGGATGATGGAGATGACGGTGTTGGTGGAATATCTGGATCTAATGAAGGTGTTGGGGATGAAGCTTCTGTTCGATATGGTGGAGGTGGAGAAACTGGAGGTGGTGAGTAATTGTCTTCTTAAAATAATTGTCAAGTGATGTCTGAACTGTGGCTTTTTTTCTCGTCATAAATTTCGGTGTAACACCTGAGATCCTGCATGACTGCCCTGTAGACTTAGAAGAACCTCGATCTTGCTCTTCAATGATCTTTAGCCCTATACGCTTCATCTAAGCCCTTATTTGTGAATGTCTTGGGTTCAGGGTCGGCTTCAATGGATTCATCCAAAAAAGATCTCCAACTCCAACAGTTCATCATTGGCTAGTTCTTCACCACGATAATCAAGAAATCCTGCACATCATCCTCGTTTATTTCCATAAATCCTTGAAAATCAGCGGTGTGTATGCACAACTTCTTCCAGACACCGCTCTCATATTAGTTACCTTCACCTCCTCCCATGAGTCAGCAATGTTCTTGATGGCATCATAGATGTTGTAGCCTTTCCAAAATGCTCTAAGAACCACATCCTCAGAAGTCGATAGCCTGACAGAATAGATGACGTAAATAATAGGACGTGAAGGAGGACTATCACTCCTGATCCATTGGCTGAAGCAATGACATAGTTAGAGGGAAGGAAGACAACTTTAACATCACGGTGAAGGTGGTCCAACTATGGGGGTAGTCAGGAGCATTATCAAGCACCAGCAGTATCTTGAATGGCACATTAATATTAGCACAATAGCACTCAACAGATGGAACAAAAGTGTTTAAAATCACTCTTCGAAGAGCCTTAGTCACCTAGGCCTTGGAATTCGACTTCCAAATGTAATGCCTTATTTTAAATCAAGGCTTCAACTTGAAATCACCAGCAGCATTGCCTCCAAGTAGCTATCCTTTTCTGCCTTAAACTCTGACACAGACTTTTCTTCCCTTGTGATGTATATAACCATACTAGTTTCTCAGATCCCTGGGACAAATTTAGACCAGACAACCAGGGGGGGAAAAAGGACCTTTCAAGAAAAATGGTAGCTACATGTATTGCATGGTACATATATACAATTAACAACATATCCAAAAACTATATATGTCCAAGTTAAAAAATGAAACCACCATCTCATTACTGTTTTCTTGGCCTCTTAACAACATTGGAAGGTTGTTTGCAGAATGTATGTTTCCCTTCACTCTTGCAAAGGAAGCATATGGGCAACACTGTTGCATATGATTCACGAAGTTCACGGACCTCTTCATCATCAACTAGTGTTTCAGCCCCCATTCCACAGTAGTAGCAGACATCAGGGAAACTCACAATGTGGATTTGTAGTACTGCATTTCAACAGATGATTTGCAGGTAAGAGCCTCGAACTACAACAGTCTAATAAAGAGGTGAAGACTCTGGAAACAGTGCAGCACCACAAGTGTAGATCTTGCTTTCCCTCACACACCTTATTGCAAGCAGTGGTGCTGGTGTTGGTTTTGTGTGGGAATACACACACCTGGGCTTAATACACTCACCACAGTTAATGACACCTCCGACTTTAGCATTTACAAGCAGTCCTTTCCGGCCTTTATCTTGGGATTTTGACTCCACTGAAATAACTGGATTGTACAAAGGACGGTCTTTGTCATTTGGTGATGTACCAAAGAGCTTGTAGTGTTGCTTGTCAGATTCAAGAGAGGAAGGGGGAGAAAAGACAGTTTGTTGAAAACTTCATGTAAAGGAATTGGGTGCTCACAACAGTAATAACAAGCAGGATCCTTACACTTCTTTAGTTGAAATACATAGTGGGATGAGTGGCTGTGATTCTTCAAAAAGTTCTGAAGAACTGTAGATTTATCCAGATCAACCTTAGTTAGCTTTTTACGGTCAAGATCAGGTGCAATAAAAGCTGACTGTGTAAAGAGATCTTCAAGGTCACTCTCACTTGCAGGCACTCAAAGTTTAATCACAGATTCCTTTATGTGCATGGATTGAAACCTCTGTCCAACAGTAAGCATTGGAGAAGACATAGCATCATGAAGAGCCTCACCCAATTCAGAATTTTTACTGATTTCACTACATACTTCACTCAGTGTATTCTTGTGGCGAAGTTGTGACAAAAATTCTGGAGGCATCGAAGAACATGCAAGGGAAACATTTTGCAAAGCAAAATTGAGTGTGGCCATGACTCGTTCTGCAAGACTGGTAAGGACAGGTACGGACACAAATGAGCATGTCCAAGTCTAATGCTCGAAACAAGCAGATGTTCGCAACTTTACCAGAACCGAAAGTTACCCGATGGTCGGGACCTCCATCACTAACTATTATCATTATGGGCTTGCTGGCTGAGGTAGAATTCATACCATAGTGAACGAATTATGCTGGCCAGTTCCGATGCTAACGCAAAGCTGATGATGGTTGGGTAACTTTATCCTTAATTGTCATAAAGGCTTGGCCAGTAAAAAAAACTATCAGTAGGCATTTCTGGAATATCAACGAAAACGCCACTGAGGGCACTATTCCATTAACGTGGAAGTCGTGATCCAGTGCCAACAACTGTGGGCCATCAAGTGCAACCAACGATCGATTATGGCCTCTAACACCTTTGGACACTGGGCAGTCGGGTTCACAAATGGATATTACAGCTTTGTCATCAACTGAAACTAGTTGACAACTATCACTAAAAGCCACAGCAAAGGATCTAATATATTTTAACAAACAACTCACATAATGAGAATCAATATGATCCTTATGAAGCTGAAGAACTTGTATACTACGCTTGACTCGGAAGTTTCCAGTGTACTTTAGAGCACGCAATGTATATCTGTTAGACGGCCAGAATTGTAAGCGTATCCACTCTAAACACGGACAAAGTGGGCACTGATCAGGAAACTTTATTTTCAGACGATCACGTATTAGATCTCTCAAATGCCTTAGAGATGTTGCAAAAGGCACGTGGAGCACATCTCCATGCCTCTTCTTATCCACTGCCAATACTACTTCGTCCATGACTGAAGCTCACACCAAAATTGGTCAAATTCACTATTTTTAACTCTCCTATTAAATTGTCGCAAATCGAGGATGATGTCAGGGTCACCAAGTTCCAATAAAGCTTGAGCCACACGCTCATCAACATCTTGATCACTGGTAACAGCTGCACTGCCATCATTTAACAATGTCCGATAAATATTACGTAGAAAATACTTTGGTATATTAACATGTGTGGAGTATACTTTTCCAGGAAGTCCCTCCGCATAGCATGGGTAGAATATTTAGGCTATAGATTAGTCAGTTCTGAAAAAACTCTTGCAACTGCTGCTTGTCAACAGATCCATCAGAAATCTTCCAAGCATACGTAATAGTACCTAGTGAATTGCCATAAGCAAAATGGTACAGATGCACAGGAAAACCAAAGGATGCTTGGTTAGCTAATTCCGCCTCGCATATTTATCATCTGGAGCGTAAGAATTAACACATACAGGACTGTATAAAGGCAATTGCCTTAGTTCTTCTTCAAACTGTATGTAGTGAGGTAAAGGAGGGCCACTTCTAGCTGGAACTATTACAAGTGAAGCATTATCATTACACTGGGATGGTTCATGAGACTGATGATGTTCATGCATATCGGAACTTCTTTGTTTTAAGTACTGCAAATAACTATTCATAGCTTCTAGCAAGGCTTCTATTGGTTGCCTAAGAGGTATAAAATATGTATTATTTAACCCAGGCTGCATAGTACAATCACCGAGATCTTGAATATGATGCAAAGTATCGGCAGACATACGAGGCTCTTTCTCCTTCTTATGTTTGTAATCATTATAGCCATGAAATGATTCAAATAGAGGAGGAATATGTATTCCATGGGATAAAAATTGATGATGGGGGTCTAGATGCCACAAAATTCGGTCATTTTTTGCACAAACCTCACCCCTACAGTTCCAACGTTATCTCGTCTCCACCCAATGTTGATACTTTGAAGTTTACCTATATATGACAAATAAAATCTGAATATGACAGCCATTTATAACTTCTACTTGTTATATACACACCAATTAAATTGTTGTGAAGTCTCTGATCAGAACGGAGTGCTTTTCCTTCAGGAGGAGATATATAGTAAATCAGGAAGAACTCTTTCATGGCTTGCACTCATCAGTATATACACTTGTAACTGTTCTTGAAGGACCAACTACTCGGTCTTCTTCTTCAGCTTCGAGGTATATGCATACATGCAGAGTCAAATCGTTCACAGAGGCTGACAGGAGCAGACACAGGAACAACATGAGGATCGATAAATTTCGCATCTTTGGAGGTGTGCACATGATAAATAACTTCTCCTTCAAACTGTGGGTCCACCTACACTATTCAAATTAAACCTTAAAGTAATCCAGGCACAGCATGCAGCTAAATGCTATAGCATAAAATGTATTTTACAAAAAGCTATATTTTAGCTAGATTTTACCTTAGAAAGAAGAGTCCCAAAGGTGTCTTCCCAATCACACTTCACAATCGTCCTTCTTCTGAAAACTGTCTGAGACCGCTTGACCACAGTACTCAGCCAAGCGAAAGTGAAGGGAGAGGCCATTACGTTCTAACTAGCTTCAGATTTGGATCACGTGATTTCCCCCCCCCCCCCCCCCAGTCTGCTAAAATTTGGCACCGGATCTGAGAAACAAGTGCAGTGGCCCAAGTATGTTGTGGCATTTTCTTCCAGAATTTGTTGAGGCAAATAATTTTCCTCCCTGATCAAATCTGCCAACTTGTCTGGAAACCCACAGGCTGCAGCAGTATTCGCACTAGCAGCCTCACCCTGCAGCTCCATATTGTGCAAATTAGCTCTTTCCTTAAACCTCCCACATCTAGCATTAAAACTATCGTCACCTCTATCGTCACCTTCAGCACTTGTACCAGCCCACCTAGCTTTCAAATTCATTAAACAGGGTTCTAGACTTTTCTTGTACAAGTCCAAGACTCATCGATATGTTCCGCTTGTTTTGGTCTTCAAACCACATGATCAGAAGCCTTTTCATCTCGATTATCAAGCCTGTGTTTCTTGGCAATGATGGTTGCACGAGCCTTTCACATGGTCCATGATCCTTGTTTTGCCTTTGATGATGGTAGCCACAGACTGTATGTCCTACCAATACTAGTGGCCAAATTACCTTTATCATAACTCTTATTGCAACTTTCTGAGCCTTTCTCTTTCTGATTGATTCACTATCACTTGTACCACTTTTATGCTTAAGCCATAATTAAGGGTAGGCAGATAAAAGTAAAGTCGAGGTATATACAGGATGTCCTTGGAGCTCCGACATTCCAAGTTACGCCGTTTTATGCATGATATCAGCAAAATAATGTCAGAGTTGTTTCGACCAATGACAGGAGTCATCCGGTGCATGTCGACCCGTCCCGACTCCCGCAGTGCAGTGCTCATCGCTTGTGATTACCTGTGTTTGGATTCTTCTAAGCATAGATCATTTATCTTACAGACCTGTGTCATCACCAACATGGATTGTTGATCGCATCAACAATCCAGCGATCACACCCGACAATGAATGATCTGCAACTGGTTACAACTAGCCTTTTCAAGAAGAGGTGATTGCAATCCATCCAAGTTAGGAAACTGACTTTTTATCGTTTTCAGGAAAAAATAAATAACAAGGACACAAGGTAAACTTACTGCCCTTAAGAATTTCCACTTTAGAGTTTAATTCCATTACGGTCAAGCCATGTCTCTTGAAAGTGAAGGAGACTTATTAATCCTTCTTTCCTTGCTTGGGCCTGGCTGCAGTTCAGAATTAGCTCTTCTCCAAAGCATAATCAAAGAGTGCTTTAGTTTGTTCATTTTTCTTTTCATCTCCACTAAACACCAAAAACACAAGGAATTTCATCTTCAGAATAGCGCTGCCTGGGCACAGGAACTCAACAGAGTATAGTCACGCTTAGATGCAAAAATATACCCAAACCCATTTTTCTTGGAAGATGTCCTATAATTATTCCACCTTTCTTTACTGTAACAGCAAAGGGATAAGCCGGTTGCTGCAGCAAGGTAACTCTTCACCAACGACTGCATTCCATATATACATCATGACCGAGTGGTATCATCTGACCATAGCTTCAACTGAAAAAGTTGTTGCATCCACGACAGCTGGCTTAGTAATCATGCCTCGTGAACTGATCAACCACGTGCAGCAAGGGATGTCCACGCACCCCCTTACTAACATTTAATTAGGGTGTGTCTCTCTGCAGCAAGGTAACTCTTCACCAATGACTGCATTCCATATATACATCATGACCGAGTGGTATCATCTGACCATAGCTTCAACTGAAAAAGTTGTTGCATCCACGACAGCTGGCTTAGTAATCATGCCTCGTGACTGATCAACCACGTGCAGCAAGGGATGTCCACGCACCCCCTTACTAACATTTAATTAGGGTGTGTGGTTCACTTATTCTTAAGCTCATTTGGTTTTGATAAGAATATTACAAAACTTTGACCCAATACAGTAGTTACTCCGTACTAGCTTTTTCCTTCACTTGCCTGCCACTCAATGCCTAGCTCTATTTTTGGAAATTGTGGTAACTGAGAAGACCCTCATATATATCATATGAAAGCCTGACAATCCTTTTCCCTTATAGCTGGCACACCTTGCATAACTGTCGCACTTTCATTTGAGAGAATTTGTCCAATTAGAGAGACTACCCAAGTATGAGGAGTCACTGGGATCAATCAGTTGGTGTTGAATTAACTTGCACGACCAGTTGTGCTATATATAGCAGAGGGCAAAGGGGTATTATCATTTGCTATATCTTCACATTCAAAACGTGGAGGATCATGTAAGAATGGAGATTGCTAAAGGACTTTAACAAGGGTGCAAGCTATATATCATCCTTACTATCTCATTGCCTTCTTTCCAAGCAGAAGCATGGGTACCCAAGTCAGTTTCTACAATTATAATATATAGCAATAAAAATAATTATCTACAAATAGGAATCCAATGCAGGTCAGTTCATAAAATCAAATTATGCATTCTATATGAACACATTCTTATTCTTGTCGTCATAATCTTGCCAATTATCTGTACATTTTTATTTGTCCGACAGGATTTGTGGAAAGTCGTCAATCTCTTCACCTCACCAGGAAGAATGGTTTGCTACGCTAATAATATATATATATACTATATACACGTATATAGCATCCAGAACACAAAAGATGTGTAAGCTACCCATGCAAGTTAGCTCATTTAACAAAACCAAAACGTAATGTCATAAACTTAGTCACTTTACCTTATTTATAATTCAGCATCAGCCTTCTTGAACTCGTTTCCACTTTCAGGACATTCCAAACATCTAGCAATTATCATAAGAGTAAAGAGCATGCCTCCTCTATCTGCATGATGCCATCTATATATAGCACCAAGAACTCGAAAACTAAAACAGTTCTTGCACGCCAGGTAGAGGGGCCTTCACTCGGACAGTCGAGTTCACACCATAAATAACCCATTTAGCCAATCCACACCCATATAATCAAAGTGCTATCTGGCCCTCTGGCATGACCACCCCACTTTTGTCCCATCTAGGATTTTAGTAGCACCCAATGAATAGACATGGTATATAGCAGTTCGCATTGGAATGACAAATAAAGAATTTAGAAGGAAAATTTGGCTAAATTTTAGCCTGCCACTTTTGTGGACATATAACATTCATGAAGTTAATCCCTGAACATGGCATTATTGCCATTCTTCTCAGGCTTTGGCTTCTTACCTTTCCGAAAGGCAGGAAGCAAAATTGCTCAAGTATGTGTACAAACATGCACCGCACACTTAGTACGTGACATTATGCATGCCCACAAGTTGTAAGCTTGTAGAATGCCAAAATAAATTACCATGTATGTTTTGCAGCAATCAGCAATTGAAAATGCAGGTGGTAATGTGTTATGTTACAGCAATGGGATGGTGTTCAGCCTTAAACAATATAATGTATATACACGGAAGACAAGCAAACAGAGATGGAAAAAAGTGACCTAGACAAGAGTCGGGTGACCCACATGTCTATCTGCACATAATTAACACCTGAATAACATTATGATCATGTGATTCAGAGATATCTCTCCCATGCCTTCTTAGCTTTCATCAGAGACACTTCCTGTGCTCTCTTCCTCCCCACCTGACGGTAGAGGGTAGTCCTTCGCCAGAGATTCGAACATGGCACCCATCTTAACCCAAACTTTCTGGGGGATGTTAATTCTATTCCTTCGGCCACCCCTATGCGGCACCTAATCACAGGGAATATATATATATATATATATATATATCATCTGTCAGTGAAAATTGCATTTTAAGGACACACACTAGGTTGACACAGGACTGCATGTTGAATCTGCTTCACAGAGATAACCATTTTGACCACCAAAGTTACTTAAAAGTCAATTATATAGCAACACTAGGCAGTATAGATGAACACACACAACTAGCAGACAATACCAGAGCCTCTGATGACTTTACTTTCTCTGAGGCTGAGCATTTTAACCACCTAGTGACTGGATTTGTGAAAACCTGTCTAAATGTGGTGTGATAATTATTAAGCAGTTATATTTTTGAGGGGGTCAAAACAGGATCCTTCCCCCCCCCCCCCCCCCACTAATGGCTAGAAATCCTTCATGTACAAACCTGTGGCTGTTACAAGTCCAGGCACCCACTCTAAAGAGCAAGCCTTTACAGTGAGCTAGGTGGATGTACTTACCCTTTGTGAATGTAGCGTTGCAATGCACGCTCTGAGCAGGTATGCACATTAGGCATTAGGTGACCTTTCTTCAGCAGCTGTACTTTCTGCTTTTTCAAGTCATCTTTATTTACAGAGATGAGTTGTGTAGACAACATGGCCAGTTCTCTCATCAGAAGGGCCAGGGAAAGGTTTGACAGCGACACAAACAAGCAAAGTTAGTAGTATACGGCCTAACCTCAGAAGTGTACGGCTTCACCTCGCATGTGTCCACCAACACATTTGGAATGCAATAATTGATTTTTGAGCGCTTGCTGGAAGGCAACTGTTTCATGATGTAGCTCAAAAACACACTCTAATAGCTTCAGGTCATGAATTTTAGCATCATAAGTGCAATAAAAAATCAGCATATAATATGAGGATTTTCCCAAATGTGGTCACATATTCAATAAAATGATCCACTATATGATGCACATGCACCCTTGTCACTGTCATCACCCCCAAGTTTTTGATGCCAATCACCAGAAAACACTGGAATCCACATGCTAAATGCACTCACACTAGAGGCTCAGGGTACACATCGTGGCAGTGGTCAGTGTGCATTACTCGTGTCCTTACCTCGGTGAGCTTGACAAAAGTGCCTCTATCGTTGTGTTCCACATCGAAATAAAAGCACTTCCTTTCATCACGTATCTCGAAGGAGTCGGCAGAGGCCACTTGTGTTGATTGAGGCGGTGGGGGAAGAGGGGCCCTATTGGCACGAGGCGAATATTCAGACATTTTCTTCCCTTCTTCAATTTCAGTGGCAAACTTGTCCAGCAGAAAGACAAGGTGGTCACGGAAGGAACTGATGTGGTCTCCAGGGATGGCAATGAAGGTCTTGTTGCCCGCCAACATCGTCACCTTCAGGAAGCGCCCACGTTCATTCTGCCTCAGTTCGACATAGTAACGCCGCTTCCCCTGGCTGAAACTGATCAGAAAAGCATCACCACAGACATTATATTGGCCTTCAAAGAAATAGCACTTAGAAAGTGGTTGCAATGGACCTCCCTATATAGATATGGCTTGGCTATAATAGTACAGACATCACAATTCATGCTATACAGAAATGAAT
Organism: Cladorhizidae sp. MBARI D1340-BT2; assembly: GCA_028752905.1. Taxonomy (NCBI): domain Eukaryota; kingdom Metazoa; phylum Porifera; class Demospongiae; order Poecilosclerida; family Cladorhizidae; species Cladorhizidae sp. MBARI D1340-BT2. The sequence goes on from JAQNBH010000008.1 coordinate 2,583,099, forward strand.
GTAGGACACAGTCTGTGTGGCAAGCTGATACGTCGTGCCAACCTCTTTGAACTCGATATGTGGTCAGATCTTAGAGCTCCACAAGTTCATTGTGTGTGCTTGCTATTGCTCAAGGAGCAGTGCTCTATGAGCCATTGCCTGTTCACTTGACAGGGCTGCAAGTGCAGCTCTATCTGTGAGATAGACATTATGTGCACTTGATAACTAGAGAGCAGTAACTGTTGGGAGGGTGCAAATTTTTGGCTAGTTTGTCCTCTATCAAAGTCATGTCAATGTATACGGACGGATACTTGTATTTGTGTAACAAAAATATGGCAAGCAAGAACAAAGTTGTCGATGACCGGACTCCATCGGCCAGCCAGATACCTCTGTAAGTGTGGTCGTCTCAAACCATTTCCCATCAACACTCAACTAGCAATATCTGTAGCCACAACTATTACTGAGTAGCATCATGCCGGAAGACAAAGGCACCTTACCCAGACATTGGGATGGGTGTGGCTGACTGCCTGGGTGTGCTTATACACATACCATAAGAAATTATGTACTCTGCCATTTCTTGCTTTCATACAAGAATTTTGAACTACAAAAAATTCCAGCTTGTTGATATAAATGGAAGTACATCATGTGAGTTTTTGGTGCATTCTTTACATTCTTAACACAAATGCATAATTCTAAATCCAAAAAAGGGTGGAAGTTTAACCCCTTAATGCCAAAGAGTAATCAAAATAAGCCCCCACTACACCACCTGATTTCAACGTTCAAAAAACACAATTCATGTTTCCAAAAGCTACAACTGGCTATGTGGGTATACATTAGTTGTCCACTCAAAATCTATAACTGTAATGAGGAAGAATCTCCTACTAGTAGACTAATCAAAGCTTTCAGTTAGGAAGCACTAGCTTCTATATCTAGCACCTTATTGAACTATTTAGCTATGCATATAGTTTTCTAATCGACTATTGAGTAACTAAAGCTTGATAGCTATCCTTGATGGCCTTGGGATAAGGTCTGCTGCTGGAGGTCTACAAGCTTATGAATAAACAAACTTAAAACACAACAACTTTGATTAACAATCTTATGTACTTAATTCTCTTTTAATACAATGCTGGAGTGACTGTGTAAAGGCTCTAGCTATGATCCTCGGCTGTAGTTCTAGCTGTTGCACTGGTCTAGGTTTGGTCCAAAGAAGGAAGTCCATAGGTAAGAACTTGCTGTGTGATTAGCTCCTGAGTTTCCTCGAGCCACAGCTGGACTAGTTACACAATGCAACTCAGTTGAATAGCTGCAGTGTTTTCAATAGAGCACTCGAGTGCCGTGAGAAAGCTATAGCTACGAACTGATCAAGCTGATGGACTGGTCTAGGCTTGGTCCAAAGAAGGAAATGCACAGGTGAAAATTTGCCTCATTTAATTACTAGTTTCTAGGAGCTATTGTTTAGACTGGTATGCAACTCAAAATATAATGCACTAGCCGAGATATTTGCATTCTGTGGCGGGTGTGCTTTCACAAGCTGGTGTGGCATCCAGCGACCTCTCAACACACACATTATATATATATCGACAAATAATTATTTTGTCAAAGCCGAACGCACGGAATATCCTGATGCTGGTAGGAAGGGGGGGGGGGAGTGAATGATTCCACCTAGGGTCGAACTGGGTACCATGAGTAGCAAAGAGAACGGACAAACCCACAAATTTTCCTCTTATATCTCCACTGTTGGAGTGCTGTTAAGCTGGTGTGGCCTTTAACCCTCTCACCATTGGATTGCTAGGAGGGTTAAACAAATCTAACCAGCTTCAGCTAAACATCTATATATACAGTCAGAAATTCACACTAAAGTCCCTAGCAACCATATATTATGTATATATAGCTTTATGGTTGATAAACAATGTGGTCAGGTTTTTGTGACCACATGCTGGTCACAAATTTTGAATATTATTTATCAAAATTTCAACAATATTAGAACATAATCCTTTTTGCATATAATGCAGAATCTATTCAGTTATTGTGTTTGACAAAATACAAACACAGGGCTATAAAGTGGTTTAATATGGGGGGAATCCCCCTAACCCAAGTCCCCCCCCCCCCCACGCTTAGATCAAATTTATAATTAAATGCCATGGATAGGTAAACAAAATATTGCTTGTGCATGTATGTGTTGTGCATGTATGTGTATTATTACAGTATATACTCAGTGCAGTTAATTAAAGAATTCTAAAAGAATTCTGAATTCTGAAATTCTGAAAAAATTCTGGGCTCCAGCAGGACTTGAGCCCTTGATTTCTGCTTTCCAGGCGGGTCACTCAACAGTTGAGCCACGGGCATCCTAACAATTAGCTGTCCTCTAAACAGGTATTTGAACTCCTTCACAACTGCAACCGCCCTTCTAATTGTAACAGTAGTAATCACAGATGGATTGGACGGAAGTAAATACCGCAGTTCCTAATATTAGAGAATATACAGTACATATTCAAATAGAGCATTATTTATTCTATGGAGCTCTAAAGTCAGACACATACCTTTCCTGATTTAGCCAACGCTGCTCCTTAAATTAAGTATAATATTCCTGATATAAATACCAAGTTCGCCCGCCATTACTGCAGAGATCCACTCGTATGTGTTGCACACAAATAAGCCAGCCCTGATCAAATCTGCAGGTGCAAGTTGTGGGTGGCCTTTCAGTGTCTATGAATATTATTATAGCCGGCACCGAGTAGTTGTGTGTGGGAGGTTCTTGTTGAAATAGCACAAAACCCAAGCAGCCGTAGTTAGTGGCTTTTTCTGTAGCACTCAAACGATGTGAGCTTCCACTGTGCACACAGCAGGCAATGCATATCACGTAGCTCTCATACTTGCTTGTCTGCATAATTATATGAAGTTACATCTTCCCTTGAAAGAGACTGGAAGCCGACTATCTACAATAGCTGCCACAATTATTCAACATATAATACCTCAACCTTCAGCAGACTGGGGAAAAAATGTGATTCTTGAAATAATTCGGAGCTCTTCCACCTGCCTGGATGATGTAATAATAATGCACATCCTATGCACATCACTTATGAGACAAACACTGGAATACAGAAACATAACCGGGACCCAACTTTATAAAAATGATAAAGCAGCAGTTTGAAAAGCTCAAAGTCAGCTAGGTTGGTGCCAAGGATAAAGCAGACATCATACACGGTATGATGTTGCCAACTATGCACTTCAGATGAGCCCGGGGTGGTATGGTGGAAAGTTTGGAAACTATAAGGCAGATGAGCATCTTACCAATCAAAACACCACTAGAATTTAGCATGTGATGAACTACACCCCCAGTTGTCTAGCTTCTAGTAAACATTATGGTGTTTGTGGATATGAACAAGCTCATTGGAGCCATGAAGATGTCCTCCTATTTGTGGCTAATATCTGCTAAAACCTAAAGGCAAAGGACTGCCTGGAAACGGGTGGCAAGTCAAAGTGAAGGTATTACTGATCTAGCTGGTGCTTGAATCTGGCTAGTGGCTTTGCAACCAGATCTGAGGGTAGCACCTGGGTAGCTAATAGCTTGCTAAGTTGTGGTCCTAGTTAGTAGAGCTGTAGCTAGCTGGCAAGCTAGTTATTAGCAGTGTGACTTGTTCAGTAAAGTGATAGCTTGCTTACTATAGCAGAATAACTCCTCGTCCACAATAATGTATGGATCTGTAGTCGCTGCTGTCCATTGACGGGAGTTAGGTCAAAGTTCAAGATTGCCGTATTGTTATAACGTTATCTTGTGAACCAAGCACAATGGCCGAGTTTTATATTATGAACCAGCCTTATGGCAGGAGAACAAAAGGACATGCTCTGAAGCTGAAGAAACGTTATGCAAGACAGGCTGTGTGCCGCAAATGGCACTCCATTTCAAACAATCGTCATTGCTAGGACCATCAACAGTTTCAAGGTCTATCTAGAGTCCCACTGGTGACACTAATGCACTACCAACATCTAATGCACTACCAACATCTAATGCACTATGAACATCTAATGCACTACCAACATCTAATGCACTACCAACATCTAATGCACTATGAACATCTAATGCACTACGAACATCTAATGCACTACCAACATCTAATGCACTACCAACATATAATGCACTACCAACATCTAATCACTAACAACATCTAATCACTACCAACATCTAATGCACTACCAACATCTAATGTACTACCAACATCTAATGCACTACCAACATCTAATGCACTACGAACATCTAATGCACTACCAACATCTAATGCACCAGGAACATCTAATGCACTACCAACATCTAATGCACTATGAACATCTAATGCACTACCAACATCTAATGCACTACCAACATCTAATGCACTATAAACATCTAATGCACTACGAACATCTAATGCACTACCAACATCTAATGCACCACCAACATCTAATGCACTACCAACATCTAATCACTAACAACATCTAATCACTACCAACATCTAATGCACTACCAACATCTAATGTACTACCAACATCTAATGCACTACCAACATCTAATGCACTACCAACATCTAATGCACCACGAACATCTAATGCACTACCAACAACTAATGCACTACGAACATCTAATGCACTACCAACATCTAATGCACCACCAACATCTAATGCACTACCAACAACTAATGCACTACCAACATCTAATGCACTACGAACATCTAATGCACTACCAACATCTAATGCACCACCAACATCTAATGCACTACGAACATCTAATGCACTACCAACAACTAATGCACTACCAACATCTAATGCACCACCAACATCTAATGCACTACGAACATCTAATGCACTACCAACAACTAATGCACTACCAACATCTAATGCACTACCAACATCTAATGCACTACGAACATCTAATGCACTACCAACATCTAATGCACCACCAACATCTAATGCACTACGAACATCTAATGCACTACCAACAACTAATGCACCAGGAACATCTAATGCACTACCAACATCTAATGCACTACCAACATCTAATGCACCACCAACATCTAATGCACTACCAACATCTAATGCACTACCAACATCTAATGCACTACCAACATCTAATGCACTACCAACATCTAATGCACTACCAACATCTAATGCACCACCAACATCTAATGCACCACCAACATCTAATGCACCACCAACATCTAATGCACTACTAACATCTTTAATGCACTACCAACACATCTCACAGTTCCAGCCATCAGGGACACACATTATTGATTACAAGTGTTCAATAGGCCTCACTCTCCTATCACTACCAAATATTACTGAATTGTAAAAAACCTGCCTGGCAAAGAAGCTGATCTTGAATGCTCTCTTCATACATCAGTGTCCCATGAAGCGAGATAAATTTTCTTCTTGCTGATCATGATGTCAAGATGGGGTGTGATCAACACGCACTGTTCCAGGTGTTCAAGATGTACACGTCTGCACTAGTGCTCCTCACGTCTCACATGCAGTATAGACAACTACTACACAGTGGGACAAAAGCTCACAGTCCAACCCTTAGCACAGCTTCTGATCCTCGTCATCCTAAGACAAGACTTCCCTGGAAAGAACAAAATGGACAAGCCAGCCAGCAAGTGGAGAGCAACCCTGGCTTAGGAGTGGAGAGCAACCCTGGCTTGGGGCCATCTCTAAGAACAAACTCTCATGATCTCCCTCAAGTGAGATGGCTGCTGTTTATAATCGATGAAGGCAAACATTTCACCCGACTCAGAAAGAACGGTCCTTTAGTAACCAACTGCAGAGAGGATATCTTTGAAATAGCAATCGAGTTACTCACAAATAACCTAACACACCGTGTGAGCTAATGGCTGGGTAGCCTGCACCCAACATCATCGTATTTCCATGAACCGTGTGCGTCACTTCAAGTAAGTTTGGTGGTGAGACTCCTAGTTGACTTGCTGCCTGCACAGAAAGCATCAACCACACCCATTGCCTAATATGTTCAACTGACGAAATCTTTGACCCTTTGTACCTTGATTCATAATTAACATACTCTTGACATTTATACTTCTGTTCTGTCAGAAATGGGTAAAGAGCTCCATTACCACCAAGCTATACCTGCCACTTATCCAGAGCTGGCCACTTATCCCGAGCTTACATTACCAGGCTATACCTGCCACTTATTCAGAGCCTGCCACTTATCCAGAGCTTACATTACCAGGCTATACCTGCCACTTATCCAGAGCTCACATTACCAGGCTATACCTGCCACTTATCCAGAGCTTACATTACCAGGCTATACCTGCCACTTATCCAGAGCTTACATTACCTGCCACTTATCCAGAGCTTACATTACCAGGCTATACCTGCCACTTATCCAGAGCTGATGGGCTATTGTTATATCAAAGCCAAGTTTCCTACACTATAGCTAGACCAACTAATGTACTGATGAATGGGAAATACTCATTGACATTCCACTAGGCAAGCACATCTGATGCAGGGATAGCACTGCAGGATGAACTAAGTATAACAGGGGAAGAGGGAGGGCATATGTACCTCACATCATCTACACACGAGTTTTGAATTCTTTATTTTACTATTGTGAATTATTGTGTTCCATTGGCTGTGGGCAGGCGGCGCTGGCATCTAGCCAGGAGGTGGCAGTTCTGCTGCCTCTCTCACTAGTGCAGTCAGAGGCTGAAGAGTGCATGGCAGAAGCAAGAGCACCTTGGGTAGTAAGGTAATGAAGGTCTTAGATCTGCAGCGCAAAAGCAGTTTCTTTCACTGATAAATGTCAGAACGATGACATTGATAATTGCGTGTGTGTGTGTGTGTGCGTGACTGACTGGTGAATGCCTGAGCATATATGGTTTGCCGTAAAGTTGAGTTGTTAAGCGCCATGCTTCTAATAAGAAAACCAGAATTTAAGGTTCCTCAGGCATGGATAAGGGAGACCATTAGAACACCACCACGTAACTGTGGAGTGCTAAACTTTCACCCACACGATCCATTAACCATTCAATCTGGGACAAGTGGGGCTGAAAATGCCTTTTCCCCAGTATATGTGAATTCCTCCTTCACTTGAAGTGTGACGCCAGTAAAACGTTTGCCCAAAGACTCCATATGGTACATTACCAGGCTATTCAAAAGGAATAGTTCATAGGTCATTTGACTCTCGAGGAAGTGCAGGTTAAACAGCGGCACATGGCAGTATTATACCACTGGTTATATTATGCCACTGGTTATAGCAACAGTGTGCTGAGCATTTATAGAAAATATTTGAGCAAAATAAGTCCACCAGTTGGAAAGCTGCTTGAGTTTATACAGGTCAGATGACCTTTGTGGTAAACCTTTGTTCCTGACCATAGCTCATTCTAGAGGTGTTAGTGTCCTCTATCAGCAGGATGGCAGCTCAGCATTGAAGATAGACATCATAGCAATGATAAAAAATATAATCTGACACACAGCCAAGCCAACTGTTGGGGCTGATGCAGCATTTCGCGTTCGTGCGCGTTCGTGATGATAGCAAATATCTCTCCACAAAGAGCCTAACTTGGCAACCATTACTAATAAGCTTCACTAGAACTCGCATGGTGTAATCAAGCTCGAGCAAGGCGGCATGGCATTTAAAGCCTACTCCACAAGAAAAACACAGCAGTTGCTGAAAGGGTGAGGTTCAAAGTGGCAAGCGTTGTCGTCTCAGACCAAAAAGAAAAGCTAGAAAAAAGTGAGCAGCCACATGTCTAGCTCTAACTGTTGGCAGCAGATATAGCATGGAAGTATTCCAAGAGAAATTCATTGACAGCCGTACTAGGCTTAGAAAATTGAGGTAGAAGCTAGTTCATAGCTAAAAAACAAACACGATCTTTGGCCCAAATGCTAACAAGCTAGAGAAATATTAAAGTTTCCCCCGCTAGCATATCAAACAGTGCTTTCCTGATAGAGCCCTCAAGCAATGAAGAAGACATCCTTGCCTATTGCTGTTACTTTGTCACATGACTATTTATTAAATAATGGTCAAAAACCAGATGGAAACAGGAATGTCCCATGTAGAACACAACCACTTAGATATCCCTCTACTATTTAAAACCACATATATACTCCATAGATTTTTAAAGTATATGTACCTGGCACACAAAGGGAGAATGAACTGAGAGAGGATGACAATCTTCATTATAAAACAATATACGAGCTAGGTTCACTGCATCATCAACGACAGTTTTAGAAGCTGAGATTAGTCATGAATGTGCATTGGGACACTTGGGAATCTTCTGGTAGTCAAGGTTTTATGAATGGACCTATTGTCATGAATGTGCATTGGGACACTTGGGAATCTTCTGGTAGTCAAGGTTTTATGAATGGACCTATTGTACGCAAGTTGTGTGTGTGTATGTGTGTGTGTGTGTGCAGGGGGATTACGATAGATCCTTGAAAATTAATTTCAAAGGGGTTTTAACAGTTTATAATTAAAGGCACACAGAGTCTTTTTGGAGTTAATTAATAGCAGCCGAAACTACCGTTCAGGAAGCTAAGAAGCTGCCAATTTTAGTTTTATCTGAGTACAAGCTTTTTAGAGGGGGGTTGCTGCCTGCCATTTTGTCAAGCCAATACAAGGAGTGCAAACTGAAAATTTACCAGCTGAAATGCCGTTTCAACCACACTACTTTGCCATGATGAAGACTCGAGTAGTTTGGGGCTGGTTACAAATTAAATCTTCGGCTTGCATCTTACAAAGTGGGCTAAAAACCACCTTTCTAATATTATAGTTAGACCAGTGTATTTCCTGATAGATTTAAGGCATATACACGTCGCGTTATTTCAATCTTTGAGCCAGTCAAGCACACGTTGCAACTGACCTCACTCTTGGAAGAAAAAGTGTCATGTCCACAACTATTTTTACACCCTTTATCAGTGGAAGGCTCCGATTAGCCAAAGATGACAACAGTCTTTGCGACTCCTTCACAACCCAGATATTACCAATGGAGAGGGTGCTACTTGGTACGTGCAGAAATGTTTCAAAAAAACAGCGCTTCGCAGCAGTACCACCTGGACGACTAACGAAGACACAACGAGAGCACTGCTTAACAGCTAGACAAGAGCTAAACAGCCGAAGGCACTAAGCAACTAGAGTACATGTTATTCTACCAAGCACACCACCGAGTGAGAACATTCTCAAAAGGTTAAATACTAACTAGTTGATGACTAACTAAAGGATTCTGTGGGTATATTTGAGGGTTGTTTAGCAACCATGCCTTAAAAATATCCTGTAAAAGACTATGTATATATATAATGAAAACTGGCATTACAGGATATAGACCATGCCCTTTAATTTTTCAACGCATCATTCCTTGGTATGCACTTAACCTGCCTACCAACTTTGGTAACGCATCAAGCCATCTTTAGCAATGCCTAATTTTCTCTTGACCTTAATCTTCTGAGTGACCTTTTGGAATTTAATGAATTGTTCCTTTGTACATACTTGTCTTGCCTAACTAAGTTTAGTAAGCCATTGCTGAAAGCTGTGCCAACACAGCACCCAAATTTGTAACTTCTACCTTGGAATGTGACTCTTCAAAATGTTCTATAGCGGATACTTGCCTACCAAGTTTGGACGATACCATAAATTCAAGCACTTACAAAAACTTGTGGTTTGGAGCTCCATAGATTCTGCACACTTCCCTCTATGAACTTGATATATAACAGACGGCTCCATGTGCTAGTTTTTGAAACTAAAAATGTTGCATAGGTCAACTATGCCAAAGTTACTTGCAGTTTTAAGTGGGGATACCACAAAATCTTAATTAAGTGCCTGAACTTCTGCAAGTGTGGTAAGGTTACAGGAAGCTGTACTCATATACAACGAGTGTACTCCTATACATGTGTTCTCATTAGCACTAGGACAAGCACTCAGATTGTAGAGGCGAGTTATTTTCTATACAACGTGTGTTCTCATTAGGTCAGATTGTAGAGGCGAGTTATTTTCTTCAACCACATCTATCCGTGGCCACCTTGACAACCAAAGCCCCCAATGAAAACCCTCACTGCAATCGAGTAGGACTCCTCTTGCTACACCTACCAATGTATGTATCAGAACTTCAGTCACTCAAGATTTTGAGGTAATCCCACTTTAGCCTGTGGGGAATTAGCCCCCTTGCTGATCCTTCACCCCCTCCTGGAGTTCTTGGGATATTGTTAAATATGTGAACCCCCCCATTTACAAAATACTATTTTTGCCCCCTCCCCCGCCAACTTTTACTCTTTGGATGATGAGCATATGCTCCAATTTTCTACTTGGGAAAGGTATGATAGCATCACAGCAATGGTAGCTTAAAGTTTCATACACAAGTAGGTAGTGTGGCTGACCCAAGTTCTGGTGCATTACAAGCTTCGTTTGTTCTAGTAGCACAAGAACTAGACATATCTAGATAAGCCAAGGGGAATTACTAAGAGTAGCTTCTGCTTGTCTCACTAAATAGTCAACTAGATAACAATATTGTACTGCTAAATAAGTTTCTCAAACACTAGCTGTATTGAAAGTTTAGCACACTTACTTAAGCGCCTATCAATCAAATGCCCCATCCAAATCAGGTGGGACCATAATAGGGCTAGCTTATCATTCGAGCCCCACCTGTACAGCTATTGACCTGATTTAACCTTACGAATGTAATACTGAGAGCTTGTCCACATGCCATATTTTGGTGCAACTATGGTTGCTGTAAAAGCTTACGCTGTGCTTGTGATTTGGGGGCAGCACTCTCGCCCAGTTTCTTTTGCTCCCAGAGATAGTGCATCACAAATAAGCAAGCTCTTCTTGGAGGCGTAACATCTTCTTGGAGGCGTAACACCATTTAACCATCAACATTTGTCAAAAAAAACCATCAGTCCTTCAAATAAAAGATCAAGAATTGGGGGGACATTTGTTGGCCTAGTACCACAGGCTATAACCCGACAGAAGTGTCTTGACAGTCAATATTCTTGACAGTGAATGTGACAGAGTAAGCTAGTAGTCAATATCCTGCAATTGAACACTTGACAAGGAAAACTTTCAGAAGAAGCTCGAATATATATGTATTTCACATTTGTCAAGGGTGCTACTGAAACATGGCAATCAAAGAAAAGATTGAACAGCAGAATCAGCTCACACCAGATGTTTATTACTGTTGAGTCTGCCATGTGGAGTACAATGATAGTGTTGAAAAATGATAGGATGTGATGTACACTTATGAGAAATGGCTTTATGCTTGACTTGCTTCTGAATACAAAAGTTTATCTCTGTTCATAATGTGTTTTGTAACGAGCTTCATTAATTCTGAGTATAATCCCCACTTTGTTCATAATGTGCTAACCACACAGTATGTCTTGTGCTGGGTTGGGGGTGCAGAGTCAATTGCCTCCCTCCCCCCCCCCCCCGGGGTGTGAGTCAATCGGCCACCCAAACTAACTTTGCATATTCACTCTACACAAAAATGTCATGTACAAAATCACATACATCTTGGAAGAAATCTCCAGAAAAGGCGCTTTATGGCATCTTGGTGTAAGTCATTCATGTGGATTCACTTTTGCTCTGCCTCATTAAATGCTATTACTGTCAAGCAGCCGCTAAGTCAAAAGTTACAGTTCTGAGCACAAAAGCTCAATCGGCCTTTAACAGAGATGGTTTTTCTAATTGGAAAAAAGCTACTCGTGCTTCTAATTGTAACACACTTGCTTATCATCAGCAGTCAAAGGCAGTTACCATGACACTTCAAAGGGTCTGTAACGTTTAATTTGTTCCCCCCCCAAAAGTTGTTCCCCCCTTATTGAAAATTTTGTTCCCACCCTAGCCCTAGCCCTTTATTTTTCAAGAGGGAACTTTTTTTTCAAGTAAAAAGTTCTAGGGGGAACATATTTTTTAAAGAAAAAGTTCCAGGGGGAACTAAATATGGGGGGACCAAATTTGTCATGACAGGTCTTCTTCTCGCAAGGGAAAGAAACTAACTTTTGTTTAGCTTCTTGCAAAGAAACCTAGAGTTGAACCGTCTAGGCAGATGTGTTGAAGAGGCACAAAGGAGAGGCTTTGAACCTCAATGTGCAGGCAGAACTTAGTCATGAGTAAATCAGTCACAACTAGCTAATGTTACCACAATCCCGATTCTCTGGAATGCCGAGGATACCCGACAGCAACTCATCAATTGACCAGGTGATCTCAAGCGTACTTGTGCCACAATGTGTGGTGCTATCAAAGATAAAGTTGTTGCCTTTGTAACACTGCCTCGAACCAGACCTAAGTCCTCTCAGTTTCTTCTTCAAAGCAGATGTGTTGAAGAGGCACAAAGGAGAGGCTTTGAACCTCAATGTGCAGGCAGAACTTAGTCATGAGTAAATCAGTCACAACTAGCTAAGCAGTTTGATGTTACCACAATCCCGATTCTCTGGAATGCCGAGGATACCCGACAGCAACTCATCAATTGACCAGGTGATCTCAAGCGTACTTGTGCCACAATGTATGGTGCTATCAAAGATAAAGTTGTTGCCTTTGTAACACTGCCTCGAACCAGACCTAAGTCCTCTCAGTTTCTTCTTCAAAGCATCAACTGGTTGGTGGGATCAAGTCAGCAAATGTAAATAGCGTTGGCATACATCTACATGCATGGAGAAGCTGGTAATGTGATCGATAATTAGTGAGAAGGTTCGCACCTGCAGGTGTTAAGGGTTAGATCATATCTATCCAGCAGCTATGAGCTGGATTCCAGCTACTCCCTTAGATGCTGCATGTCATATGAAGCACGGCACTCCAAGTCTTAGATCACTTGGCTAATTGCCGGCTTAAGCCTGATAACCTACTGCTCAATCATGCTTACTGCCTCGTCAGTGTACTGGGACCTACCATCAACCTGCGAGAGAATCTGCTGTTGAAGAACATATACACTTTGTTGAGCGAGGAACACCACACTTCTACAAATTCCAGCAAATCAAAATGAGTCCTTACTTGAGGGTACAACAAAGATAAGCAATCACTCCAGAAATGATCCAGCAAATTTTAGCCGACTTTAAGTTCTGCACTTGCAGCTTAACGTGGACTCCGCTACCATGTGGGTGTGCTCGGGGGGGGGGGGGGGGAAGTTTCTCCAAGGAAGAGATGAACATAGAAAGGTTAATAGAGGCAGTGAGGAACTTTTTTTTAGCATATGATGTATCAGCAAGTCATTTAGAGATGGAAATCTCATTATTAATGGGTAGGGTTTTGTAATTGGGGAACCAAATCGATGCGACCAGGTAGATATTGTGAACTGCCTGAAGCAAGGCGAGGCAATGCAACCCAAAGGCCCTGCGACATGTTGTGAGCTGGCCTTTAGTTGCCACAGCTTTCACAACAACTCCAAGCTATGTTGAAAGAGCACTCTAGTGTCAAGTTCTAGTGCCTGTTCTTCTTCTGGTAGGATAACCAGCACAACTGCTAGATATTGCCAGGGAACTCTCAAGAGAGGCTTCTAGGTTTTGTTTCACTGGATAGTCTACTAGATAACAATAGGCCTAGGCAACTAGTTCAGTAGAACAATATGCCAATCAAATGAACTGCTCATTTCATGATGGTACACTGATTCACAGCTCTTTTACTGTGTTTAGTCCAGTGTACACCTCCAGCAACCTGTAAACACAACAACTAAAGTATAAAAAATAAACACAGACCATCATGATTTATTAGTCCGCTACTCCACCGATGCACGCCCTATCCCTTACAAAAATGGGGAGAACACTGCATACTCTGAATCGACAAAAAAGTCTACAACATAGTTAATCGAAACTTCTGCATTCTAAACTTCAACTATTGAACTGACCAAATTGGAATTGTTAACTTACAGGATGTTTTTCTCCTCCTATGGCTTGGCATACTTGTTGAAATCCCACCACTGAGACTTTTGTCCTCCCTATGGCTGCAGATAAGTGGCTTCTCAGCAATAGACTGCCTGCTAAAGGCGAGGTCTCAGAACCTACCTGCCCACAATAAAGGACATTTGCTGTAGCTATGGGCGGGCCATGTGCACAATAGAAGTGTGTTATGCCAGGCCTTACTCTAATGTAGAGCAAGATGCACACAAGGTTCAAGGATGTGTTCACATGTTTCTTGAAGGGGAAGAGTGCTAACTTCTCTTCACTCAACACCAAGTATAGGATAGCAGGATATTTCCAAGAGGTAACAGTTGGGGTTCCATTGTTACAATCCAATCCATGTGACTTCCACTATATGCTAATAATCCGCAAGAATACTTCTCTTAGTTACGGGGGGGGACGAAACCAGTAAAGTATTAAAAAACTTGTGGTTACCATTTTATAGCTCCATAGACTCTGCAACTTCATGGTATGGACTTGGTATGGACTTGATATATAGCTCAAAAGATAGGTCTCTCTGTGTGCTCTCTTTTGATACTACTAAAACATTTTTCATAGGTATAACTACAGCCAAGTTACTGGAGGGTTGCCTTAAAGTGGGGGTGCCTAAACATGAATGCCTGATTTTGCCACATACCGTATTTGCCGGAGTATAAGTCGCAGTAGTAGCTCCAAATCTTCTTCTCCAATTGAGGGGTGCGACTTATAATCCGAACATGCCGCTTTTCCTTAAACAACTGGGCGGGATCTCTAGTGGCACGTGTGTCGATAAAATGTCTGGGAAGCTTACACTGCTGGCTTTAAGCTCAAAGTAGTTGGGTATGCAGAGAAGTTCGGAAACAGAGCAGCGGAAAGAGAGTATAGAGTCAGTGAAAAATAGGTCAGGGACTGGAGAAAGAAGAAGAGTGTTTTGACAACGCTGCCGAGATGCGCTAAAGGAAGGAAGCCGAAGGAGTGGTATTCGAAACTTTACCTATTGTCATTGCGCATGCGACCTATACTCCCAACTATTATAGATTTTCAAAATGATGGCCAACTTTGGGGGGTGCGACTTATATTCCGGTGCGACTTATACTCCGGCAAATACGGTAAATACCTCCAGATTGCCAAGTGCTAGATGGCTGAAATTAGCACCGTATGCAACGGCTGGTTTCATTAGGCGTTAAAACTTTATTATTAAGTACGTGGTCAAGTGCCTGGTTGGAAAATGAATTCATCCCAACCACACACTTGACCACATACTTAACTTTTAGCACCTAATTAAACAAGTCGTTGCATTGCAGAGCTTCCTCTGTAGACTCTTACTGTACTTTGTCAAGACATAATTAAGGTATACTATGTGCGTTATGTTTCTTTTAATATCTGGTCCTAAAATGTTAACTGAGTCATCAACACATGCATGTACCCGAGTTTCATTTCAAGTCATGTGACATAGTAATACCAAGGGTCAATTGATATGCTAGATTATTATTTGCACACTAGCATTTAGGCACAAAGTCATTTTAGATAGATGATCACCTCTGTCTTCTAAGCTTTGGTACCAGGCAGGTGTTCTCTCTGAGGACTTCCACATACATGCTGCCTTCAGCTACAGCTAGCCATATACTGTGGCTATTCACTTTTTTATTCTTTTCCTTTTTATCGAGGACAACAACACTTGGCACTTATAAACTTCTCCTCTCAGCAACCACAGTTTTATTCTAGTAGAGCAGGGTAAGAGCAGCCTTGCAAGCCACAGCTTGAGTTGAATTTCACCGTGCAAACTCTAGCGAAGCTTTTTGGCAATGACGATTAAATTTCGATCTTTGTGCAGACGTATCTGCTATCGTGGAGAATGTGAAATCTGCACATCCGCTGCTGGCCCTAAAGAGTGGCCATAAAACATTGCAATGCTGCACATAACTCCGGTAGCCAAACAATAATAATTTTCACCCACATCATCTATTTCCCATTCATTCTGGGATGAGTGGGGCTGAAAATGCAAAACAAAATTAATTTTAGAGATGCATAAAACTCACATCTATGCTAGTAAAACCTAACACACAAACTCTCTATCAGTAAGGTGAAAATCTAAAATATAAAGGATAGTGTATAGGCCATCGAGTCAGGATAGTGTGCAAGTTAAAAAGTGTGGTACAGGTCAGTACTACCACAGGCTATAGCTACAGTGATTCCCAGTGCTCAGCATTGTAAAAGAAGGCTGCAGAAAAGGTTTGACCCGAGTAAGTCCACAGGATGTGGGATGTTGTTCTCAAACACAGCTCCATTGTGCTGGCCATGCTCAAGCTTCTTAGCCTCTGTTTGTCATTAGACAATACGCTACTCTATCATGTGCATCTACCCTTGACAGTCCTGGGTCCATTCCAACTGGCCATCTCTTTGGATGACTTTGTGTTCTCCTTAGCAACCATTCATGTGTCTGTTTCAAATATGGGATACCACTTCATAAATATGGGACTCAATTTAAATAACTAGAGATATTTTAATTCTTCTGCTATTTCTTACTTCTATTGCTTTAGTCGTTTATCATACATTCGTCTCTCCTATTCTTTGAGATGAATTATATACAAATCTATCATCTCAAACCACCCATAATATTTGTTCTATTTAAGTGTATGCATAAACTACAACAAAAAGGATATTCCTCCCCCACAATGCCTTGCATTTCTATCGGCAAGCAAAGAAGCAATACACTATAAGTGGAATGTGAGAGTTGTATTATGTTATGAAATGCAATACCAATGTATCCCACACCAGTCACCCATCTTAATTATGCCCACTCACACAGAAATAGTACTGTGCATGCAGCATGAAGAGGTGGTTACATTTCGCCTCTTCCACACACAAGGACTTTCAGCTCCTAGATGTAAACTTGGATATTGTTCACACACACACGCATGCATACACACACAATTATTAAAAATGAACTGATGGTGCTAAATACCAGATTTTTTTAAAAATCAGCACGCACCCCTGTAGACTGCTCTATCGGTATAACTTATAAGCTTTACTTTCAGCTTGAGGGGGCGAGCGAGCGAAATATTAAAAAAATGACTGATGATCGCAACTGACACCATGAAGAGTCTCCTTCTAGCCTTCCAGTTTCTGGCAGCTCTTCAGAATTGAGAAAGAGTTTGCTCCTGATGAATTTCTTGTTGTAGATAGCACGATATAGCAATGCATATCTTTTGTTTACTACCTCAATGTCTTATACCAAACTGCAGCTTATTATTTTTGCTATGAGTTTGAAAAGTTTTTTCTTGACAAAAAAGTTGTAGCTATAGAAGAAAAATACCAATAAAGTCTGTGCTGGTGTTCACTACAGCACTCGTCTAATTTTGCTATCAGTTTCATGATGGACATACCGCATAGTGGGATTTTTTTTTAAATTAGTGTAAATATTCGTAGATGTGACTAACAACAAGATTCATCAGGTAAACATTCGGGGATTTGGTAGTGTAGGGGATTTGGTAGTGTACAATAGTATGCTCTACATGATATGATTTTAACTGTGAAAATCTGTGGCACACTTTAGCTATGTCCCTAGGCTAAAGGATGGTCACATGTCGAGTGTCAATGCTATTCTATTCCAGAGTCATCACAAAATTAAATGCAGCGTCAAACACTTGTCCTTGTTGTGAACTAGCACCTTTAGGCAACTGGTTCCTACTTAGAATGTAGTTTACTAAGCATGAAAGGTACTCTAAATCTATAAGCGGACTCTTATTTTGGTGGCTTTTGCATATAAAGCTAGAATGCTAGAATGCTAAAATAATAATAAAATAATAATAGGAAGTTAATCTTACAAGTGTGGTCATGTGCAGTGATGTGAGTACCAATGATGCATAGTCTGATTCATGCCTTCAAGACATGCAGGATGTCATTGTATCGTTGACTTGCTCCTTCCACACAAACACCCAAACCTTACTTGTCTGATCCCGGCAAGCAGCGGTTAGAGAAAGATGCTTCGGTAGTTGAAGCAGCCAATCAGCATGTTGAAGAGGAACTGGAGGAAAGGCCGTGGCATGTATAAACTACTGCAATCTTGAGCTTCGCGCCAAAACAGCATGTACGCTGGTACCTCGGGCAACGCAGCTGTCATGAAGAAGTTTAGCAAGCAGTTGCATCGCCCAAGTTTTCAAAAAAGGCATATTGCTCTGCGCTAAGTAAAACCAGACGTGCTAAGCATGGAAGTTAACTCCAAGCTCAGCAAGAACAGTGATCTGATCATTCGTGGTTTTGAGAGAGCTGAAACGAAACATTTTAGTAGTATGAAACCACTTGTCTATACATATTGGAAGTTTATTACGCGTCTTCTCATTCACCGCGTCTTCTCATTCACTAATTTTTATGGACATAAAAAGTTGAAACAAAGGATGTTCAAGTTTTTTAAAAAATTTAAAAAATTAAAAAAAGGATTTACAGTAATTGTTCTCTTTGTCAATACACTGTGGTAATACCTCCAAGATTAATAATAATATGGCTACAGCATGTTGCTGAATTGAGTAGCTATGTCAGAATGGAACTCCAGCATCCTTCCTAGTCAGCTACTAGCTTGTTCTCACTTGCCTCTGCAGTCAGTTTTCCTTTGAATCCCCCCAATCTTTTCCTATAACGACCATTTCCAGTTTAAAGTAACCCAGTTTAATTAAGGCGGGTGACCCATTCAAATTTTTACAGGTGAACATTTAGTGAATAAATGTACACAGTAGATACATAAACCATGAATGGCGATACAAACTTTCCTACCCAACCCACAGTAACGGCTCGCTTCGTTCACCAAACTAAACAAGCTTTACAAAAAGAGCAGTGTTGGCTTTGCAATGGAGAGATACTGGTGTTCTGTAACTGAATATAAGTGGCCCACATGGCTATACTAGTTGGCAAACCAAGTACAGAGCAGATGGTAACCTTATCAGATATCAGTTAGCGTGCAACACGATATGCAACAGCATTCACTCTCTGCCATTCCTGTCCAACTATTCCTCCTTATGTGTAAAACTACCACTGGAGGGACTCCATCCTTCAATCTAATGGTCTACTGGTTTACCAGATAGAGGGGTTCATATTGGTCAACCCCTACCCCCGACCCCTCCCCCCAAAAATGTTCCACTCTCACCCATACCTTGTCCATAACATGTGAGCATTGCCATGATCACACAGTATCAGCTGGGCCTGGCTCCTGCCCAAGATAACACAGAGGCTATGTATCACTACACAGTGAGTATAACCAAGTTAAAGATAATCCCAGGGTTAAGGTGGATGGGTTCCCCATGGGATTACCATGGCAAACGCAGCAATCCTTCTATTGTACAGAACTGAACACCAAGTATAAATTTTTCACCATGGCTACTTAGCATGCAGGTTTGACTTATGACCAAGAGAAATGCTAGCCACCAACAATACAAACATGAAATGAACACATCTCTGAACTGGTACGCACGTTTCGACGAACTCGGACTTAGTGACTTTTTCTTCTTCTGACAACCGTTCATATTTAGCTACAAACTCATTCAGAATGGAGCGAAATTCTCTGGCTTTTTCCGCTGACATGATTATTTGCCCCCTGAGCTGGTCGGACTGAAACTCAATGAACCTAAAAAACAATCCTTGATCGTTAGACTTGAGCTCAATTGTTATAGTCTTCTCTTCCAAAGCCATTTCTCTGCTGTCCATATTCGCAGACTCTGCAGTAACACAAAACAAGAACAAGGTGTGCAAAACCAGCCCACCCCTATACATACAAACACAATATACATACCTACATAAAAAGGGACCCAGCACTGGCAATTTCACCATGACAACATTGCGATAGCAATGACACTAACATTGAAGGGCTAAACTAGTTATTCGATAGATACTAGATATATATACAGCGACAAGTAGTGCTACAAGTAGTGCATTTAGCTTATGTAGCTACCTGGAATCTTGTCCTGAGGTTGATAGGAATCACCCCGCTGCCTGGACCTCTGAGGTCCGCGTCTTCCACGGCTTGCCATTACCCTCTCTCCTCTCCTAAGGGCGCACAAACAACAGCCAGTTCACTGGTGCAGCCCTAACCACACAACAAGCCTACTAGTAGCCTACACACTCTCCAAACCCGTTCTTTACACACTTCTCACGTGTTCAATTCAACAATTATTGCGCGCAGATAGGGCGCAGTTCAACTGCTCAAAGTTCAAAGTCCAAAGCTAATTGGCGTACTCGTCCAGTCGTGGACCGAGAGAAATTCTTGGTGGTAAGGTATCATGGCCACTGGGTCTGCCTGGGGGTTATTATTGTGGCAGAGGCTGGTCTCGGAGAGACGAGAAAAGGCAGAGAAGAATTTCTTCTCGGGTTGAGTTGTCAACTAACCTAAATATAATACATGTAATAGCTTTACTAGTTCAAGTCTGTGACGATTCAATCCAGAATGACAAGTTACGATTTTGTATGTTTTATTTTTGTTGAAAATGACCTGCATGAATATCTTTGCTCATTGTCCACATTTTACAGCTCTAACTCTATACATTCCATCTAGTATAGCAGAGCCATTCTTCCCGTGAGATTAAATTAGCTCCTGATTGGGAAAAGTGAAGGGGGTGAAGACTTAACTCACAAATCCTATGTGAATAATGTTTTTGAGGTGATATTTATTTGCATGTACAAAGACTAAGATCGTTGATTTCCAGATGAAATTCTGAGGCTATGAAATGCAGAAAGGTATATACTTTATAAACATGCTAGAGAGATCCCAGAACTGCTGCCTAGTTGGTCACTGAGATATGTTGAAGGAGATCTGCCTTGAATTTTTCTCTCCTGTACCATGGAGCATGTCTCCCCAACTCCTTCACACCGTGTCTTGAGTTTCAAAACTCCCGTAATAGGAATTAAATGGTGGCTGATTTCCAGGTGAGAATATTTGGTCTTCTTTAGATCTTCCTTCTTAACCACTGCACCATCACCACTGGTCGCTTTAGCCTTATAAGAGTGAGCAAATGTATTGGACAAGTAGCATCCCAGATAAACACTTTTCTTGAAAGGCACCAAACTCACCATCAGGTATTTTGCCATCAGATCTGTGAAGATCAGAAGGTACCAGTCTGGAAGAGACCCTGACAGTTGTTAATGAGCAATGGACTATGTCGTTAATGAGCAATGGACTATGTCATTGGTTGATGCATGATGTAAATACCGCCCAGCACTCCACCTACAGCTGAGACCATGTGTTGCGAGACTTATCAACTTCAGCTCCACAGTGGTGGCACTTGTGGGGATGACACAGGGGTTTTCCTAGACGTAGGCCCACAGCAATGCATACTGTACTGTCCTCCAAACAGAGACACAGATGGAACAGGTACTGCATTTAACTAAGCACCTGTTTCTGTTCATGCAAGAGGACCTCATCTGGTGCATCAAGCAGCAAGGCAGTAGCAGTACACGGACTTGTAAAGAACCCACAATTTCTGACGGGTTCATGACAAGAGGGGTTCTTGGCAAGATAGAAAGAGCTTCACTCAGAAAAAGGGGTGAACATATGTATCTTGACTTATGTGGTGAATAAAGTTGGAGGAGCCAGCAGCTAGAGATAGGAAGAAAATGCCTGAATTACCCTCCGAATCTTCAAGCCACCCAAAATTAACTGGAAGTTTGTTTGAGGCCAACACTGAGGTGATTATTGGTGATGGAGCTCGGTTTCTCTAAATAAACCTGCAGCTTGCTCGAGAGGAAACAAGGTGCTGTACCAAATGCAGGAGTCTGGGGATGGCTAATGAATGAAGGAGGGTACTTTGAGCTCGTAGGAATGGAAGTCTTTCACTCAAGATTACATTCGAGATGGCTTCCAAAGTACCTAATGGTGAACCAAGGAGGCTGAGGTTAGCTTTGTCTATGATCTGAAGCTCAGCCACTAAGGAAAGCATTGTGGTCAAATCATGGCAAAATTGGTAAGACTTTTTCAGGTTCAGCTGCAAGCCTATATCTCAGTTCTTCCAAAACATCAATACAAGTGCCACCAATGGTTCTGTCATCACACAGAGTTCTGATTTCAATTCCTGACAAAGGTGATGATGATGAGGCAAAACAAGAGAGAACCAAAAGGGTCCCCCTGTTGTAGTCCTTCAGATGGCTCAAGAGTTTTGCTTCCCCAGAAAAGGTGAGAAGGCTCTGAGTGACCCAAAAGGGAGTGAACTCTTTCACTGTCAATAACATCTTACCTCTTTGCAGAGATTCTCGAAGTCTAGCTGAACTGATAGCCATATTCGAGAGTGGAATACTTCTCTGCTTTCCTTTATTCAGCTCTTGTTGCTACTTCCCCTGCTCCACTAGCTGCCAGTGATAAGCAGGATGGGGCATTCATTAATAAACTCCACACGTACCATCCCAAATTCAGCCGTTTGAACGTTGAATGACCTTTTCCAATCCGACCTGCTCGGGCTCGCAAACCTTTTGCAGTGGCCAAGGATCTGTGGATTATATTTACTTCTAGATAGTGATGGTGATGGTGATGGCCCATGCTCAAGTGACAGCTCAAACCATAAGTACCCTCGCACCCAACTTTAGAGCCACCAAGCTAGCAATGGTGTATGGCCGGCACAAAGGTGTTCCCAACCCAAGACCCACAGCTACTCTGACAGTGTTGTCGTCTATGCGAAAGCCATGATAAGAGATGGCGAGAGCATTTAGCCAGCACCAGACTCTGTCCCTCATGCAGCCAGTAAGCGTGGGTGCTTAGGTGGGTGCTTAAGTGCTCTGGCAAACTTCACTATCTCCTGCCAGGCTGTCTTGCTACTGGTCCCTCCACTTCTTTCATGATAATGTAGCTACTTCTATGCCCAGGGTGTCCTGGGAAAATGCAGACATCAGCTGATATAGGTACTTCATCCCAACAGTTCTGTATGCAATGTACTTCCTGCCATCCTCATGGAGAGTGCAAATGAAGGCTTGGTTACCCACCCTTTCTTGATGTTAGCAAAAGAGAAAATTGCTGCAAGCCTTGCAAGTGTCATGTCAGTCTTGCGCACTCCGTCCATTGTGCCTGTCCTGTCCATGCAGATCACAAAATCACTTCCTCCCAGTTTAAGGATTACAAAGTACCTCTTCTTGTCCTCAGACACCAAGAGGAGCTTCTCCTTGATGACCTTTCCTCGGACAAGGATCTACCATCTTCTGTAAGTCTATCTTGAGCCCCCAAGTAGTGTCACAGCCCTTCTCCCTTCTCCCCTTCCTTTTCTGTGCTTGCAGAAGTGTGGTCACCATCTCGTGGTCCAGCTTCCCTGCCGGCCATGAATCTCTAGCCTTTAAAGCCTATCTTAGAACGTCACAGAATGAGGCTGAAGTTGTACTGTAAAGTACCACTGTATTGATCCTGTCATCAGGAAGCCTTAGTAACTAAGGTTGCGCTAAATATTTATGTACTTGCATAGTCTATTCTCGTTCCTGCAAAGAGTCTTGGCAGTGATATCCTTGTCAATGTAAAACCAGTCAAATGTATCCTTTAAACTCTCTTACTATTTTGTCCAAAGTTTTATCATCTGTCATTGGCTGAGTTTGTGGTTTACTACTAGATGAATACGACCCTTTACCATGGCAGTAACTGCTAGAAACTACTCTTCTCTGTCTCTCCTCTTGTTCCTTCTATGTCTTCTCTTGAAGCTTAGATCGTCCTACCTGCTCTTTTCATAGCCAGACCTTCTTCCCTCTTCTTCTGGAATTACCTCATTTGTATTTGTTTCTTGTCAGTCATCTCTCTCTCTAACTTGTGAATGCTTCGCTCGTCGTCATATCTGCTGTCATCATCATCGTTTCTCCCGTTTATCCTCTCCTAGAATATAGGCTGCCTACTGCTACTTGTGTCTGGTGATGTGGAAATTCATCCAGGTCCTAGTATTGCTAATGTCGTCAAGTGTGTATGTCTAGTGTTAGTTCTGATGAACGCGATATGATGCAATGTGAAATCTGCTCCAGTTGGTCTCACTGCAGCTGTGTTGGTATTCCCATTTCGCTTGCACAATCTTATCCATTTGTGTGCCCTCACTGCATAAAGGATTCTGTCTCTCTCTCTTTCACCCTGGTCACCCAATTTTGGATGCTGGAAGACAGCCTTATGCTGTCACTCCAAAACATCTCAGTGGATGCATTACCCACCACTGTTCAGGCTGAATTTAATACCTTGTAAGAGTCGATTCCTCCTTTTCATCAGCCATCTCAGCTTCTAATTCTCCACCTAATTCTTCTTCCCCCCATTCTCCTAACACAACTTCTCTCAACTGTTAAGTGTTGACATAATCCATCCTCCAAAATTGTCTGTTTCTCCAGTTTCCCCTCCAGTTTCCCCTCTTCGTACACATGATCAACTACCCCTTGTCACTAAGTCCAACTCCTTCAACTCTTCCACTTCCAATATTCATTCTCCATCAAATAATTTTTTATCCTCTCGCCTTCCTCCAAGGCTTCCAAACATAGCTCACCATGCTCGTTGTCCTTACAAACCTCCTCTACTACCTACTCCCATTTCCCCCTTTCCACCTCAAGGGCTCTTCCCTCATCTAAGGGATCAATCCCCTCTCCTAACCCTACCCCTCTGCCTACTCCCATTCATCCCTTACCTACCCAATGGTTTCCCCCTCATTAAGAGATTGGCACCCTCCACCTGGCATCAACAATGGATGTCCCCAACAAAACCATTTGCCCACAAAACACCTTCCCCTCTCTCTTCCCCTCTACCCCAATCATCCCCCTATCGGTCCTCAGCAACTCACCTCACATCTTCATCCTGTGCAAAGATCAAACTATAATAAATAGAACTAGAACTCATGACCTCAGACTATCAACACATAGGACCACTCTTCTGGGTCTACTTTTATCTCTTCTTTCACCATATCTCCTGCCTTTTCCCCCCAGCTATCAATCCCATCTAAAAAAACACGAAGGACCTAAACCTTAACTTCAAAGTCCAAAATCTCTCTCTTAAAACCTCTCCTCTTCCATCTAATTCCACCTCTCGCTTCACCAGCCGATCTCTTAAGCTGTTTTCTTTCAATGCCTGCAGTCTCATATATGAATTAGATGAGTTGTCTCTACTCTGTAACAATTATCTTCCTGATCTTGTTTGTGTGAATGAGACTTGGCTCTCACCAGACATTCTTAACAGTGAGATTTCTTTACCAAATTTTCTACTTTATCACCTAGATAGAAATCGCCACGGTGGTGTTGTTGCTATTTATGTACACTCTTCTTTACATGCTGTTCAGCCTTGAACTCCTTCTTCTCTCAGTCAAGGTGTTACAGGAATTTAGTTTTACATTTGGAGCTATTTATAGAGCTCCTTCTTCTATAAATGATGTATTCCTCCTTTCAGGCACTCTAAGCGCTCTTTCACACAATGTGCTCTCTGGCCTGATCCTTACTGGAGACTTTAACATCAATGCTGATGTGTCCTGCTCATCTCTGCCTCTATCTCTTCAACTTTCTGCACTCTCAAGCAACTCGTGTCTTCTCCCACACACACCTCCCATTCTGGTTCAGCTCTATCATAGGCTTTGTCTTTGTTCCATCCCATGCTCATGCTTCTTTTTTGGTTCTGTTACCCGTATCCTCCTCTGATCATGATAGCATCTTAATAGAAATCACCCTTCCTTCCCCCCTGCCTATTAGAAAATCTACCAAGCATTAAATCTGGTTGTATCATCTCGCTGACTTCGACAGAGTTGCCTATCTTCTTTCCTCCTTTCCCTGGGATCAACTCCTTTCTTCAGACCTTGATTTCTCCTGGAAAGCATTTAAAGGTAGATTTTCAGAAGTCATTTTTCTCTTAAGCTCACTTTGCGCTAAAGAGAAAAGTGTGAGCGATTCAATCGAGATTTTGAAATGGACCTGGCTGCTGGGTGGTCACTCTCAAGAGCCTGAACTTAAAAACACGACCACCATCATTTTCTTTTATTCAGTTTAATTATCATTCTTTGTTAATCTATCAAGCAAATCAGTTGTTTTTGTATTATTGTTTCTATTGTTATTTTTGCCGCATCTGGTTCACATGCTGGCCACTCTACATGATGTCGATGCTATTGAAAAAGAGATTGTAGCTGTTTCCCAACTGATCAGAAATTATGCCCTCAACAACACCCTACATACAAAATCTAAAAAGAATCTAAAACAAAAGGCAACATCCATAATTTTGAAGATTCTATGCATTCTCAGTAAGGCAGCTTGGAAGAAGTAGAATCTGCTGGAAAACACAGATCTGGACCACTATTGAACATGATGGTAAATCATTTTGTCAGTAGATGTCATGCCAAAAGTGAAAGGCGTGATATTAAAAACAGAGATCAGTTGTTCAAGATCAAAAACCAGAGAAGATTTGCAGACCGAAGCATAAATCTACATGACAAAATACATGACAAAAACTATGTGTTGATGGCAGGTTAGTCACTGGCGAAGATGAACTTTTTCAGTGCTGGAAGAATCATTTTGCTGTGCTCATGCTCTAAACTTGGACATGGAATTCACCATACAATATGTGGAGGGTGTTGTAAGCAGACTGGAAAGAGCGCTAGCATTGACGGACTTCAACCTGAATGTCTGAAATACAGGGGTCCTGTTTTGGTATAATGTGGTTGGTTTGTAACCTTAATGCTATTTTTAAGCTCGAAGTAATTTCCCCAAGCCTGAAATTAGCTGTGGTTATACCGGGAAGGGAACATGATCCTCTAGAACCCAAAAACTACAGAGGCGTATCTATCACTTCCATCCTGTCTAAATGCAATTATTTTATGTCCTGAGCCCCTCTTCACAGAAAGTGATTTTCAATGTCCCTCACAAACTGCCTATAAGAAATGTGTGTCATGCCCCATTGATGCTATCTTGAGGCTATTCTCAAATTGTTGTGGGATGGTGATGAACCTTACCTTACCTTGAGAAAGCCTTTGATAACATTGAATATGATGTTCTCTTTGCACTTACATTCAATAGGCAAGTGCTAGCATCTTATTAAAAATTGGTACACCAACTCTCACAGTGTAGTCAAATTTCCATAGATTACCTCTGCCTCGGGGCGTGAAGCAGGGCTCAGTTTTGTTTCCAACACTGACTATTGCCATGGACTCGCTTCTTTATTGAAGAGCACTGGGCATGGGTCTGGACTTGAGGTTGGCTCAACTGCCCTTGCTGATGATATTCAAGCTGCTAGCTGCAATGGTAGCTAACCTATAAACACCTTCGCCAATATTAATTATCTGAAACTCAACAGCAGGAAGACTGAATTTATACACTTCTTTAGACATCACTTTACTCCTAGATATTGCTGGCAACTCCATTCAGTCTCAGCCTAAGGTGGAAGCATAACCTTTCCCCATGCAGTTCTCTACCTCTAAGGCCCTATGGTTCAATTAAAGCTTTTCATGGTGGTAAAGTGTATCCTCTATCTAACGAAAGTCCTTTTGAGATTCCACTCTTACTCTATGGATGTGAGACTTGAATACTAACAACATCACTTCTGGTCAAGCTTGAAAACTTTCAATCTGAGATTGGGAGGTGCACACTGGGTAAATCATCATGCTTACATAACTCCACTCATGACCTTCGTTGGCCATCATTGCAGCAAGAATATGAATTTAAAAAACTAACCTTCTTCTCCTCCCTTCTAGTGTCTGATTGCTGTAAAATAAGTGCTTGTGTGTGGTGGCTGAAGATATTGAGAACATCAGTTTGGTGCAGCAGATTTGGTTTGAACATGAACTACATGTTCTTCTGCTATTGATAAACTTTCCATAAACTGATGACTGATTCAGACTAGGAATGTACTTTGTCAAAAGCAAGTTTCATCTATTGCTGAAACACGTCACTTCATCTTCTACCATTGCATTGGTGCTATATGTGGGGTCAGGCTTTAGACCTCGTCTTTGGGGGACTAACTTTCTCAGTCATTATTCATATGTCTCACCACACCAGTCTTTGGGGATCGTTTATGCTACCTGTATAAATCTAGCATTCCAACACCAATGTCATATTCTGAGCACATCTGCTCTGTGCACATTGACTTTGACTCTGTATCTCTATCCTCCTTCATTTTAGGGGAAGAAGGGAGTAAACTCTTTCAGATGGCTCAAAAACTTCCCTTATGAACTGGTCTTTTGATTGTTTACTTGTCATGTATATATATCACACACACACACATGTCCCTTGTTTATTTACTAATCTATCCTGAAGAGGGCTATTGCTTGAAAACCTTCGAAACCTGAAACAAAACGCCTATGATGCCAAGTACTGCGCCATTAATTTCGGATTGGTCTATAACCATGCTGAACTAGTGTATAAAATTTCATAAAAATCCATCCTAAGTTTTTGCATAATCTTGCTAACCGACAGACAGACTAACAAACAAACAAACCAGGGCATAATCATAACCTCCTTGGGATAGGTCAATATGTAGTAATTAGAAGGGAGGTCCTTACCCCTAACCATCCCCCCCCCCTCCCTTTCTCAGGATGCACCACTGCTGTTTATATGGCCAAACAGTTGACCTGGTTGTAGGTCTGGAATCCTGCTTCATTGTCATCATTTTAGCTAATTTCATGTAGTGCCAGGATAATGCCATGAGGAAGCAATGAATTTTTTTTTAACCTCTGTGTGGTTAAACAGTTAGCTTGGTTGCCACTCTGAACCTCAGATATGTTGTCACCATTCTGTTATCTCATCCTTGCCATGCCCACATCCGCTTGTTTCATGTAATCCTGTAAGCATGTGTCTTAGTATACTCTGTACATCCCAGACTCCTCTTCCCTCCCCCCCCCCCCACTGCACCACCCTCCTAACCCCCACGGCACCATCCTCCTAACCCTCTAGATGCATAGGTCTATCAAGTGGACCATTTTGACAACACCTATACATTATTTACAACCAATATTCTATTGCTCTTTGTCACTTGGGCCTCCATCCTGCTCAACCATTGCAAAATTCTCACACAGTCACTAAAACTTTACTTATATGAATAG
The DNA here is from genome assembly GCA_028752905.1 of Cladorhizidae sp. MBARI D1340-BT2. NCBI lineage: Eukaryota > Metazoa > Porifera > Demospongiae > Poecilosclerida > Cladorhizidae > Cladorhizidae sp. MBARI D1340-BT2. The sequence continues at coordinate 2,611,910 of JAQNBH010000008.1, forward strand.
GCACTGCTGCAATAGGGCATGACAGAGTTAATTTTGGGAGATATATGTTGGAAGTGCAGACATGTTTTTGTTAGGTGGTGCATAATGTAGATTTTTGAATTACCTAGTTGTCCACTCCCTTTCTGCAAACCAACAGGCAATTTTGATAACTGGTATCTTCCTAGTAAGATCAACCTGTGTTGGTGTCGTTGAGGATGCTCTGGCATTTTCTGCTCACTCCTAAATGTTCGTTGTTGAGGCATTTCTTGTAGCGACTTCCTCAACATCAACTTAAATTTCTTCTCGATGTTCTGACTAGATGCTCTACCTTCATCAAGAGTGATTTGTTACAGTGATGCTTCTCGTTGACTTCACCTCGTTCTCATTGTTCGGTGGATTCCTGCAGCCTTGGACCTGGCAGCAAGTGTGTGTACCAGGCCTAGTCTGCATTCCACATCTACACTTCCCCAACTACACCACCACAGCTGTTTATCTTGTCACAGGATGATTGTATTAAGCTACTCTTCCTTGATATCAATGCTTTCACTTTGAAAACTAAATCACATCAAATCACCTTCTCAATAATCGACTTCAATTTTTATTCACTCGATGTTTCAACTAGATGCTCTAGTAATTCAATTTTTTAAATCTATTTGATAGTGATATTTGATAGTGATATTGAGCTATGTGAATCATATATTTCCATTTTGGTCTTTTTTCATTAATTAGGCAGTGAAAACTATGTTTTAATTTGCCCCCAAAAATATCACTGAATATTATAGTAAAAAATACCTACAGAAATCAAGTCAGTTCGTAAGTTATATGGTAATTATGGTTAGAACTTAGCTATATAAAATGCTGATTGATCACTGAATTAGTCAGAGCAATGTATGTATATGGCGAGTGATCACACTATTTCCATTCACAACTTGTAAGTTCAAGTATATATGAAAATGCCAAATTATTCTCAGTGACATCGAAACTAACAACCATGAGTTTTATTCCATTATTGTCCGGCCAAATAACTCACATGTATATTATTTAAAGAGTAGTTTTACATCACAATATCTCAATACATGATTTTGTTATTAAAACTACTTTGCTGACAAGGAGACTGACCAGCCAAATTACTCCCAGTATATTTTACAGATGATTCGCCTTCCTTACATTGCTGACAATTCCATGCTTCATTTAGGTTAGAGAAATGTCAGGACACAATTGATGGTACTATCCATTACATGAACATACCATGCCCCCTCCCCCCCCCATTACATGAACATACCATGCCACCCCGGGGGCATGGGCATGGGTCAGCCATCATTAGTGTTTTCCTGTCTGACAACTTCCACTGGAAAAGAAGTAATATGTCTGGAAGAGCTGGTGATGCATCTTGCTCTGGTCGACTGCTGCAACTGCAAAAAAGAATCCCACAGTTATATTTCTTTTTTAATGGCGAGATGGATTTCAGATTAAAATTCCATCACAAGAACCAATGAAAAGAACAAACAGTGTATTGGTGTCATTGATAAACGTATTTTTTAACAATTTGCAAAAAATAAAATAATAATAATAATAATAATAATAATAATAATAATAATTGCAAATGTACTTGGAAAAAGTGTAAAACAATAGCTAAATGATAAAATCAGTAGCTATTTTATTATATCTCAGCAGAGATAAAATGTCCTACTGTTTCTGGTAGAGAGACTGTTGTTGTATAACCACACCATCACCTTGGAAGTATTTGAGACACAAACCCTGTGCCACCAGTATTCATGATCGGTGCATAATACTGAAACTGGAGTTCCTATGAGTCAGCCTCCACTCTCCAGTACTAAATATTCAACTGGCTAAAGGCCCCCTATCTTTGGAAATTTTATATAATGTATGTCCTGTGCCATCGATGTGGCATATATATCATTGATGATTATTATTCAACACTCAGTCAGAAGTTAACAATCGTCATAAAATTCAGTTTTTAAAATTACTGCAAAAATCAGTAGCTATTGTATTATACCTCAACAGAGAGATTGTAAGCAAAATGACCTACATTCTTCGTATGTTCTCCAACCCTACTCCAGAGTGGAGAGGTATAACAAAGTCTGTAGCTGATATCTCATTCTAAACAAACTCTCAGTTGCCATGACCTAGTTTATAGAGTGGTTCCTTGCTTATCCAGTCATTGAAGTTCCAGGCAACTAGGTCTACCTGACAGGTTGGTGGAGTGGGGAGAGGGGGGTTTGCATTTATGTATTTATTATAGGGTCTAATAAATGGTTTGTACAGGTGATCTATAAGTAGGGGAGTGAGTGACTTGGACGTTGTTAAGAATATATGTTTATAGAGACATTAAGCATATTATTTGAAAGTACTAACAATATGATACCAAAATTACCTGCACAAAAAAGAGGGGTGAAGTTATGATTATTACAACACCCACACCCACATCCCCCAACCCCCCACCACACACACCCACACACTCACACCAAAAAAGAAAGGATGTTAGACCAGAAACACTTGTGGTTAGATGAACCTAAACCAAGAGTGTAGAAAAACTATAAATAAATTGTGGTTACAAATTTGGCGCTTCATAGATTCTGCGTACTTCAATGAATGCATTTGACAAATTGCTCAAAATTGTTTGTGTGCTCTCTTTGGAAACTAAGCACTTAGCCTGTAATGGCCTCATGCATATCAAATATCTTCCTTCCCAGCCGGTCTCATTTTCAGTGGCCCCTTTGACCCACCTCGTCACTTTTTAGTGCCTAATGAAAATACTCATCGTATAGAAGTCTACCTCTTGGGCCACAGATAGTAATTTCAGCTGACTATTATAACACTTTCCAACACACTTGCAAGTTCAGCACTCAGATTTTGTCGAACTCCCACTTTAGCTGCAGATCATTTTGTACCAAAAGAGAGCACAACATCTTAAGCTTAGCATTGGGGGATTGAAGAGGGGAAATGCATCCGTCTTTGCTGAAGTTCCAAACTTGTTCTGCATCAGTGGATGAATAGCATGGAGTGAAGTCCAGAACCATTATATATGGAGGCACAAATCCTTAAAGACAGCTTTTTTAATAGTCTAGAATAATGTTTTAGATTCAGCTACAGTGGAGAAATTAATAGTGTAGAAGATTACTATATAAACTTGCAATATTCTCAGAATCAGGTTCCCCATCTTAATTTTGCATACCTTGTCCCATCAGATTATTAATGTGTCTTGTGTCAATAAAACATGTGACATGTGAGCCACCCACACACCGCCAGTGAGCCTCTCATTATTATATCCAAGACATCAATGTTCATCGAGTTCAATCATCATTCTGACAGGAGGTACGATTTGTTGGGGGGTTTTGCAGAAAAGAATGCAAAAGGAACAGTGAATATATTTTACCCAGAGCATTGCTGCATCAATTTCTCTGTAATTGATCCTCTTGCTACTGATCCGTCAATTTGTGATTAAGATGGAGTCATATATATATACAAGAACAGCACAAATCACATTACTGGTTTTAAGCTTCTTACTTAAAATGATTGAGGTTGCAGCTATCCAAACAAAGCCTAGCTTGTTGGTGAGATCTGAAATTCCATCAAACCTTACATGAAGACCAGCTCAATTAAAAGACCATCGCTCTCTCATAGGTAGTAAAGTACATGGGGAAATGGAAAATGTAAGAAAGTGTCGAGTTGCTATTGTTTCAAGATACTCACTTGTGAGTGATTTGTGTTGTGCAATCACCTTGCATCAAGTCCTGCCTCAGTGACAAGATCTCATTAATAATAACACTTGTATTCTGCCTGCCAAACAAATTCTCCTATTGCAGATGCTACAGCTAGCCCTAGTTCTAATCGTGTTCTCTGCACTCCATCCAGCTCACCCCTTTGTCTCTATTTCAACTTCAGGTTGACTGTCTTCTTGGCAGTTAAACACACCAAGACCTCAATCATGTGCAATCCTGTATTTACTCTTCCTATTACTCAGTCTACTGTTCCACTGAAACAATACATGGTAGTCTTATGATAAAGACCAAAGCTATGCAATATATAATAAGGGAGGGACACTCTTCTTCTATCGAATCCACAAAAATACCCACAAACATAGAATAAATATGGTTCAGCCAGAGCTAAACACATTCTTGTCCATTAACATTACTTCAAGAAGCTGTTTCTGGATGAGACATGAGAGGGGAGCATTTTGGTTGCAGTACAAGACTCAGTTGAAGGTAAATAGACTTGCCCAAACATTTAGTTGTAACTGAATCATAGCTGAGGAATCAGTTTTTCAGTCACTGATACGGTCATAAAAATCATTATTTTAGCAGATGATTTCGATATAAATTGGTCTTGTATGATGATTTTCTTCTAACTCCATTAAGGTGTATCTCAAAATCAGCTTTTGCAGTCCCCCCCACCCCACCCCTCCCTCATTTCAACCGGAATGCTTTGATCTTCATCAGGGCAACTGTATTTTATGTGAAACTGACTTGTCCAAATACTCAAGTGGATAAGCACAGTAACTTATCAGACAGAGCCATTATGTGTGCAAGGTCTCGAGAGTTGAGACCCTGCAATTGGGTAGCTCCAGCCCTATATGCGTATCTTAACTGAAACAACTGATCCTTTCAGCACCTCCTTCACAAACAATCCACCAAATATTTGTCTCTGACTTTCCAAGTTCTCCCTTCCTGCCTTGTGCTCCTTGGTCCAGGTCTCCAGCCTCCTTCTTATCTTCTCAATAGACACTTTCCCACAGCTGCAAGCAATTCCATACACAATGGACGACTTTGTTGTATTGAGATTGCAATTTATCTTCAAACCTGAAAGCTGGATCTCAAAGTTATTCCTGATTTGAATACTTCCTGTGATATTAAATTTTCCACTAACACATCAGATCTCCTCACTTGGCCTGCCATATAGGAGATGATTGTGATGGATTGACTTACTATCTTTTGTGTATTTTATATCTTATTTGTGTTTGTGTGTAACTTGAGGTTAGTCTAGCTAAGGTTTGTGATCAGGCTTACTGAGATCCTGCAGGACCTTGCTCAAACCTGCAAGATACTACTGCAAGTTCAGGCTAGCACCTTTTCCAAGAACACTTTCTGCTGGTATAAAAAGACTGTGTCCATATCTGTTCTGTGTCTGCTCTGGTGCTGTTCCATTATTGGATTGTTGTCTGTTGTCATCGCTGCTGTAATAATTTATTGGACCATCATTACACTTCTCTGAAGCCTCGGCTATGATTTCATCACATTTGTTGGCAGCAGTGGGATCATTTCGCAGCAATGAGTTACACCCGAACCAGGCTTGCATCAGAAGAGTTACACCATAACCAGGCTTGCATCAGAAGGAGCAATGAGTTACACCCAAACCAGGCTTGATCAAAAGGAGCAATGAGTTACGCCTAAACCAGGCTTGCATCAGAAGGAGCAATGAGTTACACCCAAACCAGGCTTGATCAGAAGGAGCAATGAGTTACACCCAAACCAGGCTTGATCAGAAGGAGCAATGAGTTACACCCAAACCAGGCTTGATCAGAAGGAGCAATGAGTTACACACAAGCCAGGCTTGTATCACAAGGAGCAATGAGTTACTCCCAAACCAGGCTTGATCAGAAGGAGCAATGAGTTACACCTAAACCAGGCTTGCATCAGAAGGAGCAATGAGTTACACCCAAACCAGGCTTGCATCAGAAGGAGCAATGAGTTACATCTAAACCAGGCTTGTATCACAAGGAGCAATGAGTTACACCCAAACCAGGCTTGCATCAGAAGGAGCAATGAGTTACTCCCAAACCAGGCTTGGTGGTAGGTCATGTTCTTAATTGACTGGTGAGGAGCAACCTGGTATCAGAGCTCCTCAAGGGAGATTTGGTAGCTATTCGATGTACACATGGAAACATATATAGCGTCATACTCTATTCAGGTGGAGAGGTGTTCTTGAGGTGGATGCTGTTATGTGAAGTCCTTAATGCTGTTGGGTACAGATATTCCAGAATTGATAACACTGCATTGAAATGGATGAAGGAGGTCTGCAGAGGATGCTATGGTCATGACTATGAGGGCATAGGCTAAGCAATGGCATACAAAAGAGATGGGGCATGATGAGCGTCAGCAAAGATAGAAAAGGTCAGAAGGACCGCCAAATCTAGTCGATGGAATAATGGATAAAGTACAACATAGGGATCTAATGGTAATCCACAACACGCTCATGTCTCACACCACAGATTTGTTCCAAGCAGGGTGAGTGAACACACCTGATGAGGAGTGAGAAGCATGCAAAGCATAGGAGATATCAGCTTGTGCGGGGCACTGCCAGGTAGGGTAGAGATGAGCAACCACCACCGGGCATGATTGATAATATGTATGTTACAAACTGCGAGGACTTCAGATGTCATGTTGGGAGCCATCCGGAGGTCACTAGTTGATCGACCTTCAACCTTGCATGTAGGTTTTTTTCAGGAGGATGGACTTCTGTACCCGAGCGAGAGCTCTCCTGGACAGGACCCAGAGAGTGGGAGCTATAAACAGCTCATCAGTAAACAGTATCAAGGGGCAATATACTTAAACTCTCACATTTTATTCCTGCAAAAGTGAAAATAGCGTGCGAGGTAGTATTGGTCTAGCTACATTGCACAGAGACACAGCTGATTACAGTTGCAGAGCTCAACAGAAAACCATACTTTATGGAGCTAGTCAAGAATCGCTTGTTCTCTTGTGATAGAGGAACTATTTTCATTGTCCAGGGGTCACTCGGGGACCCTGGGTGTATATATGTGATTATGCAACACCAGTTAACTATTAGTTTTGTTCCATTTTTTGTTTTGTTTACTAGAATGCTCTATAGCTTCAGTTCGCTGGATTCAATTAGTAGCTAGACATTTTATCGCATAAGCTTAAGTAAGTCAATTCCCTTTCCATTTTGGGAGGTTCTTATTTAGACGACCCTATACCATTTAGAAACAAAAACGTATTACGGTAACCTCATCAACTTGAATTTCACCCTCAGTGTTTCGACTAGATGCTATAGCCTTTATCAGGAATAATTTATTCCTAGTGAAGGCTAGAGCATCTGGTTGAAATGTTAAGAGAGTACAATTTATTGAGAAGGTTATTTTGATGTTATTATGTCAACTGAGAGTTGAGTGTGTGCACATTTATAAAAGCTGTAGCCATGGCTTTCATATGCAGCAAATTCATGCCACATCTTCCTACTTATAAATTATCTCTAGCTCCAAATGTGCAATGTTCAGAAGTACAGAAAAAGAGCAAAACAGTGAAGACTGGCAGAGCAAAGGCTACATATAAAATGTTGATGTTTGGTGAAAGGAAGAAGATTTGTAATTATATATAGTTCGCGGAGGTGTATCTCCGCTGACTATAGCAATGGAACAGTGGAGTGTATGATGTCTCAAGCTTGCGTATGTCCAAGTATTATTTACATGCCCCAAGTATGAAATATGTTTAGAAATTATGTTAGTTGTCTGATGACGGTGAAAGGATTGTAGTGATTCTGTACCTGGCACACAAAAACCTGACTACAGGCATTCAGACATCTACTCTATTATATGTCTGGCCCGTGAGATTACTCCTAGATTCTATAGCACAAACTGCACATGTTCTGGTCCACCAAAGGAGAGGTGAAGAACGTCACGACCGCAAGCCCCTATAAACTGCCCAAAAATGTTCTTGCAGAAACCTCCACGGACCCAAACCCACACCAAAGAGTGCAGGCCAGAACTTCCAGCAGCAAGTTTGAATAAGCTGCCGAGTACCCTGATCACAGCTATACTAACCACGAGATCTAATCACTTTGCTACACTAACCTCATAGGTCGAAGTGCTCATGGCTGAAGATTTCAATATCTGATTCCCTGAATGTTTGAAGAATGGAGCTGCTGTTAGGTTCCCATAGTAGGATGGACATATTGTAGCTACTGGGTTAGTGAGGAGGGTAGGATTGGAGGCTAAAGCCTGGTTCCTTAAAATTTCTTGGGCACAGTAAAATCTTCACCTCCACCTCCCTTAACCACCCACCCACCCCCGTCATTCCCCCTGATTTGTAACAAGTGTCTCACCATCAGTCAGGAAAGATGATCAGTGAGCTTGTTGGCTGATATTATGTAGAGGGTATATTTCGTGCATGAGATCATGTTGGTGCCTTTGCGCTAGAAAGGATCTACCAAGTCGAGGAACACTATCTTTTGGTATGTAATGAAGTTGCTTCTGCATCATTAAAGTTATCGACATCAATTGAGTCAGACATGGCTCCCTTTCTTTACAAAACTACACAGAAGGATGTTATGAGAGGTTTAATCAGTTATAATGGTGAAGGATATGGTCAAAGAGCAGTCGAGATTGGTATGGCTTACAATCCACAAATATTTCCCACCAACATCCTCTCCCTTTGTCGTCATCTCTATAGATATTTAACTCCTCAAAAATATTCTTCGCGAAAAATGAACAACAATACACCAAATTAAATGTATGTAGTAAATCAAATTAAAATTGTAACATATATGTGTGTACATTACATATATGTAAAGTACACACATAGGTATATATAATACACCACACCCCTCACTCGCTAAAATAATAACACACCACACCACTCCCTCGCTAAATTAATAACACACACCACACCCTCCCTCAGTCATCACTAACCACACCACACCCCTTCCTCACTAAAATAAACCTAAACTAATCCAATGATCAATTTAAGTGAAGCTGGCCTGAAACCAGTGCGGTCGATGATAATTCCAAGTTATTATTTCAGTGAGTGAGGGGTGTGGTGTTGTGTGTTATTATTTCAGTAAGTGCACCAAATATACAGAACATAAACTTGGAATTAGAAGCAGGATGATATATAGGCACATTGCTCATGCAGAAATGCAGTTAAATCACCTCCTCCTATGGCATGTCAGAGTCAAGATTAGATATATATATGACTCCAACTAACTGTTTAACTTAATTAGAACTGTTTACATAATTTTATATATTTTATTTTCAAGCCAGTGGCTTCTCTATATCCGGATATATAGTCTGTTACCCATAAAGAAAATTTAAGAGTAGGGCTTGTTCTATCCACTGGTACTAATTTCAACTCACTAGCACTTTCCAATTAGGAGCAAGAACTGCAGAAAACTTGGGCATGCAGGTTAGGGCCCCAACTATGACTGCCAGTAACTTGGGCATGATTGTACCTATGCAATAGTTTTAGTGTCAAAAGAGAGCACACAGCAAGAGCTTTTCAGCTATAATTATATCAAGTTCATAGAATGAAGTGTGCAGAATTTATGGAGCTCCAAATCCATAATTTAACATATGGTATCACCCCCCCCCCCCCCTTTTAAACTGATAAAAATCAAGAGTCACCTCAATGGTTGAGTATAAAATGCTGAAATACTAATATCACAAAGCACTTAAGAGAACTCTCGAATGACATTAAACAAGAAGAATGAACCAGGCAATATTATGATGACAAAAGAACAGCCAAAAATTAATAAGTGAATAGGTAACTTTGATGTCACTAGGTGCATCTTCTCAGCTATAGAGAAATTCAACAAATAATTTTAAAGTACCCAGAATAAGCAAAAAATTTGATACAAAAATTACCTGCACAAACACCTGCACAAAAAAGGATGAAAATTTCTTACAACGTTTTTGACCAGTATTACGAAGAGAAATGTGTACCCGTAGAGAAGAGGCATAAATTGCACGACAGAGGTATATAGAATTCTCGTAGATCAATCTGTCACCTTCCCTGGATCCCCCCAGTAAACAGTTTCAAATTGGGATTCCGCCCACGTGAGCTTCTCACCACTTATGGCACGAGCTCATTACACCTGCATCAACAACTGTCATTATTGTGCCAATCGAGCGTCATCTGCTCGTTGTGAAGTGGAGGAGAAATTGTTGGATTAGAAGAAAATAATTGGTGTGGTTGCTACGTTGGCTTCACTCCTGATCTTCAGTGGTTTGTACAGCGGAGTAGACAAAGCTGCCATTACAAAGCTTAATCTAGAACCGTTCACTCATAATGCAAGCATAGTAAGAAAAGAAAAATGAACAGGAGAGTGGTTCCTTTATCAGCTTATTATGACAGGAGACCTCTGCATTCACATGACAATTCAACAGTCATTCTTGCTTCATTTCTGGATCAGCTATTTAACTCATTGTGGGATGTGAAGTAGATAATGTAACTCGATTCAAACTAATGGTATTAGTGTTAATTGATAGATACCCATCCTGTATCCTACACAGATAAAACAGTGGTTTGTGCATTCATAAGAAGAGTACAGTGAGACTCATATACCATGTTAAAGGAGTCTTTTATAAAGTTTCGATGTTGTGATGTCAGCATAAGCCACTGAAGAACCTGTGTTGGTGTCGTTGAGGATGCTCTGGCATTTTCTGCTCACTCCTAAATGTTCGTTGTTGAGGCATTTCTTGTAGCAACTTCCTCAACATCAATTTAAATTTCTTCTCGATGTTTTGACTAGATGCTCTACCTTCATCAAGAATGATTTGTTACAATGATGCTTCTCGTGGACTTCACCTTGTTCTCATTGTTCGGAGGATTCCTGCAGCCTTGGACCTGGTAGCAAGTGTGTGTACCAGGCCTAGTCTGCATTCCACATCTACACTTGCCCAACTACACCACCACAGCTGTTTATCTTGTCACAGGATGATTGTATTAAGCTACTCTTCCTTGATATCAATCTTTTTAAATGCTTTCACTTGGAAAACTAAATCACATCAAATCACCTTCTCAATAATCTACTTCAATTTGATGTTTCAACTATACATGTATATATATATATAGATGCTCTAGTCTTCATCAGGAATTCAATTTTTTTAATAAATCTATTTGATAGTGATATTGAGCTATGTGTATCATATATTTCCATTTTTGTCTTTTTTTCAGTAATTGGGCAGTGAAAACTATGTAATATAATATTTTAATTGCCAAAAAAATATCACTGAATATTAGTAAAAAATACCTACTAAAATGCCAAATTCTCAGTGACATCGAAACTAACAATCATGAGTTTTATTCCATTACTGTTTGGCCAAATAACTCACATGTATATTATATCAAGAGTAGCAATATCTCAATACACGATTTTTTTAAATTATAACTACTTTGCTGACAAGCAGACTGACCAGCCAAATTACTCTTATTGTTAATACATCCCAGTATATTTTACAGATAATTCGCCTTCCTTACATTGCTGACAATTCCATGCTTCATTTACGTTCGCCATGCTAGCAGAGAAATGTCAGGACATAATTGATGGTACTATCCATTATGAACATTACCATGACACCCCGGGGGTATGGGTCAGCCATCTTCCTGTCTGAGAACTTCCACTGGGAAAGAAGTAATTTGTCTGGAAGAGCTGGTGATGCATCTTGCTCTGGTCGACTGCTGCAACTGCAAAAAAGAATCCCACAGTTATATTTCTTTTTTAATGGCGAGATGGATTTCAGATTAAAATTCCATACACAAGAAATATACTTCACCAATGAAAAGAACAAACAGTGTATTGGTGTGGTATTAATATGTCATTGATGAACATTTTTTCAACAATTTGCAAATGGACTTGAAAAAAATGTAAATAACTGATGGCCATTTTATTATATCTCTGCCAAGATAAAATGTCCTACTGTTTCTGGTAGAGAGACTGTTGTATATATAACCACACCGTCACCTTGGAAGTATTTGAGACACAAACCCTGTGGCCACCAGTATTCATGATCTGCGCATAATCCTGAACTGGAGTTCCTATGAGTCGGCCTCCACACTCTCCAGTGCTAAATATTCAACTGGCTAAAGGCCCCCTATCTTTGGAAATTTTATATAATGTATGCCCGGTACCATCGATGTGGCTAATATAATATATATATATATCATTGATGATTATATTCAACACTTAGTCAAAAGTTAACAACATAAAATTTATTTTTTAAATTACCGGTTGCTATTGTGATTTTAAGCAAAATGACCTACATTCTTCGTATGTCCTCCAACCCTACTCCAGAGTGGAGAGGTATAACAAAGTCTGTAGGGAACTCACTTCTGACAGGCTGATCGCATGGATGGTATTTGCTGGGTCACACCAGTCACAACATCAGTCTTTGTTGATTTGTGAGGCTTCTATGTCAATACATAATGATGGTACTGCATGTAAGAGTCAAATGAATTTTATTGTGATTACATGGTTGTTCTTAAGGGAGTAAGCCTAGGTTTGGGGGGTGACTATGGTACTACCATACTGGTTATGTGATTGTTTGGATTGGTAGTTGCAAGGCTGCACTCTGTTCCTTAGTACACTCTGTTCCTTAGTACAGTAAAGAAGCGGTATTATATACCATACACGGGAAATCTATGCTGAGTCCACTTCTTTATTTAAAAATAAAAAATAAAATTTCTATCTAAGTTAAAACATCTTCTAAGTTGATTATCAAGAAAGTCGTTGTATGTTGAGGCTTGTTTAAATAAAAGAACATACCCTATAATAGTATGTGCTGCTATGTAGGCAGCTCATGGACTAGAATGACATGTTCTATTGGAGGAAATAGTATATGTTGAATACCAGGTGTGGGTCATATGTAAACTTATACTTAGTAAATTCTTGTAGGTGGATGCTCTATAATAAATTTTAAAAAACACAGAATATAATAGAAACATGTTTTATTTAAAAACAAAAATGAGGACCAGCAAACAAAACATTTACAGGATTCTTTACCTGACAAAAACATCAAATGACCCTTAACCATTAAATTATTGGCGCTTATTTGGTAAGGGTCCAGTTAAATTCTTGTTTCACTGGCCATTTTTTATATATCTTTTGCATCCATTTCTTGATAACTAGGCAGTAACGGGTATTCTGCTCTATGCTAGAAGAGGCCAGATGTTGGATTGCATGCATCATACAGGTGATCCTCGTGGACTGTCCCGGGTCCCGCAGTCAAATGCGCAATGCTGGGTTGGCTACCGACGCAAGCTCGTAACAAAACTACGCAGAATGTTATCCTGCCGGCGTTGTGAAGTGGAGGGAAATTGATGGGGATGGATAAGGAAAAAATAATGCAGTTCTTTATGGTTGCTAGTTTAGCTTCACTCGTGATGATCATCGGTTTCTACAGCAGAATAGAAAACAGCTACCATTACAGAGCTGAATCTAGCAACCTTCCACTTCATGTCACCAATCCACTGGACAAGAAAGACAATGTAATCATAGTAAGTAAAGTGAACAGCAAACTGGTTGTCCCTTTATCAGTTTATTATGATAGGAGACCTTTGCATTCACACGACAACTCAACAGTCATTCTTGCTTCAGTTCTGGGTCAGCTATTAAAAGACAACCGTATTCTGGGATGTGAAATAGATGATGTAACTCGATTCAAACCAATGATGACCATCCGACCTATTGCTGCTAACAGATGGATTAAGACTACCCATCCTGTATCCTACACAGATATAATAGTGGTTTGTTTTGACATGTCCATTCATAAGAAGAGTACAGTGAGACTCATATACCAGGTTGAAGGAGTCCTTTATAAAGTCGCTGTGGAAAAGGATGTTGTGATGCCAACACAAGCCCCTGAAGATGATGGTGTCATGGTATGTAGCACAGGGTATGGAATTCCACCATACCTTGACCAGTGGCTGGTTTATCAACAAATCATTGGTGTGAAGTTTATACACCTGAATGTTCACGTCTCTTTTGTCAAGAATCTAAACCAATCAAATTACTTGCAAAAATTTATCAGCAGTGGTTTTGTGAGAATGATCGTCTGGGAAGAGCATTTGAGCAATTCCCAGATTTTTTTGTACTCTCAATCACTCAAGTATCAAGATTGTAATCTCAGATACCAGCATGCCTACAAATACATCATGATAATAGACTTCGATGAATTTTTATCCCACTGCGTACCGAAAAGAACATCCTTTTTTACGCCAATCATCTCTTTGCAGGGCATAAAATTGGAAGTGTTTTATTACCTGATGTTCACTATTATTGTGCAGCTAACCGTTCTTCTGCCGTTCCTATGCCACTAGATGGAAACATAACAAAGTTATTTGATACCACTCAGTTCACCATTCAGGGTTGTAAAAGCATCCATTTATTGAAAGCTGTAGAAGAAGTAAGTATTCACAGTGCAAATTTGATTCCAACCTACAGAGTATCCAAGTATCATTCCACAGAGAAGCCAAAATGTTACATAGCACATATCACTACATACACATTTTATACAAAAAAATGCAAAAACTGACTCACTCTTCACTCGTTTATGAAACTATACAAACACTTAGCATTTTGTATTTTACTTGCTATTTATTAGAAATTTCTTATGTTATCAGAAATGTGTGGAAAGCCTATTCCTAAGTGGAGAAGGCTGCATGTAAATCCTTAAAGCTAAAGAAAGGGCATAACCAGATGAGCTGAAACTACTGCTCAATACATACTTTTTGTACAATATGTCCAGAAGTGTTAAGGGAGAATTAAATTTGACACATTAGCAGTCAAATTATAAAATGAGCACTGCAATGTATGCATTACACCACCATCAAGTGCACCAACAAACCATTACATTATATTCAACATCAGAACCATCAACATCAACATTTCTGGTTATATGGTATAAAGCTTGCTTCAAGTAAGTAAACAAAGCCTTTGTTGATATATAGACTTCCAGGCAATGCAAGATTGAATCTAGGAGCACCAAATTTTGTTGATTGATTGGGGACAGGGAGGGTTTAGTTTGTTTTGCTCCGATGTGTTCCTTGCCTTGTGGTCACAAATCGACTCCCAAGAATTTCACATCCACCAGTCATGCTTATTATCATGTTGAATAGTCACTGGTAGATCTGGTCAAGGGGGTCTGAATGTCTGCATCCCACAGCATAGGATGAATCATGGCTCTCTGCTAACCACCAGGTATCTATAATTAAAAATGGTTGACTAACTTCAGCATGTGGTAAATGAATAGCCAAATGGAAGGAGAGATAGAATCTGATGTGCGAGTTGTTATACATAATATATGCACACAAATCTACTCCCCTTTCATCCCATTAATCAGGGAAAGGTATAATTTTCCTCGAGTAATGACTAGCTGACAATATGAAACACTAATTACTTTTTATCAGCTTAAAAACAAATATTGAACTTACCTCCAGGACAGCATGATTTGATCTTGGTATGTTGGCTAATGAAGTCCAAAGCATGTTGGCTTTCAAGCACAAGAGAGAAATTTGAGCTGATAACTCATTCTAAACAAACTCTCAGTTGACATAATGGAATTACAATGACTTTCGCAATAATCAACTTGAATTGTTACTCCCTCAATGTTTTGACTAGCCTTTATCAGGAATAAGGCTAGAACATCTAGTCAAAATGTTGAGAGAATAAAAATTCAAGTTGATTACTGGTAAGGTCATTGTGATACTTTACCAGAAACCTAGTAGAGTGGTTCCTTGCTTATCCAGTCATTGAAGTTCCAGGCAACTAGGTCTACCTGACAGGTTGATGGAGTGGGGAGAAGGGGGGGTTTGCATTTATGTATTTCTGATGGAGTCTAATAAATGGTTTGTACAGGTGATCTGTAAGTAGGGGAGTGAGTGACTTGGACATTGTTGGATGTCATCTAAGAATTTAAGTCTATAGAGACATTCAAACATATTATTTGAAAGTGCACAAAATAAGTTAACTATATGATACCAAATTACCTGCACAAAAGAGGAGGGGGAGTTATGGTGATTGCAACACCCACCCCCACTTCCCCAGCCCCCCCCCCCCCCCCCCCCCCCCCCACCACACACACCCACACACTCACACCAAAAAAGAAATGGAAAAAAAGAGTGTTAGGTGGTTAGATGAGCCTAAACCAAGACTGTAGAAAAACTATAAATAAATTGTGGTTACAAATTTGGAGCTTCATAGATTCTGCGTACTTCAATGAATGCATTTGACAAATGGCTCAAAATTGTTTGTGTGCTCTCTTTGGAAACTAAGCACTTAGCCTGTGATGGCCTCATGCATATCAAATATCTTCCTTCCCAGCCCGTCTGACATTTTCAGTGGCCCCTTTGACCCACCTTGTCACTTTTTAGTGCCTAATGAAAATACTCATCGTAAAGAAGTCTTCCTCTTGGGCCACAGATAGTAATTTCACTAGCACTTTCCAACACACTTACAGCAAGTTCAGCACTCAGATTTTGTCGAACTCCCACTTTAGTTGCAGGGTCACTTTGTACCAAAAGGAACACAACATCTTAGGTAAGAATTGCACCACCAACAGAGATTCAGAGGTGTTTGAGAGGTGTATGAGGGTCCTAAATATTGGGGGGGGGGTGCACCATGACCCCTCCTGTATCAAGTGCTGCTGAAGCTACATAATATAGCACCTGACAAGACAGCTCTTAGATTAAAAGGTGGAATTTGAGGTTAACTATCACTATTTAATCACATAGGAACACAAATCAAGTATGTAAACTATTTTGTTTGTGTCAATTCAGTGTTAGTAAATGCACCAAAATAACCCCTTCCTTTTATTTTAGCAGCATAGATCACATAGATCACAGCAGTCAGTCAATTTATTGTGAATGCGAGTATCATACAGTGCTTAGTCTTCGCTCAGAGATAGATGTACGTAAATAAGTAAGAGTATATACCTTTCGCAGAACTGAAAATGATCGCTCAGATGTGGCTGGTGTTATAGGAACTGTTTTAAGTATGATCTTAAAATGCTGTAACTCATGCAGCATTGATTTAGTTTCATATTCATTGCTTCACATTCAGTGGATATGATGTAACAAGTTTCTCATGAGGTAGAGTTCTAATGACTTTCTCAATAATCATTATTCACTCAATATTTCGGCTAGACGGTGTAGCCTTCATCTAGTCCAGAGTGTTCGCTGAAAGGTAGAAGCTTATTTGATCAACAAGGGAAGCTACTTTTTGCAGATGAACAATTAATATCATCTTTGTAGCAGGTAGCTTCAGCATGTTGAAGATATTCTTCATAAGTTTCTCCATTTTGAAGCCTTCTCAACGGGAGATTCTCAAGAGATAAAACAGGAGACAATTACTCACATTTTTCAAAACTATCTTTCAATTAAAACAAAAATCTCAAAATATTGATAGCGAAAAAAATCATCTTGGAATATCATACTTATGTGGATTGGTCATCTTGGAGTATCATATCTATGTGGATTGGTCATCTTGGAGTATCATACGGATTGGTTCCAATGCCGGAGTGTCATACCTTTGTGGATTGGTCATCTTGGAGTATCATACCTATGTGGATTGGTCATCCTGGAGTATCATACGGATTGCTTCCAATACCTTGGAGTGTCATACGTTTGTGGATTGGTCATCCTGGAGTATCATAGCTATGTGGATTGGTCAACTTGGAGTATCATACCTGTGTGGATTGGTCATCTTGAAGTATTGTACCTATGTGGATTAGTTCCAACATCAAGTATTGTAGGCCTTCTCCTTCAAGATAATTGTGGTCCAGCTATTTTCATCTTCTGAGCAGTATCCACTACATTATATAGAAATGATGGAAAGTTTCATCTGTTCCTTGTCTTCTGTAGAAAGGTTTGTGTCCTTAATCTGCGGCAATTTGGATATTATTTCAGAAGTCCCAAACAAAAGATACCCAAGTTTAAACATAAGATGTTGAAAATTTCTCTAAGACAGATAATAGACAAATTAGCTTTTAGTCCATCATTTGTTAGTGTCCGGAAATTTCTGCCTGGCATCTTTAAGCATAAATTCAGACAATTAACCAAACAATGTACTGGAAGTGATGAGGAACCTTCTTATTTTGGTGGCACTTTCCCTGCATAGTTGCAGCCCCATTGATGCTTGCCCAGACATAGAACAAGAGAAAGAATATGTGTTATCACAGTATAGAGAGTGTCAGATTTAGCATTGAAAACTATAGCCCACTGGATCTTCACTCACTTAATAATCATTACTATCCCATCTAATGTCAACTGCTCCTGCTTTGCAACATCTGTTGCTTCATCAGCAATTACTGCACACCAAGTGGCAGGACACCATATTATTACTCAATAATGAATGTAACACACTTATACCCAACCTAGTAATCTGCTCAATAACTATAAATGGGGACAAATACTTGATTTTTTCTTCAAGCAAGAGTCATAAATGGAACATCTGTTTCCAAATTCCCTCAATTTATTTATGTCGACAAAAAGTCTGCATCTTTAAGGATAAATTCAGACAATTCATTAAACAAAGTGTTGGTGTGAATTATTTGCGACCCTTTAGAACAGTCTCCCCATTAGTATGACTAAACCTTATAAAGACTTTTTGTAACTGCTTTTCATTCCCATTCTAGATTCCACTTTAGAACTGAATGTTAGCATTACTTGACAATTCTTACAGTAGAGAAGCAAAACCTTTCTTTCTATTGTGCTCGAGTTAAACAGGGTAAGCTGTACCACATTTCCATAAAACTTCTACCACTGGTATATAGCCTTGCTTGAAAGCACAATCTGATTGGTATGTTATAAGGCTATCATGAAGAAAGGCACTTAGCCTCTTTAGTAGGACATGTTTAGGGCTAACCAAGATCCTGATTAGAGACTCATTCAGTTCAAATTCTGACTCATCTAGCATTAAAGGCACTCACAGACAGTTAATGATTCTCTTCTAAGTCCTCATCACCAGAATCAAGCATAGCCTCAGACTTTAGGTGCTTCTTTGAAGATAAGTATCAAAAAGGCTTGCCTATTAAGCCTTTTGGATATGTACCATGTACTGCTATAGGGCTACCCAGCATAACATGAGTCTTACAATATCCTGTTCAAAGAAAGTGTAGATGTACATGTACTACATTTTTGTAAATCAACACTTTAGTACAGCATCACTTTCTTACAATTCAATAGAACTCCTTCAAGTAAGAACTACACAACTATACCTACATTTTAATTAGGAACTAAACTACCTACAGAGACTGGCAATAGTACCCATCGGGTGGTAAGAGATGGATCATCAGGAAGAGTAGAACTCGGGCAAGTAGGGGGGAAACAGAACAAACAAGTCGGTGCAGAGCCTGCAAACCTCCACCATGTCCAAGAATTACCCGAGCCTGCAAACCTCCACCATG
This sequence comes from Cladorhizidae sp. MBARI D1340-BT2, assembly GCA_028752905.1. NCBI lineage: Eukaryota > Metazoa > Porifera > Demospongiae > Poecilosclerida > Cladorhizidae > Cladorhizidae sp. MBARI D1340-BT2. The sequence continues at coordinate 2,631,042 of JAQNBH010000008.1, forward strand.
CCCAAGAATTACCAGAGCCTGCAAACCTCTACCATGACCAAGAATTACCAGAGCCTGCAAACCTCCACCATGCCCAAGAATTACCAGAGCCTGCAAACCTCCACCATGCCCAAGAATTACCAGAGCCTGCAAACCTCCACCATGCCAAGAATTACCAGAGCCTGCAAACCTCCACCATGCCCAAGAATTACCAGAGCCTGCAAACCTCCACCATGCCCAAGAATTACCAGAGCCTGCAAACCTCCACCATGCCCAAGAATTTTTATATTTATTTTCATAAACATTCTGAACAAAACTATATTGTCGACGTATCAACAAAAAAATGTGCTGGGGGGGAGGCTGCCACAAAATAGCAGCAAACTGCTTCAATTGTGTTAATTAAGGGAACTCTAAATAGTTGTACATAAGCGAACTCACTCCTGACAGGCTGATCGCATGGATGGTATTTGCTGGGTCACACCACTGATTTCGGAGGCTTCTATATATGTCAATACATAACGATGGTACTGCATGCAGGAGCCAAATTAATTTTATTGGTGATTGATTGGTTGTTCTTAAGGGAGTAAGCCTAGGTTTGGGGGCGACAATGGTACTACCAACTGGGTACTATAGGACTGGTGTTTGAAAGGCTGCACTCTGTTTCTCAGTACCATAAAGAAATGGTTTATGGGAGGTATATAGGCCAGAGTTGAGAGAGAAGAAACATTTTAATGAAAAGACGAAGTTATATATTATATATCTTGACAATACCTCGAATACATGCGTACATCATGATACATGTCTGTTAGAATGTAGGGATGGGCATGGCAAGGGCAAGAGGGAGGTGGGGTAGAAATGCAATTACATTTTAAAGAAAAGGATTAAGATAGAGTAAAATAGTTGAGTTAGATAGTTTTAGATAGTTACGTTAGCAAAGGTTTATATTCATTCCATTTTTGGAACTTGTGGGCGGCAAATATTTGCTGAGAGAAAGATATTGCTAGTTGTGAGGCCTTCACAAGGATGGGGACGGATTGTTTAGTGTGTTCTATTGGTAGGACATCAATTAGGGAATCTGTGGATTCGGTTGTGAAATGGCCAAGGGATCCAATCTCAATGGTGTTGTATTGTACTTGGAGGCCTTTAGCTTGCATATCGGAAATTAGATGGTGGTATTCTTCACTATTGTTGATATGCACTGCCTCTTCCATGTGGAATCCTACCTATAGCCAGATTTAAAGTAGATTCCTTGATACTGGCACCAAAACCAGTCACAACCAAATGGATGGTTATGTGAAGGAGTGTCCACATCTCTTTTTGTATCAGTCACTCTCAATATATATACCGGTATATATTTTGTCTTGTCTATCTACTTTTCTTCCCACATATAACCATGTCCATTCGTCATATTTTTACTACCAGAACACTCCAAACTCATCGCCACAACTACCTTGTGTATAATTACACTTAATTTCGTTTTATAATTGAAGGCTGTTAAAGGGTCGTCAATGTCATAAACATCTGGTGCACGTGCAAAAGTGATCGTTTGTATCCAAACTTACACTGACGCCTACCAATGTCACGAAAAAAATCTCCTGAAAATCATTTGTAGTTGGAGTTTGTTGTTAGCATCCTTTTCTTGCAGATGATCCGGGTAAGGATCATGTAAAGAGTAAGACTCCAGAGTCGAAAAATCAGTGCGCGCCAATTATTTTTCGCGGTATATTTTTTTTAACGCACTTTTCTCTGCTTATCTTAAACGTGCGCGCTATGTACAGAGCGAGATATCGATTGCTCTTGCGGGGAAAACAAGGAAGTTATTGCCTATTTTAGGATAGGAGCAAATCTCTTTTGGCAAGTACTGCTACTTGTGGAATGTAAGGGAGAAAATATCTAAAAAGTAATAATAATAGGATGATTATTGATAATAATATTATGATGAACATGTTTGGTGTTGTTAACTTGGTGTACAGTTGCAATGTAACTATGGTTAGATGCAAGAAGTCCAGCCTGAAAGATGGGTTTGCATGGGGGTGTCCTGCGTGTTAAACCATAAAGTCGATTCGTCATGGTTTGTATGTCTATGTCGATATTTTTTGATTTATTGAAGGGAGCTTCTTCGCGAAGTCAATGCTTAGTCTGCAAACTTGGCTCCTTTTGCAGAGAGTACCCAGTTACTGCTGCTGCAAGTGAAGAAGGTGCAGTCGACCAACTGCAATTAATGTGTACCAGTGGTTGCAGGAAGTTTGCTCAACAGCCCTTAGCTGTCCAATAATCTTAGGTGGGCCTGGAGTCATCATGAGTCCCAATTCAGTGTGTTGTCAATTGTCACATCAACAGTACATTCTTGTGGCCATAGCATCACTATCAGAATAGCATCATTATAGCATCATTATTATAATTATTGTGGATACAGCATCATAGGGACCGGGCCACCACCCGGGTGTTTGGATTGGTGGACACCAGTCATACTCCTGCACTGGGTATGCTGTAAACAATCACAATTCCACTCCATTCTATGTAGTTGTTCAACACAAATTTTCAGGTTACATGCAAATCGATAATCCATTTGGATCAGTGGGCTACTTACAGACAGGTTGCTTCTCTGCTTGAAGTGGTTGCTCATCGGACTGTTAACCATTCAATAGAGTTCCTAAATCCAGTCACAGGTGTGCACACAAAATGTTGAATCCTACTGGAATAGAGTGAATTATGCCACAAGATATACACAGTATGTTAGATAAATTGATTTTAGCAGGCGGAGGATAAAGTTTAAAAGGATGAAGGGGATTCGTCGTGATCAACTTCCTTCATACCTCGATGACTTTATGTGGAGGGAGAGGAATGCCCGCACAACTGCTGATGCTTTTCAAAACACAGTTCCCAGTATAATTTTGTCCTCTGATGTTTTTTGTTGTTGGGTTTTTTCGATGCTGCATTTGTTGTTTTATGAAGTTCTTTGAAGTTGTGTTAATATGAAGTTGTATTACTTGTGTTAGTAGTCCTGAGGTAGCTGTTATTTACTTCGAGTTATCCTTTCTTGATGCCTTCCATTTTAGGGTGATTTTAGCGCGAGCGTTTAAGATAAGCAGAGTTTTAAAATATATACCGCGAAAAATAATTGACGCGCACTGATTTTTCGACTCCGGAGCTGCGTATCGCGTAGTCTCATATAACGTACCATATCTTTGCTCGCATTCGCTCTAGTTTCCCGATTTATATATCAAATTATAGCTTGCAGTCTGTACTTTCTAATGGTAAGTCTCTTTTGTTATTTTGTTTCGCCATAATTTTTTCCTAGCTCATTATAGGCTCTTCCAGTGCGGACCGTAAGCCGTTAAGTTGCCTACATATGCGTAGGAAATATTTGCTGCAGAGAAAAAAGGGAGAGCTGATGGAAAGGAAGTATATATATACCAATGAAGGTTTCAACTGCACGAACTTCAGAAGTGCAGACACACGAGGTATAAACATAGCAACAGTTCTCTAGGTATGTAGCTAGTTAAGTACAGATCATATCTAGCTGCTTAGCCATCGCAAAGACGCGAGTAATTTTTTCTCTTGTACACTCGCGTAGTTATCCGTCCAACCGAGCGGATTCCATCTGCCATCTCTTTCAACGCCTCTCCATTGACAACAGTAATGCGGGGTTTTGGCTAAGAAGATTGGCCATCAATTCTCGGTTTTTGTCTTGCTTTTGTTTTTTGTTTTTGCTGCTGTCTTTTTGTCGCCATTGTTTCGTTGGTGTGTTGGAACTTTTAGTAGCTTGTACATTATATCAGTCGCCCTTGTAAAAAAAAAGGTACATGTATATAGACAGCTTCCGGAATTTAGTGTTGACGTAACCAATGCATATTGATGCGATGATTTGTCTGAGTTAGCAAGTAGAAATACTTTGAAAATACTTCAGTTGATTTCCCAACAAAACTATTCCAGCTACTAATAAACTTACCGAGTGTGAGCCCCTCTAGCCGCGCATGCTTCAACTTCACCGTATGTTCACCCGTGAAAAATGGGAACGGGTGGTCCACGTCTTAAATAAGGGTGGCTTATACTAACACATGGAGAGAGAGGGGAGGGGGCTTACAATAGTACTGTTCAGCACGCATAGGGTTGGATTTTATCCAAACTGTTTGGATTTTTGACACTTAAATTTTCTGTTTGGATTTTATCAATGTTTGGATTTTTCATCATTAGAAAGGCAAACTCGCAAATGCCATTCTAGTTATACCCCATAGCAATGCTGATACCGAAAGCCACATTGGTCTCAACAAAACGAAGCACAGAAACAGAAATTCACTTTTAAACAGTGCAATTCAATGTTCCTCAAAAATGGTATGAATTTAAACCGAACACCGAACATGTGAAAGACAATGTGTAAATGCTATGAACACACTTTAGTATGTTATTTCTCATGAAATTGTTTGGATTTTGTTTGGATTTTTTGTTGCCAATTTTTTTTGGATTACACGGGCGAGTAATTTGGAAATCACCAAAAAAATTATGGCAACACTGGTACTGTGATATATACGTGATGGCCTTAACAGGCTCACCTTTCAAGATTAAATCATACAACGAGCATCAACTCAGATTAAACTGTCTCTGACAGCTATCATAATTTTAGCTCAAAATATTTTTTCCTTTCTAGACAATGTTGTTCGTTTGTACGTACTTGTTGATGGCCTATCTCAAGGCTGTACAGAACAATTATTATCTAGCTAGCTACACATTGAAAAATATTCGTCCAATCATAACTGTAGTTTGTTTGCTTTTTGCCTTCATTGCCAGCTAGGAATTGGTGGTCGCCTATCATCGAGAAACTTCCTTAAGCTCAGACAGGTAAAGCTTCTACACTCCATCTCTACATCTACAAGAGGAGGGCAACCATTAACTGAACCTTGCCTCGGAGATCTAGAAGCTTGAAACGGACACTGATGGTGACATGGTATACAATGGAGTGCTTGAGATAGGTGTGAGTAAGGTATAAGATACAAACCTCATTTATTTTATTTTATTATTATTATTTTTTTTATTGCTTCTCAGTATCATAAATTTTGCAGAGCGAGATGTACAGTTGCATATGAGAGTGGCCGGTGCACTGACTGCCTTGAACATGCGATGGTAAATTAAAAAAACACTTGTATATATAGTAGCTATGGATGGGGCAAGAATTTAGACAAAAATCATCTGTAGCTATATACTGCATTGTACTAAGCATGATGAAATCACTACTTCCTTTCTAAGCCCCCACAGCTTCTTAGCTTGAGCAATACAGCTTTTGACCCTCGAGTGGTGAAAGAGCTATATATAGCTACAAACCACAGACGCTGCACTGGTCTGGGCTAGGACCAAAGAATGAAGTCTACTGATGAAAAACTACAACGCAAGCTGCTACAGGAATCGATGCCCCGAGATTTAGCGTTGTCTAGTTGTGGAGGTGTTTAATTGTCATGCGGATTCTTGCGTACATTTGCATACTCGACATACTCAGCTGCAATTTTTTTAAGCAGAACAGCTAGTCGTTTGATTTACCAGAATGGGTAAGAAAAAATAGACTTCAGAAATGGAGAGAGAGAGAGAGAAAAGTCTAAGCCTGCTTCTGAAACAGCAGAACAAAGAATTGTGAAGGGGGGAATTGGGAAAATGGAAATGATCGTCATAGACAAGTTCTTCTAAAATGGAAATGATCGTTATGGTTAACTGATTGAGAAATATGCTCCTCGAGCTCTTCTCCACATTACAATCTCAATAATTGACAGATCAGTGTATCGTGTTAGGCCTGCAGCTATGCTTGGATAAGGACAATCCTTCGAGCAATGACGAGATTGTAAGTCTTATAACTTGCATTCCCTCAGAAATCGATTGGCCCTGATTCTATCCAGAATGCTTAGATCCACAGCTGCATCCATATCAATTCCTCTTTCTCTTATCTTTAATTCCTCCCTCTCTACTGGTGTACTAACCACTGACTGGAAGCATTCCTTTGTAGTCCTATCCCAAAAGCATCTCCACCCTCGTCTTTCCCCAAGGATTATCGTCCCATCTCCTTATTATCTCTAATAAGCAAGGTATTAGAACGCCACATATTTAACTATTTACACAAACTTATCACCATACAAGATGTTTTGTCAAACGTTCAGTTCGGATTTTGCCCAGGTCGGTCTACTGAAATAGCAATACTTAACTTAACTCAATCCTGGTTTGCTTCCTTGGATGCCCACAAGTCTGTCTGTGCAGTCTTTCTAGACCTCAAGAAAGCTTTTCACTCTGTGCTGCATAGACCACTTTTAAACACTCTGTCCTCACTTAACATTCCTTCTCACCTCCTCTGTTGGCTTACTTCCTATCTTACGGCCGGTCACAGAGTGTCGCTATCTCTGGCGCTCTCTCTTCTTCATGTCATGCATCCTCTGGAGTACCTCAAGGATCTATTCTTGGTCCTCTTCTCTTTGTTCTTTACATTAACGATATTGCAAAGCTCCTACTCTCGACATCTTCTATACTTACTCTCTATGCAGACGACATCCTCCTCTCCCATCCATTCTCTTCAACCTCTTCCTTAGATTCAGTGCAATCAGACATTGAAATTATATCATCATGGCTATCTTCCTGTCTCCTAATAATTAACCTAATAAGAGCAAGTACATGATGATCTCTCGTAAACCCTCGCATCCTATGCTCCACTGTATTAGTCCTCAATAGTACTCCCCTTGATCTCGTCACTTCATTTACATACTTAGGAGTAACTTTCACCTCTAATCTCTCCTGTAACCTGCACATCAGCAAAGTAAATCAAGGAAAATGATAGGGTTAATTTATCGCAACTTTTACCATCTCACTTATCCTTTCATGATTATGCTAATTATACTTTACACAACATTAGTTCTCCCTCATCTAAGTTACTGTTCCTCTGTGTGGTCACCTCCTCCCTCTTCTTGTAATTCAAAATCCTTAGAACATGTTCAGCATTTGCACTCAGACTCTGTCCTCATCAATGGACTTCTGACTATGCATCCCTTCTCTTCACCCTTAAAATTCCTACACTCTCAAATAGACATGCTCGGGCCAAGCTCCTAATTTACAAAATAATAAACAATTACATCCATTTTCCTCCAGACTCAATCCAATTAGCTCCTACTCCATTCATGTCTTCTCGCCAATACCACCCATTGAACATCATAATCCCATTCTCCCGCACTGCAGCCATGCAGTCTTCCTTCGTTCCCTCTGCCACAGCTCTTTGGAACTCACTCCCAACCTCCATTAGATCCTCGTCCTCACTCTCTTCCTTCAAACGATTTATTAAACAATTCTTCGCCTAACTTCAACCATTGTTCCACCTATCATATTATCATGTATGTAAGGCTATAAATGTAAGGCTATAAATAGGCTATAAATAACTTTTGCTATTGAGTTCATGCTCATTTAAAAAAAAAATATATATATAATATATATATATATCAAATTGATGTTTTTTATTGCACTTTGCTCGCCACACAGTGCCTTGCATTCATTTCTAGTAGCATCTGCACAAATGCATTGTCGATTCTTCTAATTTCTGCCTGGGTTTCTTCACACAAAAGCTGGGCGTGGTGAAGCTAAAAATAGAAGTGTGTTTGGAATTGTATTGCAGATAAAGGGCTTCTATAATAGCTTGCATCTTTGAACATTTCACTACAGGCAATCGGATCTTCCTGCCCTGAACGGATGGTGACAAGAATTCTGAACAAAAGCTAAGCTTCCTCCATCCATCACTGGGAACAATACACCCTGCAATCATCAAATACACTTTATGACATGGGACTTACACAACAGTGCCTGTTTCTAGATTCCAAGATAGCCTCAAAGATATGGCTGCCACATGATTATTAACTTCCACAATTGAACATTAACTGGTGGGTGCAAAGCAGAGACCTTGGAGCATATAGACATCATTTCTCCAAATTTTACATTACCACTCATAGTTAGCGATGTTCTATTGTTGACATGGTGAAGACTTAATCGGTTAGCAGAATGACTGTGGTACCTTAGTTATTATATTTTCATTCCACATGGCCAGAGGTAATAGCAAGATGGAATATGATCAGGAAAATAAGTGAAGCCAATTACTTTAGTGGTGAAAAACATTTTGTGCAAGAAAATCACTATAATTTTGTCTCCATTGAGGATACAGTGAGAGCCTGGGTCACTGCATCCTAGTACTTGGTGACTAGCCCCCAGGGTCATTTTAAAGGGAGGTCACCAGATACTGCATTGTATTATTCACCTCACTGAAATCTAGTGCTATTTATACTCAAATCAACTATATACCTCCCAGACAGCCATTGAATAGCGGCAGGGGTGTCACTCCATCCTGAGATAGGTCACTATACGGTGAATAAGGGTCACTGAGAACTAGGATACAGTGACCCTCAGGGTTAAAGGGAGGTCTCAACACCTGCCATGCACTGTACTGAAATGCCTGCTTAGACAGGTCACAATAAAACTCGGGGTAGGGCACTCCCTTCTGAGGTAGGAGGGATCAGTCACTGTTCTCTGTCGCTGTTCTCATTCAAATGCACTCAGATAGGTCTCAACTAAGCAAGACAAATATTTTCCCAAAATGCAATCTTCAGCTGTCTGCCTCACTGAAATCATAGTATCTCAAATGAACTGCATCCTCGGAAGATCATGGATAGCTAAGCAGTTATAGTTGAGTACAGTGGTCACTGTTTCCTTGCACAATTGCACTCCACCCTCGGATAATGTCTTGGCAATAACAGATGCGTTATTTATCTCACTGAACCTATGCTAAATTGAACTGCCTTTCAGCCAATCATCGACAAGAACGGGGTTCACTCAATCCCACGGTAGGTCACTGTATACTAGAATACAGTGATTCCCTGGTCACTGTGAGAACTAGGATATAGTGACCCCCAGGGTCATTTTAAAGGGAGGTCACCAAATACTGCAACAACCTTCCATCCTCAGATAGGTCACAACTAACATCTTGGCATAACTATCCAGTCACAGATGCATTCATTATTCACCTCACTTATGCTCAAATGAACTGCCTCCTCAGCCAATCATCGACGAGAAGGAGGGTCACTCCATCCCGTGGTAGGTTACCAGATACTGCAACACCAGAGATGAGTTCCCTCACCATACGGTTATGGGTAACTTCTGGAACAGGTGCAGAGTTGTTTCAGATGATGGAATGCCTAGCCCTCCAACCCTGTGCCGTCCAATGGTCCTGATGACTAGCTAACCACTACAACGCCTTTCTTGGCACAGAATATACATATCACTCCTGCTTCACCTTCCTTGATATGTAAATAGACTTCACTTGATCATTGTCAACCTGCTGAGTAATTGGCCTCGACTCTTTCTATACCATCACAGCCCAATCTCTGCAGGGACGTATATAGTCAACCTGAAAACTCAGAAGCCTAGGTCCTTTCCACAATCTGTTAAATATCGCTAAATTACAACAAATTTGCTCATTTATGTTAATTAACACCACAATCATAAATCTACAATAATTATTATGACCCACTTACACTAACACTTGGTGACATGCTGATGAGTACCAGGTGCATGCGAACACAAACCCTCACATCAGTAAATGTGTCGAAGTGCTTAGCCCAGGGCACCTGGAAGTATACTAGGATGTCTGGGATACTCTGTGCAGGGGCATAATTGTCATCACACATCATTATCCTTGGGAATGAAGGGGTCTCGCTCCGCCTTGACGGAAGTTTCTACAGTAACAGTTCTTCTAGTTGTCTAAAAACTCTCTCCATTGTTCTAAAACACTTCATTTCAACTTGACACGAGAGACAATATGAGAAGTCGGGTGTTTACGCAGAGGATGTTAGACTGCAATCACGTAGTGGTGCAGCGAGCTAGTAATAAACCATAACATCTATTACGGTCAGGAGCATAAAAGCACTTAGCAGATACAAATATATAACCTAGCTTAGCTGTAAGGGTTCAAACAAACAGGTGCAATCTGGTACCCTCATCATCCAGTAAAGGCACCAGCTGAAAACACCAACAAATGGCCGAGAACTCCTGCCTAGCAGCATAAATCTATGTAATTATTAATCTTGATACCTTTAAAAGCTGTAATGCTTAATATATAAGCAACTATATACACAAAGGAAGCAAAAAGCATTCATTTAACAAGTAAATCATGTTATAAGTGGCTGAAAAAGGCCACACTACGTATATATATATTTTAGAACCGTCTTTCAAGAATTCACAATTTGTATGCACCCCTTAAAATGTATTTTAAGATGTGCTGATTGTATATAACCAACTAAAAAGCTGCCAAAGTGAGTCTTATCTTTGGACAGCAATCTTGGATTTGGAACATGCATCAAATATATCTAGAGAGCACTAGCCACACCCTCTGAGTCCAATGACTTGGCCAGGTTCTGTGGTTATGCGGACTGGCCAGGCAACAAAATACCACAAAAAACACAAAAACACTCATAGATTTTTTAAACCCAATATGGATGGATCCCTGACATTACAAGGGAGTCTCGTAAGAACTCGCACACCAGTACAATGCACCTGTCACACACACACACACACAATAGTGCCACAATACATACATATTTTAATCAAGACAGACAAAAAGTAGAAAAGCATTTGCTGATTTTGTGAAGTGAGTTAAAAACATTCGTCACGTCATGATCTTGAGCAGCATTTCGATCCTGTCTTGGGGTCTGACTTGGTGAGGTCTACTCTGGACATCTTCCTGGACATCAACATGTTGTTCTCATCCTCGTAGTAGTGCTTCATGCTCCTATGAAACCATAGCAGCACCAGGTCATAATTAACTAGACAACAATAAGTACAATGACAATACCTCTTCATATATATATAGCATCACCATCATTATGCATCTACAAATGGGTTGCAAATGTAATCTTGCATCATTCCGATCTAGCTCCCCTCCTGAACTATACTGTACTATATGTGCCAAGCACCCACCAGTTTCAGCAATTAAGGATACGAGCTATACACCCACTATATGGAAATACAGCTTAAAACCAAACCAGCATGTGCCCATAACATCATCCTAAAGATGGTGACCCTCGAGCTAGTTTTGTTTAGACAACATTTTCAAGGAATATTTCTTCAAACTTCAAATCACTAGAACATAGGCGCAGTTTGGTACAAGACTGAGCTCCTTTGAGATCAGCAAATTAAAGCCAGACATCGTACTTATAGCAAGGAAATCAACCCTGGAGTACAGATTTTCTCAGAAGCTATGCATTGCTGGGTAGTGCTTAGAGCAAGGAAATCCACCCAGGAGTACCGTCTTTCTCAGAAGCTATGCATTGCTGGGTAGTACTTATAGCAAGGAAATCCACCCAGGAGTACCATCTTTCTCAGAAGCTATGCATTGCTGGGTAGTACTTATAGCAAGGAAATTCACCCAGGAGTACAGTCTTTCTCAGAACCTATGCATTGCTGGGTAGTACTTATTGCAAGGAAATCCATCCAGGAGTGCAGTTCTGGGTAGTACTTATAGCATGGAAATCTACCCAGGAGTACATTTTTTCTCAGAAGCCATGCATTGCTGGGTAGTACTTATAGCAAGGAAATCCACCCAGGAGTACAGTTTTTCTCAGAAGCCATGCATTGCTGGGTAGTGCTTATAGCAAGGAAATCCACCCAGGAGTACCATCTTTCTCAGAAGCTATGCATTACTGGGTAGTGCTTAGAGCAAGGAAATCCACCCAGGAGTACCATCTTTCTCAGAGGCTATGCATTGCTGGGTAGGCTTTATAGTAGCCAGACAAGTCTTCTTCAGAAGTGAAGGGATTCAGAGTGGTTTATAGTAAGCATAAGCACTTGTGTTGCTTTCCTAAGATACTCCCAGAAACAGCATTGAAGACATGGAAATCACACCTCACCTCATTTCCTGACCTACCCACTCCCTACCACTTGTCCCCTCCCCAAGTAACTTCTCTCACCAACCCTTTGATTAATCACATGGGAAAGACCCACTGAATTAGCAATAGAGACCTGTCAGTTTAGCTAAGTTTTTTATTCTGACATAATGTATTGCGCAGCGAATATCACGTATCCACTCAGTCACTTGGCGAGTTTATTGGTGCCAACAAACATCTGGCCACGCCAGACCACCCTTGATCACTACCCCTAATGCCACACCCACTATTTCTCACCTGACTAGCTTGAGAAGAGCATCTCCAACATTGTAGTCATTCTTGGCACTTGTCTCTATGAACTCTGCACCGTAGATCTGACCAAGTGATAATTAATGAAACAAGGTAAAAATAGAACACTCTACATGCGGTCATGCATATGAGAGGATAAGTGATGGTATAAGTTGCGATAAATTAATCCTATTATTTGCCTTGATTTAGTGCGTACTTTGCTAATGTGCAGGTTCCAGGAGAGGTTCCAGGTGAAAGTTACTCCTAAGTATGTAAATGAAGGGACGAGATCAAGGGGAGTACTATTGAGGACTAATACAGTGGAGTATGAGGATGCGAGGGGTTTACGAGAGTGTATTTGCTCTTATTAGGGTTAATTATTAGGAGACGCGAAGATAGCCATGATGATATAAAATGTCAATGTCTGATTGCACTCGATCTAAGGAAGAGGTTGAAGAGAATGGATGGGAGAGGAGGATGTCGTCTGCATAGAGAGTAAGTGTAGAATATGTCGAGAGTGGGAGCTTTGCAACATAGAACAAAGAGAAGAGGACCAAGAATAGATCCTTGAGGTACTCCAGAGGATGCATGACACGAAGAAGAGAGCACCAGAGTCTGTAACTGGGACGTAAGATAGGAAGTGAGCAAACAGAGGAGGTGACAAGGAATGCTTGCATCACAAGGAGCAATGAGTTACACCGAAACCAGGCTTGCATCAGAAGGAGCAATGAGTTACACCCAAACCAGGCTTGTATCAGAAGGAGCAATGAGTTTACACACAAGCCAGGCTTGCATCAGAAGGAGCAATGAGTTACACCCAAACCAGGCTTGCATCAGAAGGAGCAATGAGTTTACACACAAACCAGGCTTGCATCAGAAGGAGCAATGAGTTATACACAAGCCAGGCTTGCATCAGAAGGAGCAATGAGTTACACCGAAACCAGGCTTGCATCAGAAGGAGCAATGAGTTACACACAAGCCAGGCTTGCATCAGAAGGAGCAATGAGTTACACACAAGCCAGGCTTGTATCAGACGGAGCAATGAGTTACACCGAAACCAGGCTTGCATCAGAAGGAGCAATGAGTTACACACAAGCCAGGCTTGCATCAGAAGGAGCAATGAGTTACACACAAGCCAGGCTTGCATCAGAAGGAGCAATGAGTTACACCCAAACCAGGCTTGCATCAGAAGGAGCAATGAGTTTACACACAAGCCAGGCTTGCATCAGAAGGAGCAATGAGTTATACACAAGCCAGGCTTGCATCAGAAGGAGCAATGAGTTACACCGAAACCAGGCTTGCATCAGAAGGAGCAATGAGTTACACACAAGCCAGGCTTGCATCAGAAGGAGCAATGAGTTACACACAAGCCAGGCTTGCATCAGACGGAGCAATGAGTTACACCGAAACCAGGCTTGCATCAGAAGGAGCAATGAGTTACACCCAAACCAGGCTTGCATCAGAAGGAGCAATGAGTTACACACAAGCCAGGCTTGCATCAGAAGGAGCAATGAGTTACACACAAGCCAGGCTTGCATCACAAGGAGCAATGAGTTACACCGGAACCAGGCTGCATCAGAAGGAGCAATGAGTTACACACAAGCCAGGCTTGCATCAGAAGGAGCAAAGAGTTACACACAAGCCAGGTTTGCATCAGAAGGAGCAATGAGTTACACCGGAACCAGGCTGCATCAGAAGGAGCAATGAGTTACACACAAGCCAGGCTTGCATCAGAAGGAGCAAAGAGTTACACACAAGCCAGGTTTGCATCAGAAGGAGCAATGAGTTACACCGGAACCAGGCTGCATCAGAAGGAGCAATGAGTTACACACAAGCCAGGCTTGCATCAGAAGGAGCAAAGAGTTACACACAAGCCAGGTTTGCATCACAAGGACCAATGAGTTACACCGAAACCAGGCTTGCATCAGAAGGAGCAATGAGTTACACACAAGCCCAAGCCAGGCTTGCAACAGAAGGAGCAATGAATTACATCCAAACCAGGCTTGTATCAGAATGAACAATGAGTTACACACAAGCCAGGCTTGTATTAGAATGAGCAATGAGTTACACACAAGCCAGGCTTGCATCAGAAGGAGCAATGAGTTACACCGAAACCAGGCTTGCATCAGAAGGAGCAATGAGTTACACACAAGCCAGGCTTGCATCAGAAGGAGCAATGAGTTACACCGAAACCAGGCTTGCATCAGAAGGAGCAATGAGTTACACACAAGCCAGGCGCCATTAAAGTTATCGACATCAATTGAGTCAGACATGCAAGCCCCCCCCCCCCCACTGGCCACCCTTTCAGTTGGGTCCACCCTTTTAATTGGGTCCACATTTCCAATTGGGTCCACACTTATTGCTTTCACAAAGCTACTTAAGAATTACAAATAGCTACAATGGTGTTAACCACATCATGGAGTACATCTACAATGAATTTGTGTTGGTTAATTTGTGGTTTGTTAAAATTCATTTAAAGAAAACTGACAGCTGCAATTTATGTGGTGAGCACTCAAGTATGCCTGCAAAGAAAGAGAGAACTGAAAAAGGCAGCCAAGCTCTAACTTCTCTTTTGCCGCCAAGGAGAGATGACCAATTACCTTCAGACTCCCCTGCTCAGGTAATAATCATAGTAATTTACTAAATTAGAATCCTAATCTAAAAATCTATGAGGGTCAGGTCTTTACATCACATGTTATAAACATAATTATGATGCTCTGTTGCAAAATGACCTTTTGGAAGTTGAGCCTGGTGTTGAGGTCAATTCTTTGCTTGAGCCGAAAGGTATTGCAACAGCCAGGTCTGAATCTGATGATGACTCGGAGGTTAACATTCCATTAACTGAAGGAGTGAGTGAAGCGTCTGTGAGTGAGCCTATTATTAATGATATAGGCAGTATTATCAGCATTTCTATGTCTCCATGTGAGATTGAAAGGGCTGTACAAAAACTGACAAAAGAAGAGAAATACTCACTTTTAAAATCTCATAGGAGACCATTGAGCACACATGTCTTCCCATTGACAGTTCTTGGAGGATCTAATTGTTCCGAAATGGCTGCAGGAGTACTCCTGGATGTTTTACTGTACAGCCTGTGATGGTGCTTTTTGTATTGCTTGTTTTTTATTTTGCACTAATCGTAAAAACAAGGGATACTTTGTCAATCAACCATTTCGTACCTGGCACAAGAAAACTTTGAAGTGCAAAGAACATGATCTTGCTCATTATCATCATGAAGCTATGAGTTTGGCTGATGCTTTCATTCGAAATGTAGAAAAGCCGGAAGCCAGTGTTGTGAGTCTAATTATTGACAAAAAAAGAGCCCACAATATAATGGGAAATAGGATCATTCTTAAGTGTGTGGCAGAATGTATACTATTTTGTGGTAAGCAGTGTATTGCACTCCGTGGTGATCATGAAAGCATTAATACACCTGGCAACTGTGGAAATTTTTTAAGTCTGCTGAAGCTGTTGGCTAATCACAATGAAGTGCTCCGCAATCATTTGGATTCTCCTGCAATGAAGTCTGTAACCTATATGTCTCCACAAACACAAAATGAACTGATTGAAATCATGGGCAAGCATATTATTCTTAATAACTTTGTTAAAGAGATAAAAAATGCAAAATATTACAGCATCATGGCTGATGAGGTCACTTCACACAACAAGGAACAACTAGCCTTCTGCGTAAGGTTCGTTGACGAAAACTGCAACATCCGGGAAGAGTTCTTGTCTTTTTTGAAAGCTGAAAGAATTACTGGTAAATATTTGGCTAAGGAAATGATTCAGTTTTTAAATGAACATGATATTCCATTGGAGCATATTCGTGGGCAAGGGTACGATGGAGCTAGTAACATGTCTTCATCTAATGTTGGTGTGCAGGCACGCATCAGAGAGCATTCTCCTCTAGCTACCTACATACATTGCAGTGGACATTGTCTTAACTTCAAGTCTTGCTCTCTACCAGAAGTTCGTAATGTCCTTGATAAGCTCAAGCATTGCTGCTTTTTCTTTCAGTTAAGTCCCAAAAGAAATGGCTTTCTTGAATTACTTTTCAAGAACAATGCTGAAATACATGGCCCTAAAAGAAAAGCTCTTATTGATTTGTGCAAAACTCGCTGGGCTGAGCGTCATAGTGCATATTAGCATTTTTATCAGTCATTTGTATTCATTGTTGATGCCCTAGGCCATGGCAAACATGTTGCTGAACATGGTGGCCTTTACAGTGATTGGGACGCAGGTAATAGAAGTCAAGCCCAGCAAATCCTTGCTAGTATCACCAAATTTGATTTCATTGTAGTTTTCTTAATGTTTTATCAGTACCTTTCCCACCTGTCGGGCATAACTGTTCAACTACAGAGCAGAACACTAGATATCATTGAAGCTTATCACATGATTGATGGTATTAAGCAAGTGTACAAAGAAGAGCGTGCCAAAGTGGAAGAAAACTTTCAGAAAATATATGACCAGGCTGTCTTGATGGCTGATAAGGTGGGCACCACCCCGAGTAAGCCAAGGATAGCAAGCAGACAGCAGCACCATGGTAATGCACCAGCAGAATCAGTATTTGATTACTTCAAGAGTAATCTTGCTATTCCATTCCTTGACCATATCTGCACTAGCTTAAATGAAAGGTTCTCATCATTGTCAGCAACTGCTTCATCTCTTCTGGTACTTGTACCATCTCTGATTACCACAAGATCATTTGATATCAGCACAGTTGTTGAAACTTATCACCAGGATTTGCCATCACCAGAACTAATAGAAACTGAACTCACTCGCTGGAAATCAAGATATGCAAATGTATCCTTTCACAAAAGAGAATCCACACCATCTAGTGCCTTGAAGGATTGTGATGCAGCATTTTTTCCAAACATTCATGTTCTCTTGCAAATTGCATGCACTCTGCCAGTAACATCTTGTGAATGCGAAAGAAGTGGCAGTACACTTAAACATCTCAACAATTACCTAAGAGCATCTATGAACCAAGAACGCCTGACATCTCTAGCACTCTTACATGTACATTATGACACAACAATTAATCTGGATGAAGTTGTTGAAATATTTGGACACTTACACCCAAGGAGAATAGACCTTGAAACTCTTATTAGATAGTTTAATCTCTAGTTTAATCTCTTAATAAATAGTCATTTATTATTATGTTTAGAATGCTTATTTTGTTTCCGATATTTGCACAGGAGAGAGCACATTCCCCTACCACACCTTCCCCCTTGGGTCACTTCGAGACCCAAAAGGTCCCAATATTTACCAACAGAACCCCCCCCACTCATTTTTCTGGCTGCGGGCCTGGACATGGCCTCCTTTCTTTACAAAAATACACAGAAGGATGTTATGAGAGGTTTAATCAGTTACAATGGTGAAGGATATGGTCAAAGAGCAGTCGAGATTGGTATGGCTTCCAATCCACAAATATTTCCCACCAACATCCTCTCCCTTTGTCGTCATCTCTATAGATATTTAACTCCTCAAAAATATTCTTCGCGAAAAGTGAAATGATAAGACAACAATACACCAAATTAAATGTGTGTAGTATATCAAACATATATGTGTGTACATTACATATATGTAAATTACACACATAGGTATATATAATACACCACACACACCCTCACTAAATTAATAACACACACCACACCCTCCCTCAGTCATCACTAAAATAATAACCCACACCACACCCCTTCCACACTAAAATAAACCTAAACTAATCCAATAATCAATTCAAGTGAAGCTGGCCTGAAGCCAATCCAGTGGGCCAAGTTAATATTTCAGTGAGTGAGGGGTGTGGTGTTGTGTGTTACTATTTCAGTGAGTGCACCAAATATACAGAACATAAACTTGGAATTAGAAGCAGGATAAGCTAGCTATAAAGGCGCATTGCTCATGCAGAAATGCAGCTAAATCACCTCCTCCTATGTGCATGTCAGAGTCAAGATTAGAGATATAGGTTTAGAACCATTTACATAATTTACTTTTTATCTTCAGGCCAGTCGCTTCTCTATATCCTGATAGTCTGTTTACCCTTTTTTTTAAGAGTAGGGCTTGTTCTATTTACTGGTACTAATTCAACTCGCTAGCACTTTCCAATTAGGAGCAAGAACTGCAGAAAACTTGGGCATGCAGGTAGTTTGGAGGACCCAACTATGATTGCCAGTAATTTGGGCATGATTGTTTTAGTGTCAAAAGAGAACACATACATTGAGAGCTTTTCAGCTATAATTATATCAAGTTCATAGAATGAAGTGTGCAGAATTTATGGAGCTCCAAAGCCATAATTTAACATATGATATAGACCCCCCTTTTAAACTAATGAAAATCAAGAGTCACCTCAATGGTTGGGTATAAAATGCTGAAATGCTAATATCACAAAGCACTAAGAGAACTCTCAAATGACATTAAACAAGAAGAATGAACCGAGGCAATATTACGATGACAAAAGAACAGCAAAAATTAATAAGTGAATATGTAACTTTGATGTCACTAGATGCATCTTCTCAGCTATCAACAATTAATTTTATTAAAGTATGCAGAATAAGCAAAAATTTGATACAAAAATTACCTGCACAAAAAAAAGAATTCTTATATATATACAACATTTTTGACCAGTATTATGAAGAGAAATGTGTACCCGTAGAGAAGAGGCATAAATTGCATGACAGAGGTATATAGAATTCTCATAGATCAATCTGTCACCTTCCCTGGATCCCCCCAGTAAACAGTTTCAAATTGGGATTCTGCCCACGTGAGCTTCCCACCACTTATGGCACGAGCTTGTTTAAGCTACACCTGCATCAACAACTGTCATTATTGTGCCAATCAATCGTCTGCTCATGGTGAAGTGGAGGAAAATTGTTGGATTAGAAGAAAATAATGCAGTCAGCTGGTGTGGTTGCTACGTTGGCTTAACTCCTGATCTTAAGCGGTTTGTACAGCGGAGTAGACAAAGCTGCCATTACAAAGCTTAATCTAGAACCGTTCACTCATAATGCAAGCATAGCAAGAAAAGAAAAATGAACAGGAGAGTGGTTCCTTTATCAGCTTATTATGACAGGAGACCTCTGCATTCACACGACAATTGAACAGTCATTCTTGCTTCAGTTCTGGATCAGCTATTTAACTTATTGTGGAATGTGAAGTAGATAATGTAACTCGATTCAAATTAATGATGACTACCGGTATTAGTGTTAATGGATGGATACCCATCCTGTATCCTACACAGATAAAACAGTGGTTTGTGCATTCATATATAAGAAGAGTACAGTGAGACTCGTATACCACGTTAAAGGAGTCTTTTATAAAGTTTCTGTTGAAAAGGATGTTGTGATGTCAGCATAAGTGTGAGCTGCCTAGCACTACCTGCACAGGAACTGGTCAACTGCAAACAGGCAAGGGCAACCACTTCAGAGGAAACCGCCACTAGCACTCTCTCTAATACTAGCCCAGCTCCGTCTAACTCAGGCCACTCTCACTAGCGCCTGACACAACCCTCTTACTCTCGGAGTCTCTGTCTGAGCAGCAAGGATTACAATGAGCAGAGTAGGAAAAGTCTTATTAAAACAAGGGGCACAAAAGAGGTGTGCTGTCCTTTCTTAATACAAACACTAGTAGGCAACCAACTAGGTTGTCACTACTAAATACAATTCAAGATATCACAACAGTTCAACTTATCGACTTTCTACTTAGCTCGCTCTCTATATATTACACACCAGGTCCCTTTATATAATTGTTCCAGCTGATGACGTCAGCCACTGGTCTTCCTGTCCTGGAGATGACCTTTCATGAGCCACGTCAGCAGGTGAGTTTCTGGGTAAGTTATTTATTACTTGTTCTAATTCGGGCACGCCCATAACTGCATTCCGTTTAGCTGACCCACTTCCGCTGGGTGACTTCTCATAATTAATCAATCCTCGTTCTTCCGTGTTTGGCCCGGATGACTCTGTCAATGCCCGTACGGCCTCCTGGGGAGCTTCAGAGTAATCAGAGCTACTCAGCTCTGACACTCCCCCAACCTTAGTTAGAGACCGCAGGTCTCTTGACAGGCCATCCGCATTGGCGTTCGATGATCCACTCCGGTGGATGATTCTGAAATTGTAGGGCTGAAGCGACAGTGCCCACCTAGCCAGTCGGCCGTGGTTGTCCTTCAAGTTCCCCAGGTGAGTGAGAGGGTTATGGTCTGTCTCAACCGTAAATTGCGCCCCCTCCAAGTAAGTTCTGAAATGTTTGACTCCACGTACTATTGCCAGAGCCTCTCGCTCGATGGCTGAGTAGTTTTTCTCCGCTGCCAAAAGTTTCCGGGAGCCGTAAGCAATGGGGTGTTCTTTTCCTTCAGCGTCTCTCTGGCTGAGAACGTAGCCGAGTCCTGTGGCGGAAGCGTCCGTCTGTAGGACAAACGGCCTGTCCCAGTTAGGAGTAATGAGAACTGGGGCCGTTGACATGGCCTCCTTCAGCTTCCGAAAAGCAACATCGCACTGCTTGGTCCATACAACTTTGTTGGGTAATTTCTTTCTTGTCAGGTCCGTCAAGGGGGTAGCTACCGTTGAATACTCGGAGATGAATTTCCGGTAGTACCCACTGAGCCCAAGAAACGAACGGACCTGCTTCTTTGTCACTGGTTGGGTGAAGTTCTTAATGGCTTCAACTTTACAGGCCATGGGTTGCACCTTCCCTTCCCCGACCACATGTCCAAGGTAGGCGCAAGTTCCTTTGGCAAAAGAGCACTTCTTTTGCTTCACGCTCAAGCCTGCTTCGCGCAGCCTGGTGAACACTGTGTTGAGTTGTTCCAGATGCTCCTCCCACGTTTGACTGTGGACCAGGATGTCATCTAGGTAGGCCACCGCAAATGGGTGCAACCCATCTAGGACCTGGTCCATCAGTCTTTGAAAGGTTGATGGGGCCGTTACGAGGCCAAAAGGCATTGTCACAAACTCGTATTTCCCGAAAGGGGTGACAAACGCAGTCTTCACCACATCGGAAGCCTTGATCGGGACCTGGTGATAGCCCTTCACAAGGTCCAATGTGGTGATGTACTGCGCTTCCCCGATGTTGGTGATGAGCTCCTCTATGATGGGCAGAGGGTAGGGGTCGTTGACGGTCACGCCATTTAGTTTACGATAGTCCACACACAGGCGGGACGATCCATCTTTCTTTTTCACTAGAACGATGGGAGCAGCCCACGGACTCTTGGAGGGCCTAATCACTCCCATTCCCAGCAGCTCTTCGATCTGTTCTCTTAAAATTTCTTTATTGTGGTGGGCCAGCTTGTACGGGGGCTGTCTGATTGGGGGCGCCTCTCCCGTAGGGATCTCATGCTCCACTAGAGGTGTCCTCCCTGGTACATCAGTTAGCACGTCTCGGTACTTCCGCTTAAACTGGTCCAGCTCCCTGCTCTGCTGATCCGTCAGGCGAGCCTCTGTCACTCCTTCGTTGAGCGACTGGTCTTCTTCATCCTCCTCTTCCTCTGCCATGAAGACTGCGGCCACAGGTGCATGCCACAGCTTCATGCAGTTGAGATGGTACACTTTTAGTTTCTTCTTTGGGGAGCCTACATCCACTTTGTAGGTCACGTCGGTGATCTTATCCACAATGGGGAACGGTCCCTCCCACTGGTTCTGTAACTTGGACTTCCTGACAGGTCGGAACACTAGGACAAAGTCCCCGACCTCCAGGTGTCTCTCTTTAGCAGATCTGTCATGGTATCGCTTCTGTTTTTGTTTCTCCCCCAGTTCTTTCTCAAAGGCCAGCTCACGGACCACATCCATGTTGGCCTTGAGGGTCTGAACGAATTCGCTAACAGTCGTCTCATCCATTTCCTCCTTTCCTTGCCAGTACCGTACGAGCTGGTCAAGGGGCATCCTCATGGGCTTGCCAAACATCAGATGGTAGGGTGAAAAGCCTGTGGATTTGTGGACAGTGCCTCTATACGCCCACAACACATAGGGGAGGCAGCTGTCCCACTCCACCTTGGGGTTTTGGGTAAGCTTCCTCAACAGGCGTTTGATTGTAGCGTTGAATCGCTCTACCATCCCGTCGGTTTGGGGATGGTAGGGGGACGTCCGTATACGTTTGGTACCCGTCAAGTTGCAGTATTGCGACATAACAGTGGAGATAAAATTGGACCCGTTGTCCGAAAGTAGTTCTTGAGGTACTCCCAGCCTCGCTGTGACCTCCACCAGGCAACTAACAACTGTCTCAGATTGCACATTTTTGAGGGCGAATGCCTCGGGCCACTTGGTAGCATAATCCATAATCACCAAGATATATTTGTTTCCTTTCTTGGTCCGTTCTAAGGGACCCAATACATCCATAGCCATTCTTGCTAACGGCTCCTTTATCACGGGGAGGGGGTGTAAGGGTGCTCGTGTAGTCACGGCAGGGCTGGCCTTCTGGCAAACGGGGCAAGATAAACACATCTCACTTACATCTTTCGTTAACCCCGGCCAATCTACCCTCTCACGAATAGCTTGTACCGTTCTTTCTTTACTAAAGTGTCCTGCCACTGGGGCATTGTGGGCCAATGTAAGCACTCTTTGTCGTGCAACTTGGGGCAACACTAACAACTCCCGTCCCAAAGGGTGGTAAGGGGTTCTCATCAGAAGTCCCTCTCTCCAAAAGTAAGGACTATCGCTCACACTTCCCTTAGCCTTCTCTCTTATCAGTTTTAATGTGGGGTCATACCTCTGAGCCTGCTCCAGCTCAACTCTGGTGATGACATCGTCCAGGTGGTCCAGAGCCCCCTCTGCTTCACTCTCCACCTCGGTGCACGAGTGGGGAACTTCCGTCGCCTTAACTTCACTTCGGACCTCGCTCGATCCGTCCTCTGCACCTTCTCCTTCCGCCTCTGCGTATGGGTCTGACATGATGACGCCTTCACTTTCCAGCTGGCGACTTTCCTGTAACTCGAGGGCGTCAAGCTCCAGCTGTTTGGCTCGGGTCGTCATCATGCCTACTTCAGAGTCGGGGATTGGGGTAGGGGATTGTTCTTGATCTTCTCTCGGTGCACTCTCGAGGGCTTTCCGGAGATACCGTCTGAAGTGGGGGATGTCGCCCCCCATCAACACGTCCCTGTCGAGGTGTTCAGAGACTCCAACCGCTAGGGTCATCTTATTGCCTTCCACTTGCAGCTCCACGCTTGCTGCCGGAAACTCCTTTCGTTTGTCAGAAGCCGTCTGGTAAGGGATGCTCCATCCCAAGTAGTCATCTTGGTGAACACATCTGGGGTGCACTAAAGTCTTGGTGCACCCGGTATCCAGCAGAGCCTCCACCTCTCTCCCGTTAATGGTAATCGTTTTAGTCCACTCCGGTGGGTGTGCTCCTCTCTTGTGGTGTAGACTTGTGCTACATTTAACCTGCTCTGTCTTCATTCTGACTCTGCAGTCTCTCTGGAAGTGTCCATGCTTCCCACAACGGTAACACTCAACAGTGCTCCGATCTATGGGAGGGGGGTGAAACTCTTTCGTCCCCTCCTTGTTGCTGCTTGTTGCTGTCTCTCTGTTCTTGTTCGGTTGGAATTGTCCGGTAAAGGATCGTCTTTGTCCGGTAAAGGGTCGTCGTTGGCTTTCGTCAAGTCGGCCCTTTTCCCGATGGTGCTCATATGTCGCATTGCTTACATGCCTTGTGGTTGCTGCGGTCAAAGCCTCAAAGTCGAGGTGGTCTAAGTTCCTCATTTGGCCTTGCAGAGTTCTCGGTAGCTTCTGCAAGGCTAGCTCCATAATCACTGTCTCCATGGGGTTGCCTTTTGCACTGGCTGTCCACTGATTAAATGCCTGTTTGAACGACCTCATCCATCCTTCAGGATTGCTTGGGTCAAACGGCTTATCAAACACCTTGCGTCGGTAAGCCTCTGTTGACACATGATAGGTCTCCAATAGTGCTCTTTTAACCAAAGGATAGTGCGCTTGATCTTCAGCTGGCAACCTTGATACTGCTATCAAACCTTGCCCAGATAGGCAACTCCTCAGATGTGCTGCCCACTGTCCATCAGGCCATCCAGCTGACGTTGCTGAGGCCTCAAACATCTCCAGGAACGCTCCCATGTCATCCACACCCTCGGTGAACTTCTGGAGAGTGATCCTGGGGGCTTGGGCTACTGGTGGGCCTGTCGGTACGGGGGTCTGAGCTGCTATTAGAAGTTGCATCATTTGAGTCTGTTGCTTCTCTTGTCTTATGGCTCGGGCTTGATCTAATTCGAGCATTTGCCTCATCATCCGTTCTGTTGGGTTTTCTATCCCTGCCTCAGAGCCTCCATCACTATGATTGAACCTCCCTGGGGATTCCTCCCTCTGATCCTGGCTGAATATTTCTGTAGTTCGGGGCTCTGGGGCTGAAAACATGGTAGCAGGGTAGGTAGGTATTGGGGGCTGATGGTATTGCGTCCCTCGTCGGGTAGTTCCTGGCTGAGTTTGTTCATCTCCTCCTGTTGCCATTTTCCAAGTGCTTAGCTTTGACCACAGAAGTCAATTCGAGTTCAATCAATTTAGCAAGTCAACAACAACAAACAAAAAACAACAACTGGTAGTATCAATTAACTATCGACCTGGCTACTGCAGGGTGGGTTTGCAAACTCCTTTGGTCAAGTACCAGAGTTGTGTCCCTGCCAGCTAGCTACTAGCTAAACAGACAAATACTATTGGTGGTTGCACAACCACAAAAGCAACAACAAAAAGAACAAGGAAAAAAAAAATATACAACTGCAACAGTCAACTCCACTGACTGCCAGACAAACTGCAACAGCTACACTAGCTGCCAGTCAACTTACAACTCTCTCTAGCTGTAGGTTTGGGGTTGGGATCCCACCGCTGCCACCACTGTGAGCTGCCTAGCACTACCTGCACAGGAACTGGTCAACTGCAAACAGGCAAGGGCAACCACTTCAGAGGAAACCGCCACTAGCACTCTCTCTAATACTAGCCCAGCTCCGTCTAACTCAGGCCACTCTCACTAGCGCCTGACACAACCCTCTTACTCTCGGAGTCTCTGTCTGAGCAGCAAGGATTACAATGAGCAGAGTAGGAAAAGTCTTATTAAAACAAGGGGCACAAAAGAGGTGTGCTGTCCTTTCTTAATACAAACACTAGTAGGCAACCAACTAGGTTGTCACTACTAAATACAATTCAAGATATCACAACAGTTCAACTTATCGACTTTCTACTTAGCTCGCTCTCTATATATTACACACCAGGTCCCTTTATATAATTGTTCCAGCTGATGACGTCAGCCACTGGTCTTCCTGTCCTGGAGATGACCTTTCATGAGCCACGTCAGCAGGTGAGTTTCTGGGTAAGTTATTTATTACTTGTTCTAATTCGGGCACGCCCATAACTGCATTCCGTTTAGCTGACCCACTTCCGCTGGGTGACTTCTCATAATTAATCAATCCTCGTTCTTCCGTGTTTGGCCCGGATGACTCTGTCAATGCCCGTACGGCCTCCTGGGGAGCTTCAGAGTAATCAGAGCTACTCAGCTCTGACAATAAGCCACTGAAGAACCTGTGTTGGAGTCGTTGAGGATGCTCTGGCATTTTCTGCTCACTCCTAAATGTTCGATGTTGAGGCATTTGTTGTAGCGACTTTCTAAACATCAACTTAAATTTCTTCTCGATGTTCTGACTAGATGCTCTACCTTCATCAAGAACGATTTGTTACAATGATGTTTCTCGTGGACTTCACCTTGTTCTCATTGTTTGGTGGATTCCTGCAGCCTTGGACCTGGTAGCAAGTGTGTGTACCAGGCCTAGTCTGCATTCCACATCTACACTTGCCCAACTACACCACCACAGCTGTTTATCTTGTCACAGGATGATTGTATTAAGCTACTCTTCCTTGATATCAATCTTTTTAAATACTTTCACTATGAAAACTAAATCACATCAAATCACCTTCTCAATAATCTACTTCAATTTTTATTCACTCGACGTTTTGACTAGATGCTCTAGTCTTCATCAGGAATTCAATTTTTTTTTTTTAATCTATTTGATAGTGATATTGAGCTATGTGTATCATATATTTCCATTTTGGTCTTTTTTCAGTAATTGGGCGGTGAAAACTATGTAATATAATATTTTAATTTGCCAAAAAAATATCACTGAATATTAGTAAAAAATACCTACAGAAATCACATTTAAGTCAGTTCCTAAGTTATTATGGTAATTATGGTTAGAACTTAGCTATACTGATTGTGATCACTGAATTAGTCATAGCAATGTATGTTTCAAAAGTTGGAAAGCATTCAAAAATGCCAAATTCTCAGTGACATCGAAACTAACAATCATGAGTTTTATTCCATTACTGTTTGGCCAAATAACTCACATGTATATTATATAAAGAGTAGCTTTACATCACAATATCTCAATACACGATTTTTTAATTATTGTAACTACTTTGCTGACAAGCAGACTGACCAGCCAAATTACTCTTATTGTTAATACATCGCAGTATATTTTACAGATGATTTGCCTTCCTTGACAATTCCATGCTTCATTTAGGTTCGCCATGCTAGCAGAGAAATGTCAGGACACAATTGATGGTACTATCCATTACATGAACATACCATGACACACTGGGAGCATCGGTCAGCCTTCATTAGTGTTTTCCTGTCTGAGAACTTCCACTGGGAAAGAAGTAATTTGTCTAGAAGAGCTGGTGATGCATCTTGCTCTGGTCGACTGCTGCAACTGCAAAAAAGAATCCCACAGTTATATAATGGCGAGATGGATTTCAGATTAAAATTCCATCACAAGAAATATACTTCACCAATGAAAAGAACAAACAGTGTATTGGTGTGGTATTAAATATGTAATATATATCATTGATGAACATATTTTTCTACAATTTGCAAACGGACTTGAAAAAAATGTAAAAGTTTTGAAATAACTGATAAAATCAGTGGCCATTTTATTATATCTCTGCCGAGATAAAATGTCCTACTGTTTCTGGTAGAGAGACTGTTGTATATATAACCACACCGTCACCTTGGAAGTATTTGAGACACAAACCCTGTGGCCACCAGTATTCATGATCTGCGCATAATCCTGAACTGGAGTTCCTATGAGTCGGCGTCCACACTCTCCAGTGCTAAATATTCAACTGGCTAAAGGCCCCCTATCTTTGGAAATTTTATATAAGATGCCATCGATGTGGCTAATATATATAATTATATATATCATTGATGATTATATTCAACACTTAGTCAAAAGTTAACATAAAATTTATTTTTAAAATTACTGCAAAAATCAGTTGCTATTGTCAACAGAGAGATTTTAAGCAAAATGACCTACAGTCTTCGTATGTCCTCCAACCCTACTCCAGAGTGGAGAGGTATAACAAAGTAGGGAACTCACTCCTGACAGGCTGATCGCATGGATGGTATCTGCTGGGTCACACCAAGTCACAACATCAGTCTTTGTTGATTTGTGAGGCTTCTATGTCATAATGATGGTACTGCATGTAAGAGTCAAATGAATTTTATTGGTGATTACATGGTTGTTCTTAAAGGAGTAAGCCTAGGTTTGGGGGGTTACAATGGTACTACCAAACTGGTTATGTGATTGTTTGGATCGGTAGTTGAAAGGCTGCACTCTGTTCCTTAGTACACTCTCTTCCTTAGTACAGTAAAGAAGCGGTATTATATACCATACATGGAAAATCTATGCATGTATTGCTGAGTCCACTTCTTTATTTAAAAATAAATAATTTTATTTTAAAATAAAAAATAAAATTTCTATATATCTAAGTTAAAACATCTTCTAAGTTGATTATCAAGAAAGTCGTTGTGTGTTGAGGTTTGTTTAAATAAAAGAACATACCCTATAATAGTAGATATGTGCTGCGATATAGGCAGCTCATGGACTAGAATGACATGTTCTATTGGAGGAAATAGTATATGTTGAATGACAGGTGTGGGTCATATGTAAACTTATACCGAGTAAATTCTTGTAGGTGGATGCTCTATAATAAATTTTAAAAAACACAAATATAATAGAAACATGTTTTATTTAAAAACAAAAATGAGGACCAGCAAACAAAACATTTACAGGATTCTTTACCTGACAAGATTCTTTACCTGACAACAACATCAAATGATCCTTAACCATTAAATTATTGGTCCTTATTTGGTATATAAGGGTCTCTAAATAATTGCTGTGTACATTGGTAAATTCTTGTTTCACTGGCCATTTTTATATATATATATCTTTTGCAATTATATATATATATATATAGCTATATATACTTTTTTTTTAATTATTATTATTATTATTATTATTATTATTATTATTATTATTATTATTATTATTATTATTTTTTTTAATATATTTATTTTTTAATTTTTTATATTTTATTATTATTATTTATTATTATAGGTATATACATGTATAGGTACAATCTAAATGATGTCCATCAATCCCATCTGCTGTCCCATTGTCCCCAAAACAGAACTTTATTATTATTATTATTATTATTATTATTATTATTATTATTATTATTATTATTATTATTATTATTATTATTATTATTATTATTATTATTATTATTATTATTATTATTATTATTATTATTATTATTATTATTATTATTATTATTATTATTATTATTATTATTATTATTATTATTATTATTATTATTATTATTATTATTATTATTATTATTATTATTATTATTATTATTATTATTATTATTATTATTATTATTATTATTATTATTATTATTATTATTATTATTATTATTATTATTATTATTATTATTATTATTATTATTATTATTATTATTATTATTATTATTATTATTATTATTATTATTATTATTATTATTATTATTATTATTATTATTATTATTATTATAGAGCCTTAAGGTAGATAGTTAAAAAGTTCAAAAGTTCATGTGATGACTAGGGAAATGGCTCATCCCCAACCCTGATGGCAAAGATGCCGTTACTGAGGCTGCATTCCCACGCTGCACAGCCACAGAAATCCGTTGAAGATGTTGATGGGAGTTCTCTTCGTAAGTGACTGACCTCAGGCGGCGTCCCAACTCCCTGAAGAATGCCTTTGCTTGAGGCCCAAAGGATCCACACGTCTCTACTGCCACAGGTATGCCGAGTCCAGGTGGGCGTACTTATCACCCTTCAAAATCTCCACCTGGGCTGCCACTGCACCAGCCTCAGTGACTGCAGCCAAAAGGTTGGATGGGGCAAAGGTGTCACTGCAGGTTGCATCCCATACCAAGAGTCTACCACTTGATCATGGAATGATGGACATGCCATCAGGTCTCTTTCCATCAGACCGAAGCAGACTTGAGGGCTCCAGCCGGGAAGGGACATTTGCAGCAGTTAATGACCGGTGGATGATGTCATTTAAAGCACCATGGCGAGAAAGCCTTCCCTGACTGTGCCAGCTCAACCCATGCATACCAAACTGGTTGACATCCGATTCACAGTAACTACAAGAGTGTGGCTGGCACAGGGGTGCTCCAAGACGTAGCCCAACTGCTATTCGAACTACATCATCGCTCATTTGGAGACCCAGTGAGGAGATTGGCAGGGCATTAAGCCAGGCACCTGACTCACATGCAGACACTGCGAGGAGACGAGCTCTGGTTTTGGGGTCACCAGCATTCCGCAAAAGTGACTCTACCCTTTCCAAAATACGAGGGATGTCCAATTTCTGCTGATGGGAAGCAGGCGGGGCTAGAGGAGGCAAGACAAGGTCATCACCCCAGAGTGAAAGGGCAACCTCAATCTCAGGGTACTGGACAGCACTAAACCGAGGGGGAGGATATGGTGAATAAGATTGGACGATCCATCAGCAGAAGCCAAAAAGGCAGAGGGAGCAAGATGAACCGCACTCCTAATTCCAATTCCCCCATGGTTCACTGGAAGGGTGGCCTGTAGCCAAGAAGGGTCATTGTTCTGAAAATCTATATTAGTGATATTGCTGAGGATTGACTTGAGAAGGTGGTCATAGGCTGGGAGATGACTGGAAGAGAAACAGGGAGCAGAGCGGAGAATGTGCAACACCTTAGGGATCGCAAATGAGTGACGCAACAATGTGATAGCATCATGTGATTGCAAATGACAAAGTCTATCACCCATCAGCTCTGTCTTCTCCCTTACACATGCATCTACTGATTGTAACTCTCCAATAGGAGAGCCCAAGAGATTGGCATTCTCTGGGTTAATGATGCTAACTCCTGGAAGAGCAATGAGGACGATCCCTCGAGAGGTAGGATCCTTACAGATTAATTCTGTTTTTCCTCTGTTTAGCTCAAGGCCCACAGCACCTGCTTCAACCTCAATGGTCTTGAGATCTCTTCCCGGTAGCCTCCCAAAGTTCCATCATCCAGATAAAAAACACAGAACTCTGACCTCAGCTTTGCACACAGTTTCTGAATAGTCAGGCAAAAGAGGAGGGGTCCCAGCGGGTCGCCCTGCTGAACCCCTTCTGAAGACAGCACCACTTCATCACCCCATGAGAGTAAAGATGGCGAGCAGTATACTGAGTGGACAAAAGGTAGAAGCTCGGGAATGTACTCCTCTACAGCACCCAACATCTTGTCCCGGCGAATACTGTTGAAGGCATTTCTGAAGTCCACTTTCATGATCACTTGGTCTTCCTTGAGGTTCTGGAGGTAGATGCGAGCAGCATGCACTGCCGCTTCAACCCCCCATGTCACTCCAAAACCTAACTGCCGAGGGGCCATGAAATCAGGAACTTTTTGCATGGCATGAATGCAAGCACACTTAGCAGCAAGTCTGCGCAGGGTACAGCCCACAGCGATAGGGTGAACCCCACCATCCTTCTTACGCAGAGCTACCAGTGAGGCACCAAAGAAATGAGGACGGATGGATACAGGTGTGTCACCTCTTAGAATTAGAGATACCAAAGAAGCGAGCGCCCTCAATAGTGAATGGCCACCTTCACCAGCGGACGGACCCGTGAGGTCTTTGAGATGTTGTGGTCTGAGGCTATCCTGGCCACCTGCAGATCCATTTGGGAAGGAACGTATGGCTTGAGTGATGTTGGCTTCGGTGACTGGTGACTGAATGAGGAAGGGTCCGGGGATATCATTATGGAAGAATCCGGGTGAGCCGCAGGGTGCTTCTGCTTCAAGACTTCCAGAGTGTCAGGTGAGTGATCAGCTAAAACATCCTCAGCACATGCAAGCCTGACAGCGCCCTTGACATCGCCCTCTTCCAGCTTGGATGTCACCTTTGAAGACAAGAGCTCTAGGGGATCACGAGACTTCTGTCTTTTGGAGCAACAGCTAGACTTCCCTGATGTAGCATCAGCATCTGATCAGCTTCCTCCCTTACAAGGTTGTTTACGGATGACGCACCTCTTCCCCCCTCCTCTGGCGGCAGGCGAGACGCAAAATGCAGGAGGCGACACCACGTGGAATGGTCATTCCTCGCCACCACACTTAACACGATGGATGCTAGCTTCCTGGCTGCCAGCTCCCTCGAGGCTCTAGGGACTCTCTTCAGCGCAGCTTTGAGAAAGGGGTAGCAACAACAGCATCTTCAACCGACTCATTCCCACGTAGTGTTGGACTTGGTAAATGACACGGGGGTATCTCCCAGAGCTCTTGGCAATTGACTGGAGCCAGGACTCAAAGGCCCATGTGTTCGAACTAGGCACGCAGATGTTACCGAAAAGCTCCTCAAGCAGATAGTTCTATCTATATTTAATTATCGTCATTTCTTGATAACTAGGCAGTGTCGCTCTATGCTAGAAGAGGCCAGATGTTGGATTGCAGGCACAAAAAAGCGTTGTTAAAATCATATTGGTGATCCTCGTGGACTGTTTCCCGGTGTCACAGGAAATCTGGCATCCCAGAAAATTTGCACCCCCATTCCAAATATCCTAGGAAATATGGAATCCCCCCAGGAAATTTGGCACCCCCATTCCTAATATCCTAGGAAATATGGAATCCCCCTATTTTTTTCTCTCCCTTCTCTCTCTCTTTTTTTTAATAGTTAGTTTTGCTATCTTTGTTATTCAAATGAGTAGCACTAGCGTTAGTGTACCCAAGTGGACAAACATAAAGCATCAGCTAGCTCAAGTTCAACTAATTGCTAAAGTTCAAATGTTGTCCATTGATGTTAGAGGTTCTGTCATGAGGGAAGAGGATGGAGGGCCTTCAATCTGGACTTGTTCAGTATATAGTCTAGTCTGACAAAATGTACTTAGTAGATCTTCTCTTAATCCGTTTCAATAAAAGAATGTCCTTTATAAGAGGTTAGAATCTCTCAAGCCTTAAACCAGACCTCTCTAAAGAGAGAAGAAAACTGAAATTTAGACCAGGATTTTTTTAACCATAATTTATGGCCATGACAGGCTAACCAATGAGCTTTGAGAGACTTAAAAAACTAACAGTAAGGGACCGAATACAGTGTGTTGTATAGGGTGGAAGGCACAGCATAACCACACCTTCTGACATTGATGTCCATCATGGCCTGAAGCAATACCTCCTGCTTGTCATTGGAGGCTTATGAAATCATTGGCATCGATCAATTTATAACATGACAACTACAATCTGAATCAGTTATATTTATAAATATATAGACTATGCAAAGCCAGGATATTTAGTACCCCATAGTCCCATACATTGATATATAGACAATTTTGATGTTTATAGAACAGTATTTATGACTACATTGACTACAGCACCATTTATAGTCTGGATTACTCCACACATCTTGAGGGACGGTTTGACAAGTGTCATGGAACCATTCCAAGCAGCTGTCACATGAGACCATCCATCCTCATTCGCTGGCAATCTACAGTGACAGAAGACTTTCATTACTTCAACCTTCTTCATCATGTGGATACATTTCCTCTTCTTTGATGGGAAGTGCTTGTCTTTGATACAGTTGTACAAATGCCACCTCATATGACCCACATCAAAAAACTGCTCTTCTGGGCTCTGGTCATTGCAAATAGCCATAGCAAAAGCGACTGCAAATAGCCCACAGTCTACTGAGTTTGGCACATTGGCATATTCCAAAGTAATTTTTTCTTCTGTAGTGTGCAGAAGTGATGCTATTTGTACTTTTGTAGAGTATGTGAGCGAAGTGGATAAGCTGTCATATACTCGAACTGTGGGATGTTGAATGCCAACAGTGCTTACTGTCACCCAATGATTACCCCCAGAATGGAGTATTTGGATGGAGTATTTGGACGCATTCATCCCTGGCGATGTTGAAACTGAGCATTTCAAGAAGTGGACTTTGCAAGGAGCTAACAGGAAGTAGATCCAGGTCATGTTTCATGAGAAGCTGTGCTGCATGAATCAGTTTGTCATTGAGCCATCTGCCATTTAGCAGTGCATTTTTGTCTTCATCATTCAGTTCGATTCCTCCAATTTTCTGCCAGCAGCCATCACTAACAATTTCATCATCCTCTCCACTGCTAACTATCACTGGATCCACATCTAGTTTCTGACGCTTTTGTTCAGTTACTGGTAGGGGTAACAGGGCTCTTTGCAAGCCTTACAGGTAAAGGCTTACGTTGATCAGCTGATGGGTCAGTATTCTCATCAGCACCTGCATCCTATAGTGTTTAGTTGTTGTTATTGTTGTTCAGGGGGAAGAGACAAATAATTACTGCTAACATGTTTATAACAACAAATGTTTGACAGCATAACCATCTCTTCAAATAATTACAGAGCTATGTTTATTTTAAAAAAACATTTGACAGCATAAACCAGCTTTTCAAATTGTTAATACCATAATTATTGTCATCATAATTATATACATTATTTGTCTATAACCATCTTACCTCATTGTTGTCATGGCAATTCAGTCTTCTCCCATCAGGATCATACCATATCTTAAGGCGGTGGCAATTGATTGCTGTCTTCAGCAAGTCATCTTTGGGGCCTTTAAGACGATAGCGACCTTTCCCGATATCTTCCACAACTGTATGTGGACCTCCAGGAACTGAGGCTCAAGTTTTCCACCCTTACGACCTTCGTTCTTCATCGACTTGACAAGCACTTTGTCACCAACCTTGATTTTAGTATTGGTATTGTGCTTTGACTCGTATTGATGCTTTTGACGGGCTTGGGCTTTTTCAATATTTGCATATGCTTGCTCATGAAGTTTTTTCTGAAACTCAAGCATTCTTGTACTTTTGTGTCTAAGTCTAGTTCATCAGGTTCGCCATGCACTTGAGAGATGTCAATGGGGAGACGAGCTTCTCGTCCATACATTAGAAGAAATGGAGTACACTTGGTGGAATCCTGGCGACTCGACCGATAAGCAAATAGGATGTTATCTATAAGTTCATGCCAGTCATCCTGGTGATCGTTAACGAGCTTCTGGAGCTGCTTCTTCAGTGTTTGATTAAAACGCTCATCCAGTCCGTTTGATTGAGGATGGTAAGCACTAGTGATCTTGTGCTTAAATCCAGTGAACTCTTCAAGGGAATCCACAATCTTGTTGCAAAATTCCCTACCCTGATCAGATACAATCTCCTGAGGACATCCATGTCTAAGGATCATGCGGTAAAGGAAAGCAGCAACATGCTTCGCTTCCTTTGTGGGGATTGGAAAAGCTTCAGCCCATTTTGAGAAGTAATCAGTAAGCGTAATGCAATAATGATTTCCAGTTTTGCAGATAGGTAACTCGATAAGGTCTATTCCAATTTTTTCCCATGTGTCTGACACAGGAATAGATGGTGCTGGTTTATCAAACTTCCGTTTACTCCGTTGGCACACTTCACATCGTTTCACCTAAAGGACATTGTTTAATGCAACTAAGACCATGCAATGGGTATACTAGAGTGATGTACAAAACATACTGTAATTTTACTTACCCAGTCATCAACATCCTGCTTGATCGCTTTCCAGTAGTAGCGTGCAGATACTTTTGTTAATGTTTTATCTCTACCAAAGTGACATCCTCCTACTAAGTCATCATGACAAGCTTCGAGTATCTTCCGCTATATCTTACAGCTAGTTACAACTTGTCTAAGTCCTTCTTTGCCTTTATAGTGAATGATCCCATCCACAATCTGGAAGTTTTTGGCACGCTTTCTGATTACGTGCTTGCTACTTCCAGGTGGCTATTGGCTCTCTGAAATGTAATCGTGTTGCAGCTCCTCGTAGATAGTCTCCTCGCAGCGTTCTTATCTTCTCTTCTCTCTGGAAAATCCATGTGGTGATCGGGCGGGATACAATATTGTATAATTGGGGATACCCAATATCCTTAGGAAATTCTATACGGGGGTCCTAGGAAATTTGGAATGGGGATACATGTACCAAAAAGTGGGGCTATCATATTTCCTGTGACACCGGTCCCGCGGGAGGATCCGCAACGCAGGGTTGGCTACCCACGCAAGCTCGGTAACAAAACTCCTACCGTTATCCTGCCGGCCAATGGCGCGTTGTGAAGTGGAGGGGAAATTGATGGACAAGAAAAAAATAATGCAGTTAACCTTTACGGTTGCTAGTTTAGCCTCACTCCTGATCATCATGGGTTGGTACAGCAGAGAAGACAACAGCTACCATTACAGAGCTGAATCTAGCAACCTTCCACTTCATGCCACCAATTCACTGGACAAGAAAGACAATGTAATCATAGTAAGTAAAGTGAACAGCAAACTGGTTGTCCCTTTATCAGCTTATTATGACAGGAGACCTTTGCATTCACACGACAACTCAACAGTCATTCTTGCTTCAGTTCTGGGTCAGCTATTAAAAGACAACCGTATTCTGGGATGTGAAATAGATGATGTAACTCGATTCAAACCAATGATGACCATCCGACCTATTACTGCTAACGGATGGATTAAGATTACCCATCCTGTATCCTACACAGATATAATAGTGGTTTGTTTTGACATGTCCATTCATAAGAAGAGTACAGTGAGACTCATATACCAGGTTGAAGGAGTCCTTTATAAAGTCGCTGTGGAAAAGGATGTTGTGATGCCAACACAAGCCCCTGAAGATGATGGTGTCATGGTATGTAGCACAGGGTATGGAATTCCACCATACCTTGACCAGTGGCTGGTTTATCAACAAATCATTGGTGTGAAGTTTATACACCTGAATGTTCACGTCTCTTTTGTCAAGAATCTAAACCAATCAAATTACTTGCAAAAATTTATCAGCAGTGGTTTTGTGAGAATGATCGTCTGGGAAGAGTATTTGAGAAATTCCCAGATTTTTTTGTACTCTCAATCACTCAAGTATCAAGATTGTAATCTCAGATACCAGCATGCCTACAAATACATCATGATAATAGACTTCGATGAATTTTTTATCCCACTGGGTACCGAAAAGAACATCCTTTTTTACGCTAATCATCTCTTTGCAGGGCATAAAATTGGAAGTGTTCTATTACCTGATGTTCGCTATTATTGTGCAGCTAACCGTTCTTCTGCCGTTCCTATGCCACTAGATGGAAACATAACAAAGTTATTTGATACCACTCAGTTCACTATTGATGATACAAAAGGTATCCATTTATTGAAAGCTGTAGAAGAAGCAAGTGTTCACAGTGCAAATTTGATTCCAACCTACAGAGTATCCAAGTATCATTCCACAGAGAAGCCAAAATGTTACATAGCACATATCACTAGATACACATTTTATACCAAAAAATGCAAAAACTGACTCGCTCTTCACTCGTGTATGAAACTATACAAACATTTAGCATTTTGTATTTTACTTGCTATTTATTAGAAATTTCTTATGTTATCAGAAATGTGTGGAAAGCCTATTCCTAAGTGGAGAAGGCTGCATGTAAATCCTTAAAGCTAAAGAAAGGGCATAACCAGATGAGCTGAAACTACTGCTCAATACATACTTTTTGTACAATATGTCCAGAAGTGTTAAGGGAGAATTAAATTTGACACATTAGCAGTCAAATTATAAAATGAGCACTGCAATGTATGCATTACACCACCATCAAGTGCACCAACAAACCATTACATTATATTCCACATCAGAACCATCAACATCAACATTTCTGGTTATATGGTATAAAGCTTGCTTCAAGTAAGTAAACAAAGCCTTTGTTGATATATAGACTTCCAGGCAATGCAAGATTGAATCTAGGAGCACCAAATTTTGTTGATTGATTGGGGACAGGGAGGGTTTAGTTTGTTTTGCTCCGATGTGTTCCTTGCCTTGTGGTCACAAATCGACTCCCAAGAATTTCACATCCACCAGTCATGCTTATTATCATGGAATAGTCGCTGGTAGATCTGGTCAAGGGGGTCTGAATGTCTGCATCCCACAGCATAGGATGAATCATGGCTCTCTGCTAACCACCAGGTATCTATAATTAAAAATAGTTGACTAACTTCAGCATGTGGTAAATGAATAGCCAAATGGAAGGAGAGATAGAATCTGATGTGCGAGTTGTTATACATAATATATGCACACAAATCTACTCCCCTTTCATCCCATTAATCAGGGAAAGGTATAATTTTCCTCGAGTAATGACTAGCTGACAATATGAAACACTAATTACTTTTTATCAGCTTAAAAACAAATATTGAACTTACCTCCAGGACAGCATGATTTGATCTTGGTATGTTGGCTAATGAAGTCCAAAGCATGTTGGCTTTGAAGCACAAGAGAGAAATTTGAGCTGATAACTCATTCTAAACAAACTCTCAGTTGACATAATGGAATTACAATGACTTTCGCAATAATCAACTTGAATTGTTACTCCCTCAATGTTTTGACTAGCCTTTATCAGGAATAAGGCTAGAACATCTAGTCAAAATGTTGAGAGAATAAAAATTCAAGTTGATTACTGGTAAGGTCATTGTGATACTTCATTGCATGATATGTTACCAGAAACCTAGTAGAGTGGTTCCTTGCTTATCCAGTCATTGAAGTTCCAGGCAACTAGGTCTACCTGACAGGTTGATGGAGTGGGGAGAGGGGGGTTTGCATTTATGTATTTCTGATGGGGTCTAATAAATGGTTTGTACAGGTGATCTGTAAGTAGGGGAGTGAGTGACTTGGACGTTGTTGGATGTCATCTAAGAATTTAAGTCTATAGAGACATTCAAACATATTATTTGAAAGTGCACAAAATAAGTTAACTATATGATACCAAATTACCTGCACAAAAGAGGAGGGGGAGTTATGGTGATTGCAACACCCACCCCCACTTCCCCAGCCCCCCCCCCCCACCACACACACCCACACACTCACACCAAAAAAGAAATGGAAAAAAGAGTGTTAGGTGGTTAGATGAGCCTAAACCAAGACTGTAGAAAAACTATAAATAAATTGTGGTTACAAATTTGGAGCTTCATAGATTCTGCGTACTTCAATGAATGCATTTGACAAATGGCTCAAAATTGTTTGTGTGCTCTCTTTGGAAACTAAGCACTTAGCTTGTGATGGCCTCATGCATATCAAATATCTTCCTTCCCAGCCCGTCTGACATTTTCAGTGGCCCCTTTGACCCACCTTGTCACTTTTTAGTGCCTAATGAAAATACTCATCGTAAAGAAGTCTTCCTCTTGGGCCACAGATAGTAATTTCACTAGCACTTTCCAACACACTTACAGCAAGTTCAGCACTCAGATTTTGTCGAACTCCCACTTTAGCTGCAGGGTCACTTTGTACCAAAAGGAACACAACATCTTAGGTAAGAATTGCACCACCAACAGAGATTCAGAGGTGTTTGAGAGGTGTATGAGGATCCTAAATATTGGGGGGGGGGAGGTGCACCATGACCCCTCCTGTATCAAGTGCTGAAGCTACATAATATAGCACCTGACAAGACAGCTCTTAGATTAAAAGGTGGAATTTGAGGTTAACTATCACTATTTAATCACATAGGAACACAAATCAAGTATGTAAACTATTTTGTTTATGTCAATTCAGTGTTAGTAAATGCACCAAAATAACCCCTTCCTTTTATTTTAGCAGCATAGATCACATAGATCACAGCAGTCAGTCAATTTATTGTGAATGCGAGTATCATACAGTGCTTAGTCTTCGCTCAGAGATAGATGTATGTAAATAAGTAAGAGTATATATATACCTTTCGCAGAACTGAAAATGATCGCTCAGATGTGGCTGATGTTATAGGAACTGTTTTAAGTATGATCTTAAAATGCTGTAACTCATGCAGCATTGATTTAGTTTCATATTCATTGCTTCACATTCAGTACATATGATGTAACAAGTTTCTCATGAGGTAGAGTTCTAATGACTTTCTCAATAATCATTATTCACTCGATATTTCAGCTAGATGGTGTAGCCTTCATCTAGTCCAGAGTGTTCGCTGAAAGGTAGAAGCTTATTTGATCAACAAGGGAAGCTACTTTTTGCAGATGAACAATTAATATCATCTTTGTAGCAGGTAGCTTCAGCATGTTGAAGATATTCTTCATAAGTTTCTCCATTTTGAAGCCTTCTCAACTAGAGAACTGCGCCGTGCGCATTCCCCAATCGAAGACACTGGATATAGTTTCAATGCTACAATCAAGGATGTGTGCTACAAGTGAACGGGTGTATAGTGGGCATGCGCTAGGTAAGGGGTCGTGCACTGGGTAAGGGCCGTACGTAGTAATGTCACATATACATATCCTATCTAGTAGTAGTTAGGTGGTTCGAGCAGTCGATGCACAGTCCATATTCACTACTTCCCCCCAAGTCCGACGGCAGGTGGACTGATGTGTGGGCTGTCATCGCTGCCCGTAGCGGTCAATTGGTTTTGGTCCCCTCTTACTCCGTCTTGGGCCTGGGGCTGGGGTCAGCGTCTTGGGGGGGGTAAGGGTGGTCGTCTGCGCCAGGTTCTTTGGGGCAGTCTTGGTTGGGCGATGGGGTGGTGTGGGTGTCTTGGCCACTGCTGC
Organism: Cladorhizidae sp. MBARI D1340-BT2; assembly: GCA_028752905.1. Lineage (NCBI taxonomy): Eukaryota > Metazoa > Porifera > Demospongiae > Poecilosclerida > Cladorhizidae > Cladorhizidae sp. MBARI D1340-BT2. Next base: position 2,671,032 of record JAQNBH010000008.1, read on the forward strand.
ATACGATCTTTGACTGGCTGGTGTGGCCAGTACTGGCGGGCGAGGGGGGCTCGTGGCGATTGGTGTTGGATGGTTGAGGGTCGGCTGTGCGATCCCAGGTGTCGGGATGGGTGACGGAGTGGGTGGGTTGGGTGGCGGGCTGGTTGGCGGCAATGGTACGGGGGGAAGTGGGCTCGGGCTGCTGTTGTGCTGTGTTGGGTACAATAGGGCTGGCAGATCTCGGCGAAGTGGGTTATCTTGCTCCGTGGGTTGGGGGTTGTGGCGCCTGAGGTATCTTCTGTTCCTCGTGGTGAGGCGGCCTGATCCGTCAACTCGTATGGAATACTGGTGGTACTGGAGCACCTCCACGACTGTCCCTGTCTTGTCCCATTTCATTGGGTGCCAGTCTGGTTCTGGATGAGGACCGTGTCACCGCAACGAAGGGGGGACAGGCCATGGGAGTGCTCGTCCCATCGTGCTCGCCCCAGTACTAGGCGACGGGAGAGTGCCCGTTCTCTAAGCTCCAGTTTCTCGTCCCATTCCTTGGGCTGTTGAAATTGGAGTGGGATGCCGGGGAGCATGTCCCTGGTAGCCCTGCCGAACAGGTTGGTCGCCGGCGACATTCTGGTGTCTGGGCTCGGGCAGTTCCGGTATTGTAGGAGTGCCTTGAAGAATGAGTTCTGTAGGGATCCGCCTGGGCCGGTGTTGCCGGCGATAAGCCGTTTGATAGTTTTGACGGCTGTTTCTGCTCTGTTGTTGGCATGGGGGTTGTAGGCGGATGAGAGCCGATGATGAACGCCCCAAGTGGTGAGGAGCTCTCTGGTGGCATGGGCCGCGAACTCCGGCCCACCGTCGGACGTGAGGGTGTCCGGTATACCGAAGGTGGCGAATGTGTCCCTGAGGATGGCGGCAAGGTCCGATGCTCCGTTCAGTGCAGGTGCGACGATTGGCCAGCCAGAGTACCGATCAACCAGCACGAGGTATGCGGATCCCTCGTGGTGGAAGTAATCCGCACAGATGTGCTGGAAGGGGTACTCTGGCTCCTCTGGTGTGGTCGAGGGCATCGCTGGTTGGGAGGGGGCATTGCTGTTGCAGGTGTTGCACCTGTTGCGGGTCGCCGTGATGTCAGTCGAGAGGCCCGGCCAGTAAAGGGATGAGGAGGCACGGGCCGTCATGCTGCTGGTGCCTTGGTGGGCGGCATGTAGAGCTGCGAGGCATGTTGGTCGGAGTGATGTCGGGATGACCAGCCGCTCCCCATGGCAGATGACGCCGTCGATGATGGTTAGGTTGGAGATGACCGGGAAGTATTCCCGGATGTTGGCTGGGAGCATATGTCTATCTTCGGGCGGGCCATTCTCCACATAGAATGCTAGGTCCTGTAGAGTCGGGTCTGCGGCTGTGGCGATCTGCAGCTTCTCCCAATTGATGGGGATGGTCGAGATGGCCATGCATATGGCTGTTGTGAGGCCGTCCTCATCTTGGGCGGGGACGGTGTGTTCCGTGATGCTGGCAATGGATGACGCTGGGCTCGCCGGGCAGGCAGTGGATGGTTCTGCGATGTCGTCTTGTAGGTGTAGGCGTGGTGGGGTCCGAGTTCCGGATGGGTGGCGTGAGAGGGCATCGCTGGTGTGATTTCTCACGCCGGGGATGTACACCATCCGGAACCGGTACCTCAAGGTCTTCTCCTTAAGGTTCCGGAGGCGGGGGTTGGGGATGTCCTCGAGGCAGCGATCGCCGAAGAGTTTCAGCAGGGGCTTGTGGTCTACCGCTACAACGAGATCGCTGCACCCGAGGACGAAGTGTCTTGCTTTGTCCAGTGCATCCGCCACCGCTAAGGCCTCTCCTTCCACTGGGGCATATCGTGACTCTGCCGGGTGTGTGAAGCGCGAGCCCACCAGGGTGACGCGCCAACCCTCCTGGCAGCAGAAGATCTCGCGGGACGGGCACTGGCAGTGTTTCTGGAATAGCCAGTACCCAATCCCGTCTTTACTCCAATCCGTCGCCAGGCAGGTTGGGCGGTGCTTGTCAAATATGACCACACCCTCCCTGATGCGCTCGCAGATCTCTCTCTTGGATGTCGCAAATGCCGCTGCCAGCTCGTCTGTCCAGTTGAAGGTGGTGGAGGGTTTGAGGAGGGCACGGAATGGTTGCATGGCGGCCGTCATGGAAAATGCATATGCCACCTGGTTCACCAGGCCGAACGAGGCGCGGATGTCAGTGATTCCGGTTGGGGTGGGGAAGTTGGTAATGGATTCCAGATACTTGGAGGATGGCCGGACTTCGGTGGGGGTGATGTCAAACCCGGCAAACTCCACTTTGTCCTGGGCAAAGCGGAATTTGCGCGGGTTGAGGGTGATCCCGTTCACGGCGCAGATATGCAGCCACTCAGTTGCCTGGTGGTAAGCCCCCGTTATGTCGTCGGACCAGAGCAGTGCGTCGTCTATGCACTTGGTCTTAGATTCCACGTGGGCAACGAGGGCGTCATATCTGGCCGTGTACGCGTCCCCTGAGGCGATGTAGCCTTGGGGGGCCGAGCAGTATCGGTACCTCCCCCAGGGGGTGATGAAGGTGGTATAGTGTCTATCGCTCTCCTCGAGTGCCACTGAGTGGTAGCCGTTCCAGGCGTCGAAAATGGTTTTCTTGGTGTGACCTGGAACGGCACGGGCTTGGTGGAATGGTGAGGGGCAATGGTGTGTCTCGCGCGTGGCGTGCTGGTTGAGGGGTTGGAAGTTGATCGTCCTCTTGAGTGACCCGTCCTTCTTGGTGCATATCACCATACGGTGGCACCAAGTGACGGGCGTGCCCAGAGGGACCTTTTCCAACACGCCAAGGCGGACGTCCCTGTCTAGCCCAGCTTTCACCTCGTCCTGCCAGTGAATTGGAATGTCAATGGGTGTGTGGCAGGGTTTGGGGGTGGCGTTCGGGTCGATGTTTAGGGATAAGGGTGGTCCCGACATCATGGGGAGGGGCTGATGCTCGCAGACGTTGAACGCACTTGCTGAGTAAAGGTCCAGCAAGTGACGTTCAAGTCTGTCTCTGTTGGCCTCCGTGCCAGGGAATGGCAGGGAGGTGGGTCTGTCAGGTGGTGGGGCCCTGGTAGGGCATGAGCATGGTCGTGGTGGTGGTGTATGCGTTGGTTGACTCACCACAGTGGTTGTCCGTTGGCCAGTTGTTTGTGGTCTGGTCTGCACGGCCGCTTGCGGGTTGTTCTGCAGGGTGATGGGCGGAGTTCTGGTCTGCAGGTCCGCTGTGTGGCGTGGAGGTGGCTGGGCCGTGGTTCTGGTCTGCAGGTCCGCTGTGTGGTGTGATGGTGGCTGATCTGGGGTCGCCCGTGTACCCGTGCCGTTTCCCGAGGGTGGCGTCAGCGTACAGAGGGGGAACCCCAACGCGATCAGCCCGAGGTCTGTGCAGGTGGTCAGGCTGAGGTATAGCTTGGTGGCCAGGTCACTAAAATACACCATCTGGCGAGTCTCACGTCCGGAGTGTCTGGATCTGATGCGGAGTAGTGCTGCACCGAGTATTGGCAGGTTGTTGCCGCTCGCGGAGTGCATCACTAGGCACGCAGGGATGAGGTCCCTCTTGTTCAGGTTGAGGCCCTTCAGCAGGTGTGGTCCTGCCAGGCAACTCTGGCAACCCGTGTCGGCCATGGCAGTGGTGGCCAGGTTGTGCCTCTCTTGCCTCAGTGTGTGGCCGTGGGTTCGAAAATCCTCCTTGTGGGTGGATACAGTCACGTCAATGAGGGGTTGGGGAGGGGAGCGGCGCTGAGTCCATCGCTGCGCCCTGGAGTCCCAGGATTGGTGGGGGAGGGCGTCCTCTGACATGGTGTCAATCTCCTCAGACACCGCGCTTTCGTGCTCCGCCAGCTTCGACCAACACATGTGGGCGAGATGGTTGGACCTGCCGCATGATGTGCAGGTTGTCCCGAACGCTGGGCAGTGGATCCGTCGGGTGGCTGTCCTCTCTCTTTCACCATGGCCTTGGCGACCACAGAAACAGCAGATGGCCCTCGGGTTTATCACTGGTCTGGGTGTAGCTGCCTGACCTCTGGGTGCGTCCTTCAGTGGTGGTCGAGGTGAGGTGTTATGAGTGCGGTTGGGCTTAAATGGTGTGGCTTTGGCTCTGCCTGGCTGGCGGGGTGTTGACTGCCGCTGTTGTTGCCGGTAGCCACTGTGCAGGGCGTCTTCACTGTCGGCCTCCTCGTCTACGGCGTTCGTCGAGGTGGGTGTGGTAATGGTGACCGCGGACCGCTTGCCCGCAGCCCTTACCTCGACGAACCTCACTGTCTCTTCCACCGTCATTGCTTGGTTGGGGTCTTTCAGAAGGTCCTCCTGTATGTCTGCATCTGCCAGGCCGATGCAGAGCTGGTCAGCGACCCTCTGTTCCCCCTGGTTGTTGATTATCTCACACCCGGAGCACTTCTTAGTAAAGCAGCATACCTCTGCTTGGCCACGGAGTCGGGCTGCGAATGATCGGATGGGTTCCCCCCGGTCCTGTACCATTCTGGATAGGGCGACCCTGGCCACCTTAGGGTTTTCCTCCCTCACCGCCAGGGCCTTGATGGCTGCCAGCAGGTCTGCTTCAGGGAGCTCCTCAATTGGTAAGGGACCGACGATGTTTCGGGTCACATCTCGGCGGAGTTTGGCGTCCAGGCACTCCAGCAGTTGTATGCCGACGTCTGCCCCTGCCAGGTGGACGGCCTGTGAGTAGGCCCTCCACCTGGTGAGGAAGTACTGCCATCCCTCGGTTGTGCCCCCTGCCGTGATCTCTGGTCGGCGCACAGGGGTTGGCTTAGTCCTTGCTGCCTGGCTGTGGATGAGCATGTGGCCGTTGAGTACTGCTGCCACCACTACAGGATCCATGCCATCGGGTGTGGCGTAGTCGCATCCGGGATAGGGACAGTCAACCGCCATGCAGTCGGTGGGCACCAAATAGAGTTGTGCCGAAAAACGAACGCTTTCTTGACCAGCACTCTTGCTGGCAAGGTAAGATGCCTAACAGGAATCTATAAAACACTTGTAGCACACATAGAGAACTGCGCCGTGCGCATTCCCCAATCGAAGACACTGGATATAGTTTCAATGCTACAATCAAGGATGTGTGCTACAAGTGAACGGGTGTATAGTGGGCATGCGCTAGGTAAGGGGTCGTGCACTGGGTAAGGGCCATATGTAGTAATGTCACATATACATATCCTATCTAGTAGTAGTTAGGTGGTTCGAGCAGTCGATGCACAGTCCATATTCACTATCAACGGGAGATTCTCAAGAGATAAAACAGGAGACAATTACTCACATTTTTCAAAACTATCTTTCAATAAAAACAAAAATCTCAAAATATTGATAGCGAAAAAAATCATCTTGGAATATCATACTTATGTGGATTGGTCATCTTGGAGTATCATACGGATTGGTTCCAATGCCGGAGTGTCATACCTTTGTGGATTGGTCATCTTGGAGTATCATACCTATGTGGATTGGTCATCTTGGAGTATCATACCTATGCGTCTTGGAGTATCATACGGATTGGTTCCAATGCCTTGGAGTGTCATACCTTTGTGGATTGGTCATCTTGGAGTTCATACCTGTGTGGATTGGTCATCTTGGAGTATCGTACCTATGTGGATTAGTTCCAACATCAAGTATTATAGGCCTTCTCCTTCAAGATAATTGTGGTCCAACTATTTTCATCTTCTGAGCAGTATCCACTACATTATATAGAAATGATGGAAAGTTTCATCTGTTCCTTGTCTTCTGTAGAAAGGTTTGTGTCCTTAATCTGCGGCAATTTGGATATTATTTCAGAAGTCCCAAACAAAAGATACCCAAGTTTAAACATAAGATGTTGAAAATTTCTCTAAGACAGATAATAGACAAATTAGCTTTTAGTCCATCATGTGTTAGTGTCCGGAAATTTCTGCCTGGCATCTTTAAGCATAAATTCAGACAATTAACCAAACAATGTACTGGAAGTGCTGAGGAACCTTCTTATTTTGGTGGCATTTTCCCTGCATAGTTGCAGCCCCATTGATGCTTGCCCAGACATAGAACAAGAGAAAGAATATGTGTTATCACAGTATAGAGGGTGTCAGATTTAGCATTGAAAACTATAGCCCACTGGATCTTCACTCACTTAATAATCATTACTATCCCATCTAATGTCAACTGCTCCTGCTTTGCAACATCTGTTGCTTCATCAGCAATTACTGCACACCAAGTGGCAGGACACCATATTATTACTCAATAATGAATGTAACACACTTATACCCAACCTAGTAATCCGCTCAATAACTATAAATGGGGACAAATACTTGATTTTTTCTTCAAGCAAGAGTCATAAATGGAACATCTGTTTCCAAATTCCCTCAATTTATTTATGTCGACAAAAAGTCTGCATCTTTAAGGATAAATTCAGACAATTCATTAAACAAAGTGTTGGTGTGAATTATTTGCGACCCTTTAGAACAGTCTCCCCATTAGTATGACTAAACCTTATAAAGACTTTTTGTAACTGCTTTTCATTCCCATTCTAGATTCCACTTTAGAACTGAATGTTAGCATTAACTTGACAATTCTTACAGTAGAGAAGCAAAACCTTTCTTTCTATTGTGCTCGAGTTAAACAGGGTAAGCTGTACCACTTTTCCATAAAACTTCTACCACTGGTAGCCTTGCTTGAAAGCACAATCTGATTGGTATGTTATAAGGCTATCATGAAGAAAGGCACTTAGCCTCTTTAGTAGGACATGTTTAGGGCTAACCAAGATCCTGATTAGAGACTCATTCAGTTCAAATTCTGACTCATCTAGCATTAAAGGCACTCACAGACAGTTAATGATTCTCTTCTAAGTCCTCATCACCAGAATCAAGCATAGCCTCAGACTTTAGGTGCTTCTTTGAAGATAAGTATCAAAAAGGCTTGCCTATTAAGCCTTTTGGATATGTACCATGTACTGCTATAGGGCTACCCAGCATGACATGAGTCTTACAATATCCTGTTCAAAGAAAGTGTAGATGTACTACATTTTTGTAAATCAACACTTTAGTACTTTAGTTCTTACAATTCAATAGAACTCCTTCAAGTAAGAACTACACAACTATACCTACATTTTAATTAGGAACTAAACTACCTACAGCATCTTTTAAGTACCTACAGAGACTGGCAATAGTACCCATCGGGTGGTAAGAGATGGATCATCAGGAAGAGTAGAACTCGGGCAAGTAGGGGGGAAACAGAACAAACAAGTCGGTGCAGAGCCTGCAAACCTCCACCATGTCCAAGAATTACCCGAGCCTGCAAACCTCCACCATGCCCAAGAATTACCAGAGCCTGCAAACCTCTACCATGACCAAGAATTACCAGAGCCTGCAAACCTCCACCATGCCCAAGAATTACCAGAGCCTGCAAACCTCCACCATGCCCAAGAATTACCAGAGCCTGCAAACCTCCACCATGCCAAGAATTATCAGAGCCTGCAAACATGCCCAAGAATTACCAGAGCCTGCAAACCTCCACCATGCCCAAGAATTACCAGAGCCTGCAAACCTCCACCATGCCAAGAATTATCAGAGCCTGCAAACATGCCCAAGAATTACCAGAGCCTGCAAACCTCCACCATGCCCAAGAATTACCAGAGCCTGCAAACCTCCACCATGCCCAAGAATTTTTATATTTATTTTCATAAACATTCTGAACAAAACTATATTGTCGACGTATCAACAAAAAAATGTGCTGGGGGGGAGGCTGCCACAAAATAGCAGCAAACTGCTTCAATTGTGTTAATTAAGGGAACTCTAAATAGTTGTACATAAGCGAACTCACTCCTGACAGGCTGATCGCATGGATGGTATTTGCTGGGTCACACCACTGATTTCGGACGCTTCTATATATGTCAATACATAACGATGGTACTGCATGCAGGAGCCAAATTAATTTTATTGGTGATTGATTGGTTGTTCTTAAGGGAGTAAGCCTAGGTTTGGGGGCGACAATGGTACTACCAACTGGGTATAGGACTGGTGTTTGAAAGGCTGCACTCTGTTTCTCAGTACCGTAAAGAAATGGTTTATGGGAGGTATATAGGCCAGAGTTGAGAGAGAAGAAACATTTTAATGAAAAGACGAAGTTATATATTATATATCTTGACAATACCTCGAATACATGCGTACATCATGATACATGTCTGTTAGAATGTAGGGATGGGCATGGCAAGGGCAAGAGGGAGGTGGGGTAGAAATGCAATTCCATTTTAAAGAAAAGGATTAAGATAGAGTAAAATAGTTTACTTGTGTGCGGCAAATATTTGCTGAGAGAAAGATATTGCTAGTTGTGAGGTCTTCACAAGGATGGGGACGGATTGTTTAGTGTGTTCTATTGGTAGGACATCAATTAGGGAATCCACGGTTGTGAAATGGCCAAGGGATCCAATCTCAACAGTGTTGTATTGTACTTGGAGGCCTTTAGCTTGCATATCGGAAATTAGATGGTGGTATTCTTCACTATTGTTGATATGCACTGCCTCTTCCATGTGGAATCCTACCTATAGCCAGATTTAAAGTAGATTCCTTGATACTGGCACCAAAACCAGTCACAACCAAATGGATGGTTATGTGAAGGAGTGTCCACATCTCTTTTTGTATCAGTCACTCTCAATATATATACCGGTATATATTTTGTCTTGTCTATCTACTTTTCTTCCCACATATAACCATGTCCATTCGTCATATTTTTACTACCAGAAGACTCCAAACTCATCGCCACAACTACCTTGTGTATAATTAGACTTAATTTCGTTTTATAATTGAAGGCTGTTAAAGGGTCGTCAATGTCATAAACATCTGGTGCACGTGCAAAAGTGATCGTTTGTATCCAAACTTACACTGACGCCTACCAATGTCACGAAAAAAATCTCCTGAAAATCATTTGTAGTTGGAGTTTGTTGTTAGCATCCTTTTCTTGCAGATGATCCGGGTAAGGATCATATAAAGAGTAAGACTCCAGAGTCGAAAAATCAGTGCGCGCCAATTATTTTTCGCGGTATATTTTTTAAACGCTTATCTTAAACGCGCGCGCTATGTACAGAGCGAGATATCGATTGCTCTTGCTGTATTTGGGGGAAACAAGGAAGTTATTGCCTATTTTAGGATAGGAGCAAATCTCTTTTGGCAAGTACTGCTACTTGTGGAATGTAAGGGAGAAAATATCTAAAAAGTAATAATAATAGGATGATTATTGATAATAATAATTATTATGATGAACATGTTTGGTGTTTGGTGTACAGTTGCAATGTAACTATGGTTAGATGCAAGAAGTCCAGCCTGAAAGATGGGTTAGCATGGGGGTGTCCTGCGTGTTAAACCGTAAAGTTGATTCGTCATGGTTTGTATGTCTATGTCGATATTTTTAGATTTATTGAAGGGAGCTTCTTCGCGAAGTCAATGCTTAGTCTGCAAACTTGGCTCCTTTTGCAGAGAGTACCCAGTTACTGCTGCTGCAAGTGAAGAAGGTGCAGTCGACCAACTGCAATTAATGTGTACCAGTGGTTGCAGGAAGTTTGCTCAACAGCCCTTAGCTGTCCAATAATCTTAGGTGGGCCTGGAGTCATCATGAGTCCCAATTCAGTGTGTTGTCAATTGTCACATCAACAGTACATTCTTGTGGCCATAGCATCATTATCAGAATAGCATCATTATAGCATCATTATTATAATTATTGTGGAGACAGCATCATAGGGACCCGGCCACCATCCGGGTGTTTGGATTGGTGGACACCAGTCATACTCCTGCACTGGGTATGCTGTAAACAATCACAATTCCACTCCATTCTATGTAGTTGTTCAACACAAATTTTCAGGTTACATGCAAATAGTTCCCCGGAGAGACGCTGCAACATTACTCCCTATCATACGGTCTCATGTTGCGATAATCCATTTGGATCAGTGGGCTACTTACAGACAGGTTGCTTCTCTGCCTGAAGTGGTTGCTCATCGGACTGTTAACCATTCAATAGAGTTCCTAAATCCAGTCACAGGTGTGCACACAAAATGTTGAATCCTACTGGAATAGAGTGAGTTATACCACAAGATATACACAGTATGTTAGATAAATTGATTTTAGCAGGCGAGGATAAAGTTTAAAAGGATGAACGGGGTTCGTCGTGATCAACTTCCTTCATACCTCGATGACTTTATGTGGAGGGAGAGGAATGCCGGCACAACTGCTGATGCTTTTCAAAACACAGTACCCAGTATAATTTTGTCCTCTGATGTTTTCTTGTTGGGTTTTTTCGATGCTGCATTTGTTGTTTTATGAAGTTCTTTGAAGTTGTGTTGATATATGAAGTTGTGTTACTTTTTTTTTTGGTTGTTGTTTTATGCTGCATTTGTTGTTTTATGAAGTTATTTGAAGTTATTTGAAGTTGTGGTAATATGAAGTTGTATTACTTGTGTTAGTAGTCCTGAGGTAGCTGTTATTTACTTCGATTTCTTGATGCCTTCTGAAAAGGGTGATTTTAGCGCGCGCGTTCAGAGTTTTAAAATATATACCGCGAAAAATAATTGACGCGCACTACTCCGGAGTCTTATAACTCTTTAAGTTGCCTACATATACGTAGGAAATATTTGCTGCAGAGAAAAAAGGGAGAGCTGATGGAAAGGAAGTATATATATACCAATGAAGGTTTCAACTGCACGAACTTCAGAAGTGCAGACACACGAGGTATAAACATAGCAACAGTTCTCTAGGTATGTAGCTAGTCTAGCTAGTTAAGTACAGATCATATCTAGCTGCTTAGCCATCGCAAAGACGCGAGTAATTTTTTCTCTTGTACACTCGTGTAGTTATCCGTCCAACCGAGCGGATTCCATCTGCCATCTCTTTCAACGCCTCTCCATCAACCTCTGGCGCGGTAATGCGGGGTTTTGGCTAAGAAGATTGGCCATCCATTCTCGGTTTTTGTCTTGCTTTTGTTTTTTGTTTTTGCTGCTGTCTTTTTGTCGCCATTGTTTCGTTGGTGTGTTGGAACTTTTAGTAGCTTGTACATTATATCAGTCGCCCTTGTAAAAAAAAAAGGTACATGTATATAGACAGCTTCCGGAATTTAGTGTTGACGTAACCAATGCATATTGATGCGATGATTTGTCTGAGTTAGCAAGTAGAAATACTTTGAAAATATGTACTTCAGTTGATTTCCCAACAAAGCTGTACTAATAAACTTACCGAGTGTGAGCCCCTCTAGCCGCGCATGCTTCAACTTCACCGTGTATGTTCACCCGTGAAAAATGGGAACGGGTGCTCCGTCTTAAATAAGGGTGGCTAACACATGGAGAAAGAGAGGGGAGGGGGCTTACAATAGTACTGTTCAGCACGCATAGGGTTGGATTTTATCCAAACTGTTTGGACTCTTAAATTTTCTGTTTGGATTTTATCAATGTTTGGATTTTTAAGGCAAACTCGCAAATGCCATTCTAGTTATATATACCCCATAGCAATGCTGATACCAAAAGCCACATTGGTCTCAACAAAACGAAGCACAGAAACAGAAATTCACTTTTAAACAGTGCAATTCAATGTTCCTCAAAAATGGTATGAATTTAAACCGAACACCGAACATGTGAAAGACATGTGTAAATGCTATGAACACACTTTAGTATGTTATTTCTCATGAAATTGTTTGGATTTTGTTTGGATTTTTTGTTGCCAATTTTTGGGGGGGTTACACAGGCGAGTAATTTGGAAATCACCAAAAATTATGGCAACACTGGTACTGTGATATATATGTGATGGCCTTAACAGGCTCAGCATTATCAAGATTAAATCATACAACGAGCATCAACTCAGATTAAACTGTCTCTGAGAGTATCCCTTACTATCATAATTTTAGCTCAAAATATTTTTTCCTTTCTAGACAATGTTGTTCGTTTGTACGTACTTGTTGATGGCCTATCTCAAGGCTGTACAGAACAATTATTATCTAGCTAGCTACACATTGAAAAATATTCGTCCAATCATAACTGTAGTTTGTTTGCTTTTTGCCTTCATTGCCAGCTAGGAATTGGTGGTCGCCCATCATCGAGAAACTTCCTTAAGCTCAGACAGGTAAAGCTTCTACACTCCATCTTTCCATCTACAAGAGGAGGGCAACCATTAACTGAACCTTGCCTCAGAGATCTAGAAGCTTGAAACGGACACTGATGGTGACATGGTATACAATGGAGTGCTTGAGATAGGTGTGAGTAAGGTATAAGATACAAACCTCATCTTTTTTTATTTATTATTATTTTTTTATTTATTGCTTCTCAGTATCATAAATTTTGCAGAGCGAGATGTACAGTTGCATATGAGAGTGGCTGGTGCACTGACTGCCTTGAACATGCGATGGTAAAAAATAATAATAACTTGTAGTAGCTATGGATGGGGCAAGAATTTAGACAAAAATCATCTGTAGCTATATACTGCATTGTACTAAGCATGATGAAATCACTACTTCCTTTCTAAGCCCCCACAGCTTCTTAGCTTGAGCAATACAGCTTTTGACCCTCGAGTGCTATATATAGCTACAAACCACAGACGTATTAGCAGCTGCACTGGTCTGGGCTAGGACCAAAGAATGAAGTCTACTGATGAAAAACTACAACGCAAGCTGCTACAGGAATGGATGCCCCGAGATTTAGCGTTGTCTAGTTGTGGAGGTGTTTAATTGTCATGCAGATTCTTGCATACATTTGCATACTCGACATGCTCAGCTGCAATTTTTTTAAGCAGAACAGCTAGTCGTTTGATTTACCAGAATGGGTAAGAAAAAATAGACTTCAGAAATGGAGAGAGAGAAAGAGAAAAGTCTAAGCCTGCTTCTGAAACAGCAGAACAAAGAGAATTGAAGGGGGGGGATGGGAAAATGGAAATGATCGTCATAGACAAGTTCTAAAATGGAAATGATCGTTACGGTTAACTGATTGAGAAATATGCTCCTCCACATTACAATCTCAATAATTGACAGATCAGTGTATCGTGTTAGGCCTGCAGCTATGCTTGGATAAGGACAATCCTTCGAGCAGTGACGAGATTGTAAGTCTTATAACTTGCATTCCCTCAGAAATCGATTGGCCCTGATTCTATCCAGAATGCTTAGATCCACAGCTGCATCCATATCAATTCCTCTTTCTCTTATCTTTAATTCCTCCCTTTCTACTGGTGTACTAACCACTGACTGGAAGCATTCCTTTGTAGTCCTATCCCAAAAGCATCTCCACCCTTGTCTTTCCCCAAGGATTATCGTCCCATCTCCTTATTATCCCAAGGTATTAGAACGCCACATATTTAACTATTTACACAAACTTATCACCATACAAGATGTTTTGTCAAACGTTCAGTTCGGATTTTGCCCAGGTCGGTCTACTGAAATAGCAATACTTAACTTAACTCAATCCTGGTTTGCTTCCCTGGATGCCCACAAGTCTGTCTGTGCAGTCTTTCTAGACCTCAAGAAAGCTTTTCACTCTGTGCTGCATAGACCACTCTTAAACACTCTGTCCTCACTTAACATTCCTTCTCACCTCCTCTGTTGGCTTACTTCCTATCTTACGGCCCGGTCACAGAGTGTCGCTATCTCTGGCGCTCTCTCTTCTTCATGTCATGTATCCTCTGGAGTACCTCAAGGATCTATTCTTGGTCCTCTTCTCTTTGTTCTTTACATTAACGATATTGCAAAGCTCCCACTCTCGACATCTTCTACACTTACTCTCTATGCAGACGACATCCTCCTCTCCCATCCATTCTCTTCAACCTCTTCCTTAGATTCAGTGCAATCAGACATTGACATTATATCATCATGGTTATCTTCCTGTCTCCTAATAATTAACCCTAATAAGAGCAAGTACATGATGATCTCTCGTAAACCCTCGCATCCTATGCTCCACTGTATTAGTCCTCAATAGTACTCCCCTTGATCTCGTCACTTCATTTACATACTTAGGAGTAACTTTCACCTCTAATCTCTCCTGTAACCTGCACATCAGCAAAGTAAATCAAGGAAAATGATAGGGTTAATTTATCGCAACTTTTACCATCACTTATCCTTGCTAATTATACTTTACACAACATTAGTTCTCCCTCATCTAAGTTACTGTTCCTCTGTGTGGTCACCTCCTCCCTCTTCTAATTCAAAATCCTTTGAACACATTCAGCACTTTGCACTCAGACTCTGTCCTCATCAATGGACTTCTGACTATGCATCCCTTCTCTTCACCCTTAAAATTCCTACACTCTCAAATAGACGTGCTCGGGCCGAGCTCCTAATTTACAAAATAATAAACAATTACATCCATTTTCCTCCAGACTCAATCCAATTAGCTCTTACTCCATTCATGTCTTCTCGCCAATACCACCCATTGAACATCATAATCCCATTCTCCCGCACTGCAGCCATGCAGTCTTCCTTCGTTCCCTCTGCCACAGCTCTTTGGAACTCACTCCCAACCTCCATTAGATCCTCGTCCTCACTCTCTTCCTTCAAACGATTTATTAAACAATTCTTCGCCTAACTTCAACCATTGTTCCACCTATCACATTATCATGTATGTAAGGCTATAAATGTAAGGCTATAAATAGGCTATAAATAACTTTTGCTATTGAGTTCATGCTCATTTTCAAAAAATATATATATATTATATATATATATATATTATATACTTAGAAGGTAGTTTGCTGAGAAGGCTACAAATAGTGCTCAATGCTGTATTAAGGCAGAGCTATTAAATATAGAAAAGTACTGGGATGGCTAGTCTAGCCATCCCAGTACTTTTCTATATATATTATATATATATATATATATATATATATATATCAAATTGATGTTTTTTATTGCACTTTGCTCGCCACACAGTGCCTTGCATTCATTTCTAGTAGCATCTGCACAAATGCATTGTCGATTCTTCTAATTTCTGCCTGGGTTTCTTCACACAAAAGCTGGGCGTGGTGAAGCTAAAAATAGAAGTGTGTTTGGAATTGTATTGCAGACAAAGGGCTTCTATAATAGCTTGCATCTTTGAACATTTCACTACAGGCAATCGGATCTTCCTGCCCTGAACGGATGGTGACAAGAATTCTGAACAAAAGCTAAGCTTCCTCCATCCATCACTGGGAACAATACCCTGCAATCATTAAATACACTTTATGACATGGGACTTACACAACATTGCCTGTTTCTAGATTCCAAGATAGCCTCAAAGATATGGCTGCCACATGATTATTAACTTCCACAATTGAACATTAACTGGTTAACCTTCGCACTGTCTAAAGATTTTCCATAACACGGACTGCCAAAGGGGTACACCAGCACCCCAGTGGATCTTTTACAATACACCTGCATCAACAACTGTCATTATTGTGCCAGTCAATCATCATCTGCTCGTTGTGAAGTGGAGGAGAAAAGAAGAAAATAATGCGGTTGGCTTGTGTGGTTGCTACGTTGGCTTACTCCTGATCTTCAGCGGTTTGTACAGCGGAGTAGACAAAGCTGCCATTACAAAGCTGAATCTAGAACCATTCACTCTATATCCAATACACCATACAAGATAGAGAAAGCAAGCATAGCAAGAAAAGAAAAATGAACAGGAGAGTAGTTCCTTTATCAGCTTATTATGACAGGAGTCCTCTGCATTCACACGACAACTCAACAGTCATTCTTGCTTCAGTTCTGGGTTAGTTATTGTGGAACGTGAAGTAGATAATGTAACTCGATTCAAATTAATGATGACTATTAGTGTTAATGGATGGATACCCATCCTGTATCCTACACAGATAAAACAGTGGTTTGTGCATTCATAAGAAGAGTACAGTGAGACTCATATACCACGTTAAAGGAGTCTTTTATAAAGTTTCTGTTGAAAAGGATGTTGTGATGTCAGCATAAGCCACTGAAGAACCTGTGTTGGTGTCGTTGAGGATGCTCTGGCATTTTCTGCTCACTCCTAAATGTTCGATGTTGAGGCATTTGTTGTAGCGACTTTCTAAACATCAACTTAAATTTCTTCTCAATGTTTTGACTAGATGCTCTACCTTCATCAAGAATGATTTGTTACAATGATGCTTCTCGTGGACTTCACCTCGTTCTCATTGTTCGGTGGATTCCTGCAGCCTTGGACCTGGTAGCAAGTGTGTGACCAGGCCTAGTCTGCATTCCACATCTACACTTGCCCAACTACACCACCACAGCTGTTTATCTTGTCACAGGATGATTGTATTAAGCTACTCTTCCTTGATATCAACCTTTTTAAATGCTTTCACTTTGAAAACTAAATCACATCAAATTACCTTCTCAATAATCTACTTCAATTTGACGTTTTGACTATATAGATGCTCTAGTCTTCATAAGGAATTCAATTTTTTTAAATCTATTTGATAGTGATATTGAGCTATGTGTATCATATATTTCCATTTTTGTCTTTTTTCAGTAATTGGGCAGTGAAAACTATGATCACTGAATATTAGTAAAAAATACCTACAGAAATCACTAAAATGCCAAATTCTCAGTGACATCGAAACTAACAATCACGAGATTACTGTTTGGCCAAATAACTCGCATGTATATTATATCAAGAGTAGCTTTACATCACAATATCTCAATACACGATTTTTTTAATATGTAACTACTTTGCTGACAAGCAGACTGACCAGCCAAATTACTCTTATTGTTAATACGACCCAGTATATTTTACAGATAATTCGCCTTCCTTACATTGCGGCTGCTGGAGAGAAAGAGGTGGCGGCGACTCCTGACTTCGCCGGTGCAAGTGATCATGTTGAATTCCCAAGGAATATCGCGTACAAAGAACTGTATACTACTCCTCATTAGAGGTCCGCGGGAACCTGCAGAAGCAGCTGGTGAAATGCTCTGACCTTTTATCCAAACACAAGAAGATAACAGATTTGAAAAGTAAACTTCTGACATTTATTTCTGTGCGCAAGACTTCTCTGGATAGTTTCCAGGAGACCCTCGACCAGAGACAGGAGGAATTGAAAGCCAAGCTGGAGAAGAATCAGCTCAGAGAGGAGAAGCTCAAGCAGGAACACAGAGAGCAGTTGAGGGAGAGAAAAGAGGAGACTGTAAAGTTGAGGCAAGCTCTGGCTAACTCCATTGTCAAAGCAACCTTAATCTATGCAGAGAACTTAATGAAAGAGGAGCAGATTGAGTATCTCAAGACTAAGAAAGTGGCTGATACAGAAAAGGTGAAGAGCAGGTTCACCAAGCACGGCTACTCCTTGCACCGTAAGTATAAGGAGCTTGTTAGATAGTAACGGGAGCCCAGACGGACTAGGATGTATTTGCTTATTGGCGACCCTCTTTATCATATACTTGATGAACTAGTGGTACGGCTATATAACTATATAATCGCTAGATACGAAACCAGTTACAGATTAGTGGTCTAGCTAGGTGAGTGGATGGTACACGGCCACTCCCCCTAAAGAGCTAGGCATCGCAGGGAAAGACCAGAGGTCTTAGTGGCTGGGACAACACCCCCCACCAGATGACAATTCCATGCTTCATTTAGGTTCCCCATGCTAGCTGAGAAATGTCAGGACACAATTGATGGTACTATCCTTTACATGAACATACCATGACACCCTGGGGGCATGGGTCAGCCATCATTAGTGTTTTCATGTGTCTGACAACTTCCACTGGGAAAGAAGTAATTTGTCTGGAAGAGCTGGTGATGCATCTTGCTCTGGTCGACTGCTGCAACCGCAAAAAAGAATCCCACAGTTATATTTATTTTTTAATGGCGAGATGGATTTCAGATTAAAATTCCACACACAAGAAATATACTTCACCAATGAAAAGAACAAACAGTGTATTGGTGTGGTATTAATATGTAATACATGTATATATCATTGATGAACATATTTTTCAACAAAGACTTGAAAAAAATGTAAAACAATAGCTGTATACATTAAAGTTTTGAAATAACTGATAAAATCAGTGGCCATTTTATTATATCTCTGCCGAGATAAAATGTCCTACTGTTTCTGGTAGAGAGACTGTTGTTGTATAACCACACCGTCACCTTGGAAGTATTTGAGACACAAACCCTGTGGCCACCAGTATTCATGATCTGCGCATAATCCTGAACTGGAGTTCCTATGAGTCAGCCTCCACACTCTCCAGTACTAAATATTCAACTGGCTAAAGGCCCCCTATCTATGGAAATTTTATATAATGTATGCCCTGTGCCATCGATGTGGCTAATATATATATATATTATCATTGCTGATTATATTCAACACTTAGTCAAAAGTTAACATAAAATTACTGCAAAAATCAGTATTATACCTCAACAGAGAGATTTTAAGCAAAATGACCTATATTCTTCGTATGTCCTCCAACCCTACTCCAGAGTGGAGAGGTATAACAAAGTCTGTAGGGAACTCACTCCTGACAGGCTGATGGATGGTATTTGCTGGGTCACACCAGTCACAACATCAGATTTGTGAGCTTCTATGTCAATACATAACGATGGTACTGCATGTAAGAGTCAAATGAATTTTATTGGTGATTACACGGTTGCTCTTAAGGGAGTAAGCCTAGGTTTGGGGGGTGACTACTACCAAACTGGTTATGTGATTGTTTGGATTGGTAGTTGAAAGGCTGCACTCTGTTCCTTAGTACAGTAAAGAGGCGGCCATACATGGAAAATCTATGCTGAGTCCACTTCTTCATTTAAAAAATAGAATTTCTATCTAAGTTAAAACATCTTGTAAGTTGATTATCAAGAAAGTTGTTGTATGTTTAGGCTTGTTTAAATAAAATGTGTTACTATATAGGCAGCTCATGGACATGTTCTATTGGAGGAAATAGTATATGTTGAATACACATAGACAGGTGTGGGTCATAGCAATTCACATGTAAATATAATAAAACTTATACAGTAGTCCCTCCCTATTAAGACCACCCAGGGAGCACTTCCAACTGGTCTTATTAGAGAGGTGGTCTTACTTGGGAATATACTCTCCAGCATGGCAGGGGTCTCACAAAGCATTGCTCAGTGGATTTTATTGTGTAGTGTACACGCATTCATAATATTAAACCAACTGCAAGCTTCCCAGACAAGATACTGTATTCTCATTTGGAATTATGGGTGTGTCTTGGTTAGACTCATGCAGTATCCTTAGGACACAGAAAGTCTGAGATACTGGACTGGACAGTCCGCTCCATCCTGTTCTGGATGACCATCTGTTCGATAGAATCAGCACATGCCACAAGCTTGGGAATGCCTCGATGAGTGGCAAAGTCACGCAGCTTGCACACCATCTCAAACACCTCTTGACACAGTCACACCATCTCAAACACCTCTTGACACAGTCACAGGAGTGGGCATGGGGCCATCCTCCTCATCATCTGAGTCAGGCTCCTCAGGGGAGGAGTCAGCAGGGGTGGCGAGGGCATGGTTGAGGGCAGGGTCAATAGTGGTCCTCACTGGTGTGCACCTCGCTGTCGATGTTGGCGTAGCCCACACCCACTGGCAGCTGCACATTTATGACTCCTCGACCTCAGCAGCGGGGGCAGTGGTGGTCATAAAGCAACACTTCTTAAAGCACTTCTTGATAGTGGACACATGGAGGGCATCCCAGGCCTTCTTGAGCCCGCGGATCGACATCAGAACGTCCACCTTCTTGACAAGCGAGCTCATTTTCTCAGTGGACCCACTATCGGCATTCACAGTGTCGTCCATGCGGAGAATATAGTGGATCATCTGCTTCCAGTAGACCAGCTTAATGGCCTGGATGATGCCAGCATCCATGGGCTGAAGCTTGGAGTTGGTGTTGGCGGGCAGGAAGACCAGCTTGAGGTTTCTGAGGTTGATATCTGAGTGCGCTGAGCAGTTGTCAACGAAGATGATGATCTTCCGGCCCTTGGCAAGCATCTTATTTTTGGTGTGCTTGAGCCACTGCTCCCAGATGGGAGTGCTCATCCACGCCTTGGCCTGTGCTTCATACTCGATGCCGAGGTCCCTCTTTGGATCAATGCAGATGTAAATATGTACCAGTTCCTGATTTTTCACAGTTGGGCAAAGGTATGTCACTTCGATGGAAGGTAGATCTTCAAACCAAAAAATTAATTCACTGTATTCTTGGATGCTTGGTCTTACTTGGGAGGATATTGACCCAGCCAAGTGGTCTTATAATAGAGGTGGACTTATCTTAGAGGGTCTTACTTGGGAGGGGCAAAATAAAGCCAGCCAACCAACCGGGAGCAAGCAAAAATGGTCTTATAATGGAGGTGGTCTTACTTGGGAGGGTCTTAATACGGAGGGACCACTGTACTGAGTAAATTCTTGTAGGTGGATGCTCTATATATAATAAATTTTAAAAAACACAGAATATAATAGAAACATGTTCTATTTAAAAACAAAAATGAAGACCAGCAAACAAAACATTTACAGGATTCTTTACCTGACAAGATTCTTTACCTGACAACAACATCATTATTGGTGCTTATTTGGTAAGGGTCCTGTAACTAATTGCTGTGTACATTGCCTGATTGGTAAATTCTTGTTTCACTGGCCATTTTTTAATATATCTTTTGCATTTAATTATCGTCATTTCTTGATAACTAGGCAGTAACGGGTATTCTGCTCTATGCTAGAAGAGGCCAGATGTTGGATTGCAAAAGCTTTGTTAAAAATCATACAGGTGATCCTCGTGGACTGTTTCCCGGGTCCCGCCAACGCAGGTTTGGCACCCACGCAAGCTTTTTTTGGGGGGGGGGGGGGGTGAACAATGAGACAAAAGTGTACAGCAGTGCCAAATTTCATAATGTTGCATCCTAAAAAACGTTTGGCATCCGATTTTTTGGGTTTGGCATCCATAAGAAATTTGGCATAGTATTGGCATCTTTTGAACTTATTCGGCATCAAGAATAATTATTTGGCATCGGAACAAAATTTGACATCGTATTGGCATCCTGCATAGAGGGGAAAAAATGCTGAGGCTTAGGAATGTTAATATCTCATTGATAAATACCCATGTTGGAAGAACTTCAGGAACCTACAACAGGAACAAGCTCTGGTTCACAGTCATCACAAGATCTGGTTAATTATGGGAGAGAAATTGAACTTCTTGCAATAGAATAAATCATGTGGTATCTAGCTAACTTACGCCCATATTAAGATTTTCATTGTGTAATATAATTATATATAATTATATGTGCATCAAAAAGCAGTAATCAAAACTTCCTTCATAATTATAGAACTAAAATGTGCCAAAATAATATCTTCATTCAGCATTAATAGGTTGAATTATTGGGGGCAGGGCGTACTCCCCCTCTCCTACGCGTATGAATAATTTGGCATACTAGTACTGTATTGGCATCCTCCAGGTTCGAATTTGGCATCCAACTGCTGAAAAGTTCTGGCAACACTGGTGTACAGTTAAAAGTTCAATCACACCATCTACCTCCGTGGATCGAATTGGGAGGGGTCGATCCACAGTCGGTAACAAAACTACGCAGTGAAGGGGAAATTGATGGGCAAGAAAAAAAGGTTGCTAGTTTAGCCTCACTCCTGATCATCATCGGTTGGTACAGCAGAGAAGACAACAGCTACCATTACAGAGCTGAATCAAGCAACCTTCCACTTCATACCACCAATCCACTGGACAAGAAAGACAATGTAATCATAGTAAGTAAAGTGAACAGCAAACTGGTTGTTCCTTTATCAGCTTATTATGACAGGAGATCTCTGCATTCACACGACAACTCTACAGTCATTCTTGCTTCAGTTCTGGGTCAGCTATTAAAAGACAACCTTATTCTGGGATGTGAAATAGATGATGTAACTCGATTCAAACCAATGATGACCATCCAACCTATTGCTACTAATGGATGGATTAAGATTACCCATCCTGTATCCTACACAGATATAATAGTGGTTTGTTTTGACATGTCCATTCATAAGAAGAGTACAGTGAGACTCATATACCAGGTTGAAGGAGTCCTATATAAAGTCGCTGTGGAAAAGGATGTTGTGATGCCAACACAAGCCACTGAAGATGATGGTGTCATGGTATGTACCAAAGGGTATGGAACTCCACCATACCTTGACCAGTGGCTGGTTTATCAACAAATCATTGGCGTGAAGTTTATACACCTGAATGTTCACGTCTCTTTTGTCAAGAATCTAAACCAATCAAAATACTTGCAAAAATTTATCAGCAGTGGTTTTGTGAGAATGATCATCTGGGAAGAGTATTTGAGCAATTCCCAGATTTATTTGTACTCTCAATCACTCAAATATCAAGATTGTAATCTCAGATACCAGCATGCCTACAAATATATACATCATGATAATAGACTTCGATGAATTTTTTATCCCACTGGGTACCGAAAAGAACATCCTTTTTTACGCCAATCATCTCTTTGCAGGGCATAAAATTGGAAGTGTTTTATTACCTGATGTTCGCTATTATTGTGCAGCTAACCGTTCTTCTGCCATTCCTATGCCACTAGATGGAAACATAACAAAGTTATTCGATACCACTCAGTTCACTATTGATGATACAAAAGGTATCCATTTATTGAAAGCTGTAGAAGAAGCAAGTGTTCACAGTGCAAATTTGATTCCAACCTACAGAATATCCAAGTATCATTCCACAGAGAAGCTAAAATGTTACATAGCACATATCACTAGGCGCACATTTTATACAAAAAAATGCAAAAACTGACTCACTCTTCACTCATGTATGAAACTATACAGTTACTTATGATTTTTGTATTTTTCTTGCTATTTATTAGAAATTTCTTATGTTATCAGCAATGTGTGAAAAAGCCTATTCCTAAGTGGAGAAGGCTGCATGTAAATCCTTAAAGCTAAAGAAAGGGCATAACCAGATGAGCTGAAACTACTGCTCAGTACATACTTTTTGTGCAGTATGTCCAGAAGTGTTGAGGGAGAATTAAATTTGACACATTAGCAGTCAAATCATAAAATGAGCACTGCAACGTATGCATTACACCACCATCAGGTGCACCAACATACCATCACATTATATTCAACATCAGAACCATCAACATCAACATTTCTGGTTATATGGTGCTTCAAGTAAGTAAACAAAGGTTGTTGATAGACTTCCAGGCATTGCAAGATTGAATCTAGGAGCACCAAATTTTGTTGATTGATTGGGGACAGGGAGGGTTTAATTTGGTTTGCTCCGATGTGTTCCTTGCCTTGTGGTCACAAATTGACTCCCAAGAATTTCACATCCACCAGTCATGCTTATTATCATGGAATAGTCACTGGTAGATCTGGTCAAGGGGGTCTGAGAATGTCTGCATCCCACAGCATAGGGATGAATCATGGCTCTCTGCTAACCACCAAGTATCTATAATTAAAAATGGTTGACTAACTTCAGCATGTGGTAAATGAATAGCCGAATGGAAGGAGAGATAGAATCTGATGTGCGAGTTGTTATATATAATACAGTGGCGTAGGAAGGGGGGGGGCTCCAGGGGCTGGAGCTCCCCCATAATTTCTCATTAATGCAAAATGTTGTTAGCTATGCTTTCTGGTCAATTCAAGACACTTTGTCATTGTAGCTATATATAATTATAGTAGATTTTAGTTAGTCATTCAATCATAAAATATCAATAAAATCTTAATAGCTAGTGTGCAGATAGCTATAATTATACTCAGTCTCACTCTCATTAGAACTATTCTAGCAATCAACAAGGAATGATATCAGGAGAGTGCATGAGGTGAGTTCATATGAACCACAATCATTAATGAGATCAACCACTACCACAACCCATCTAGTGTACTACTGTACCCTATCAGGCATGCCATGTGCTCAATTTGGAACCCATCTTGAAAGCTATGACCCAAGCTAAGATTTCAACTTTCTTTGCTTCAAAAAGCAAGGATCATAGCTCTGGCTCTACTGGTGGTAAGTAGTCTACCTAGTAGTTAACTAGCTAACCACAGAATACTCTCGAATATAGATCCTTCTGATCCTCACCAATCTCCGTCATCAAGCACAAGAAGTTCCCAGAATGACAGTGATCAAGAATGTGCTCACTCATCTGTGTTAGATACATGCTCTCAGTGTGAGTGTCCTTGCTGTACAGGGAAAGGCCCACCCAGTCAACCAGTTGATGCTGAGGAATCCTCTAGGCATGTTTATTCGCATCACAGCCAGCAGTTGAACAAGAAGAAAACCTATAGTCGATCTCTACAAACAAGTTGGTATAAAAGGTACCCGTGGATTACAGTGTGTACCACAAGTTACAAAATATTTTGTCACACGTGTCGATTAGCAAAGTGTAATGGTCTCATTACTTTTTCAAAACGCCAACTGAGTTGCTTTATTGAAGAGGGATTTTGTAATTGGAAGAAGGCAATAGCAAAGATGGATGAGCATGAAATAAGTGGAATGCACGGAGAAGCTGTAATGAAGTTAGCTACACAGTCACGTTGTACTGATGTACGTGCACAGCTTAGTGCTCAGATTTCATCTGATCAAAAGCAGCATCAATTGATGTTATTGAAACTACTTTCAAGTATATTTTTTTTGGCTCGTCAAGGTTTGCCGCTACGTGGGCATCATAAAGATGTTCAGTCAATGGAGGGTAACTTATATAAACTCCTTTTGCTGAGAGCAGAGGACTGTCCGGAATTAAAGGCCTGGGTGTATCAGAAGGAATATATCTCTCCTGAAATAGTCAATGAAATAATTGCTATTATGGGAAACACAGTACTTCGTAAGATTTTAACACTTATTAGAACCAGCAAAATCTTCTCCATTATTGCAGATGAAGCAACTGATGTTTCTCGAAATGAACAGATGTGTTTATCAATTCGATGGACAGATGATGACTATCAGATCTATGAAGAACCCCTTGGTTTGGTTCAATTGCCAGACACCAAGGCCTGCACAATATTTAGTGTTTTAAAGATATTGTAATTAGGTGCTCTCTTCCTCTGTCACAATGTAGAGGTCAAGCTTTTGACGGTGCAGCAAATATGAGTGGTGTGAGGAATGGGGTGCAAGCTTTGATAAAAAAGGAAGAGAATCGTGCATTGTATGTACATTGTCTAGCACATAGCCTGAATTTATGTGTACAGTGTGTTGCAAAACGATGTGAGCTAATTCGAGATGTCATAGATTTCACCTATGCATTACTGCAACTCATTAAGTTTTCACCCAAGCGACTCACTCTTTTTGACAGCATCAGAAAGCAAGTAGCCCTAGGGAGTGAAGTATCTCCTCCTTCATTGAGAGATCTGTGTCCAACCAGATGGACTCTCAGAAACCGTTCAATTGATAGCATTCTACAGAATTATAGCAACCTCACTGCCACACTGGAAGAAGTTGCAAAGGGAAGTGATGAATATGCTGCAAAGGGCAATGGATTGCTTCATCGTATGGAAACGTTTCATATCTTCTTCGGATTAAAGTTGGCACATTTGATATTCAGTGCATCTGAACAATTGAAGGGCTGAGTGCAAGAAGTGTATAAGTCCATTTTTGGCGAAAAATCAATTTTATCCTAGACCTGATCATAATACCTTAGGACATTACCCATGGCAATTTTTAGACACTATCTCCATGGTGTTTTGATGTTAGGGACACTTTAGTACAGAAGATGCTATCATAACAATATTACAGTGCATGATTAAAACGCGTATAACTCAAAACATTGAATATGGACTTATACACTTCTTGCACTCAGCCCTTCAATTCAGTACCAATCTCCAAGCAAAAGATACAACTCTACAAGAAGCCACACAAGGAGCAGATCTTCTTGTTGCTCATTATCGGTCACTGCGTACTGAGTCCAGATTTAACCTATTTTATGATGATGTTCTTGAGAAATCTTCTGGACTCACAGATGAGCCCTCTCTGCCAAGGTATCGAAAAAGGCCAAAATGGCTGGATGATGGTGAAGAGCCATATCGCTATCATGAACCCAAGGAGAAGTACAGACATATATATTTTTATGCATTAGAACTTGTAAAAGAGGAAGCGGAGAGAAGATTTGATCAAGCTGATTTTCAAATGATTCAGAAGCTAGAGTCTCTATTGCTTGATGTAGCTAATGGAAAGACTTTACAGCCAGACGAGTCTCTATTGCAGTATCTCGAAAAAGACATTTGCAGAGATCGATTCATTTCCCAGTTGCCAATGGTAGCTGACATGGTAAAGAATGCATTTCAACATGCTCCAATGTTGTCGGTAACAAGTGTAAGGTCAATTGCTGCAGGCATGAATCAGAGTAACATATATAAGATAATGCTTAGGGAAGTTGACATTGTTCTGAAAGTATACTTCACGTTTCTAGTAACAACTGCAACGGCTGAGCGATCCTTTTCCTCATTACGTAGGCTCAAAACTTATCTACGAAGCACCATGAGTCAATCTAGGTTGAACAATCTATTCATGTTGTATGTTCACCAGGACAAAACTGATGAATTGGACCTATCCTTTATAGCTAAAGAATTTGTATGCATTAACCAACATAGATGTAACTATTTTGGAAAACATTAATAAGATTTTTGGTGTGTATTTGTCAGGGAAACCCCACACCCTGACTGGGAACCCGGCTCCAGCCCTGACCAAATCACCATCTCCAAAGGGTCCCTTGGAGAAGGAACAACACCACACCACCCATAACAACACCAGATGTTGTGGGCACCACAGAAGCCCTGAGCCTGACACCACAGCGACCAGGAGTCTGACCAAGCATACATGGAAGACCACAACTGCCACCACAGAGCAGCACTGAATCAGGACCGTTTTATGGTCCTGTTCTGTGATAGACTATTTTATGAACATTGTATGTTAGCTAGCCTATATAAAGGACCGAATGTTAGCTAGTTAGCAGATTGGACAAGATACAGATTGGACCAGATAGGTCCTGGAGAGAATACCAACTACACCTTAAGAACCAGAGACTATTATTAACTATCAATTCAGACTCATGAAGTTGTGAGACTAATTATCATTGTATTATATATCTGTATCTAACATCTCATTATTAATAATATCTATATTATTAATTCTTATTTCTGATAACTAGAAGAGTTATCAAGTGGATATCCAGCATCTCCAGGGAGGAGAGTGGCTGAGTTTGGTTTGGGTAGTGCAGGACGTCAGAGAGACCGAGCATCCCCTTACGGCATCGTAGAGCCAGGGATCTGGGGCTAAGCAGTTAAATAACTCTGTGAGAGACAGAAGGCTGAGCTTTCTACGACAGTATTCATAGAGTAATATATACAGGAAAATTTGGTGCCCCCCCAATGTAAAACATCTTCCTATGCCCCTGTAATATATGCACGCAAATCTACTCCCCTTTCATCCCATTGATCAGAGAAAGGTATAATTTTCCTCGAGTAATGACTAGCTGACAATATTTTTTTATCATCCCTTAAAACAACTTACCTCCAGGACAACATGATTTGATCTTGATATGTTGGCTAATGAAGTCCAAAGCATGTTGGATTTGAAGCACAAGAGAGAAATTTGAGCTGATATCTCATTCTAAACAAACTCTCAGTTGCCATGACCTAGTATATAGAGTGGTTCCTTGCTTATCCAGTCATTGAAGTTCCAGGCAACTAGGTCTACCTGACAGGTTGGTGGAGTGGGGAGAAGGGAGGGTTGCATTTATGTATTTCTGATGGGGTCTAATAAATGGTTTGTACAGGTGATCTATAAGTAGGGGAGTGAGTGACTTGGACGTTGTTAAGAATATATGTTTATAGAGACATTAAGCATATTATTTGAAAGTACACAAATAAGTAACAATATGATACCAAAATTACCTGCACAAAAAAGAGGGGTGAAGTTATGATTATTACAACACCCACACCCACATCCCCCAGCCCCCCACCACGCACACCCACACACTCACACCAAAAAAGAAAGGGTGTTAGACCAGAAACACTTGTGGTTAGATGAACCTAAACCAAGAGTGTAGAAAAACTATAAATAAATTGTGGTTACAAATTTGGCGCTTCATAGATTCTGCGTACTTCAATGAATGCATTTGACAAATTGCTCAAAATTGTTTGTGTGCTCTCTTTGGAAACTAAGCACTTAGCCTGTAATGGCCTCATGCATATCAAATATCTTCCTTCCCAGCCCGTCTGACATTTTCAGTGGCCCCTTTGACCCACCTTGTCACTTTTTAGTGCCTAATGAAAATACTCATCGTATAGAAGTCTACCTCTTGGGCCACAGATAGTAATTTCAGCTGACTATTTAACACTTTCCAACACACTTGCAAGTTCAGCACTCAGATTTTGTCGAACTCCCACTTTAGCTGCAGATCACTTTGTACCAAAAGAGAGCACAACATCTTAAGCTTAAGTTTTGGGGGATTGAAGAGGGGAAATGCATCCGTCTTTGCTGAAGTTCCAAACTTGTTCTGCATCAGTGGATGAATAGCATGGAGTGAAGTCCAGAACCATTATATATGGAGGCACAAATCCTTAAAGACAGCTTTTTTAATAGTCCAGAATAATGTTTTGCTACAGTGGAGAAATTAATAGTGTAGAAGATTACTATATAACTTGCAATATTCTCAGAATCAGTTCCCCATCTTAATTTTGCATACCTTGTCCCATCAGATTATTAATGTGTCTTGTGTCAATAAAACATGTGAGCCACCCACACACCGCCAGTGAGCCTCTCATTATTATATCCAAGACATCAATGTTCATCGAGTTCAATCATCATTCTGACAGGAGGTACGATTTGTTGGGGGGTTTTGCAGAAAAGAATGCAAAAGGAACAGTGAATATATTATAACCCAGAGCATTGCTACATCAATTTCTCTGTAATTGATCCTCTTGCTACTGACCCGTCAATTTGTGATTAAGATGGAGTCATATATACAAGAACAGCACATTACTGGTTTTAAGCTTCTTACTTAAAATGATTGAAGTTGCAGCTATCCAAACAAAGCCAAGCTTGTTGGTGAGATCTGAAATTCCATCAAACCTTACATGAAGACCAGCTCAATTAAAAGACCATCGCTCTCTCATAG
Organism: Cladorhizidae sp. MBARI D1340-BT2; assembly: GCA_028752905.1. Classification (NCBI taxonomy): domain Eukaryota; kingdom Metazoa; phylum Porifera; class Demospongiae; order Poecilosclerida; family Cladorhizidae; species Cladorhizidae sp. MBARI D1340-BT2. The sequence continues at coordinate 2,700,044 of JAQNBH010000008.1, forward strand.
GTAGTAAAGTACATGGGGAAATGGAAAATGTAAGAAAGTGTCGAGTTGCTATTGTTTCAAGATACTCACTTGTGAGTGATTTGTGTTGTGCAATCACCTTGCATCAAGTCCTGCCTCAGTGACAAGATCTCATTAATAATAACACTTGTATTCTGCCTGCCAAACAAATTCTCCTATTGCAGATGCTACAGCTAGCCCTAGTTCTAATAGTGTTCTCTCCACTCCATCCAGCTCACTGCTTTGTCTCTATTTCAACTTCAGGTTGACTGTCTTCTTGGCAGTTAAAACACAAGACCTCAATCATGTGCAATCCTGTATTTACTCTTCCGATTACTCAGTCTACTGTTCCACTGAAACATGGTTGTCTTATGCCAAAGCTATGCAATATATCACAAGGAAGGGACACTCTTCTTCTTTTCGAGTCCACAAAAAAACTACAAACATAGAATAAATATGGTTTAGCCAGAGTTGAACACATTATTATCCGTTAACATTATAGTCTACTAAGTCCGATGCTGTATGGGAGATCAAGTTGAGGATATATCACAAGGTGCTGCATAGTTTGGGGTTCTGTTCCACATTCACACATGACTTCATCCTCTTCAATGTATCCCCATTTGGTAAGGGTAGTTTTTGCACATCCAATACCAGTTTTTAATCTCTTACACTCCACATAACTTGAATTGGCACTGGGAGGCAGTGCCTTACTATATAGTACTCAGCTCCATTGGTGTAGTTGGTGGAAGCTGGCTTACTCTTTCTTCCCACACAGTTTCTCTTTTGCTTCTTGTACTCTTGACTTCGAAGGGGGTGACACACTTCAAGAAGCTGCTTCTGGATGGGACATGAGAGGGGAGCATTTTAATTGCAGTACAAGACTCAGTTGAAGGTAAATAGACTTCCCCAACATTTAGTTGTAAATAGACTTCCCCAAACAGTTAGTTGTAACTGAATCATAGCTGAGGTTGAATCAGTTTTTCAGTCACTGATACGGTCATAAAAATCATTTCTTTAGCAGATCATTTCGATATAAATTGGTCTTGTATGGCAACTTTCTTTAGGATACATCTCAAAATCAGCTTTTGCAGTTCCCCCCCCCCCCCCTACCCCTTCCCCCATTTCAACTGAATCCTTTGGTCTTCATCAGGGCAACCACATTTTATGTGAAACTGACTTGTCCAAATACTCAAGTGGATAAGTGTAATAACTTATCAGACAGATAATGTAGAAACCATTATGTGTGCAAGGTCTCGAAAATTGAGACCCTGCAATTGGGTATATGCGTATTTTAACTGAAGCACTGATCCTTTAGATTTTCAGCACCTCCTTCACAAGCAACCCCACAAATATTTGGCTCTGACTTTCCAAGTTTTCCCTTCCTGCCTTGTGCTCCTTGGTCCAGGTCTCCAGCCTCCTTCTGGTCTTCCCAATAGACACTTTCCCACAGCTGCAAGGAATTCCATACACAATGGATGACTTTGTTGTATCAAGATTGCAATTTATCTTCAACCCTGAAAGCTGGATCTCAAAGTTATTCCTGATTTGAATACTTCTCTGATATTAAATTTTCCACAAACACATCTGATCTCCTCACTTGGCCTGCCACATAGGAGATGATTGTGATGGATTGACTTGCTATCTTTTGTGTATTTTATATTTATTTGTGTTTGTGTGTAACTTGTGGTTAATGTAGCTAAGGTTTGTGATCAGGCTTACTCAGACCCTGCAGGAGCTTGCTCAAACATACAACAAGGTACTACTACTGCTGCAAGTTTGGGCTTGCACCTTTTCCAAGAACACTTTCTGTTGGTATAAAAAGACTGTGTCCATATCTGTTCTGTGTCTGGTCTGGTGCTGTTCGATTGGATTGTTGTCTGTTGTCATCACTGCTGTAATAATTTATTGGACCATCACTACACTACTCTGAAGCCTCGGCTATGATTTCATCACATTGGCGGCAGCAGTGGAATCATTTCACAGCAATGATGAGTTACACCCAAACCAGGCTTGCATCAGAAGGTGCAAGAGTTAGACCCAAACCAGGCTTGCATCAGAAGAGTTACACCCTAACCGGGCTTGCATCAGAAGGAGCAATGAGTTACACCCAAACCAGGCTTGCATCAGAAGAGTTACACCCTAACCGGGCTTGAGCAATGAGTTACACCCAAACCAGGCTTGCATCAGAAGTAGCAATCAGTTATACCCAAATCAGGCTTGCATCAGAAGGAGCAATGAGTTACACCCAAACCAGGCTTCAGAAGGAACATGAGTTACACCCAAACCAGGTTTGCATCAGAAGGAGCAATGAGTTACACCCAAACCAGGCTTTCATCAGAAGTAGCAATGAGGTGTATCTCTGGTGACTATAGCAGGTTTTCATGGAACAGTGGAGTGTCAAGCTTGCGTATGTCCAAGCATTATTTACATGCCCAAAGTATGAAATATGTTTAGAAATTATGTTAGTTGTCTGATGACGGTGATAGGATTATGGTGTCGATATTCTGTACCTGGCAAACAAAAACCTGACTACAGGTATTCAGACATCTACTCTATTATATGTCTGGCCTGTGAGATTACTCCAAGATTCTATAGCACAAACTGCACATGTTCAGGTCCACCAAAGGAGAGGTGAAGAACGTCACGACCGCAAGCCCCTATAAACTGTCCAAAAATGCTCCAAGGACACAAACCCACACCAAAGAGTGCAGGCCAGAACTTCCAGCAGCAAGTTTGAATAAGCTGCCGAGTACCCTGATCACAGCTATACTAACCACGAGATCTAATCACTTTGCTAAACTAACCTCATAGGTCGAAGTGCTCATGGCTGAAGATTTCAATATCTGATTCCCTGAATGTTTGAAGAATGGAGCTGCTGTTAGGTTCCCATAGTAGGATGGACATATTGTAGCTACTGGGTTAGTGAGGAGGGTAGGATTGGAGGCTAAAGCCTGGTTCCTTAAAATTTCTTGGGCACAGTAAAATCTTCACCTCCACCTCCCTCCACCCCCCCAACCCCCCCTTCCCCCTGATTTGTAACAAGTGTCTCACCATCAGTCAGGAAAGATGATCAGTGAGCTTGTTGGCTGATATTATGTAGAGGGTATATTTCGTGCGTGAGATCATGTTGGTGCCTTTGCGCTAGAAAGGATTTACCAAGTCGAGGAACACTATCTTTTGGTATGTAATGAAGTTGCTTCTGCGTCATTAAAGTTATCGACATCAATTGAGTCAGACATGGCTCCCTTTCTTTACAAAACTACACAGAAGGATGTTATGAGAGGTTTAATCAGTTACAATGGTGAAGGATATGGTCAAAGAGCAGTCGAGATTGGTATGGCTTACAATCCACAAATATTTCCCACCAACATCCTCTCCCTTTGTCGGCATCTCTATAGATATTTAACTGCTCAAAAATATTCTGCGCGAAAAGTGAAATGATAAGACAACAATACACCAAATTAAATGTGTGTAGTATATCAAACATATATGTGTGTACATTACATATATGTAAAGTACACACATAGGTATATATAATACACCACACACACCCTCACTAAATTAATAACACACCTCACACCCTCCCTTAAAATAATAACCCACGCCACAACCCTTCCTCACTAAAATAAACCTAAACTAATCCAATGATCAATTCAAGTGAAGCTGGCCTGAAGCCAGTGCGGTCGATGATAATTCCAAGTTATTATTTCAGTGAGTGAGGGGTGTGGTGTTGTGTGTTATTATTTCAGTGAGTGCACCAAACATACAGAACATAAACTTGGAATTAGAAGCAGGATGATATATAGGCACATTGCTCATGCAGAAATGCAGTTAAATCACCTCCTCCTATGACATGTCAGAGTCAAGATTAGAGATATATATGACTCCAACTAACTGTTTAACTTAATTAGAACTGTTTACATAATTTTATATATTTTATCTTCAGGCCAGTGGCTTCTCTATATCCTGATATATAGTCTGTTACCCTTAAATAAAATTTAAGAGTAGGGCTTGTTCTATCCACTGGTACTAATTTCAACTCACTAGCACTTTCCAATTAGGAGCAAGAACTGCAGAATACTTGGGCATGCAGGTGGTTTGGAGGACCCCAACTATGACTGCCAGTAACTTGGGCATGATTGTACCTATGCAATAGTTTTAGTGTCAAAAGAGTCAAAAGAGAGCACACAGCAAGAGCTTTTCAGCTATAATTATATCAAGTTCATAGAATGAAGTGTGCAGAATTTATGGAGCTCCAAATCCATAATTTAACATATGGTATCACCCCCCTTTTAAACTGATAAAAATCAAGAGTCACCTCAATGGTTGGATATAAAATGCTGAAATACTAATATCACAAAGCACTATATAAGAGAACTTTCAAATGACATTAAACAAGAAGAATGAACCAGGCAATATTATGATGACAAAAGAACAACCAAAAATTAATAAGTGAGTAGGTAACTTTGATGTCACTAGGTGCATCTTCTTAGCTATAGAGAAATTCAACAAATAATTTTAAAGTACGCAGAATAAGCAAAAAATTTGATACAAAAATTACCTGCACAAACACCTGCACAAAAAAGGATGACAATTTCTTACAACGTTTTTGACCAGTATTACGAAGAGAAATGTGTACCCGTAGAGAAGGCATAAATTGCATGACAGAGGTCTATAGAATTCTCGTAGATCAATCTGTCACCTTCCCTGGACCCCCCCAGTAAACAGTTTCAAATTGGGATTCTGCCCACGTGAGCTTCCCACCACTTATGGCACGAGCTCGTTTAAGCTACACCTGCATCAACAACTGTCATTAATTGTGCCAATCAATCGTCATCTGCTCATGGTGAAGTGGAGGAGAAATTGTTGGATTAGAAGAAAATAATGCAGTCGGCTGGTGTGGTTGCTACGTTGGCTTAACTCCTGATCTTAAGTGGTTTGTACAGCGGAGTAGACAAAGCTGCTATTACAAAGCTGAATCTAGAACCGTTCACTCTATATCCAATACACCGTACAAGATAGAGAATGCAAGCATAGCAAGAAAAGAAAAATGAACAGGAGAGTAGTTCCTTTATCAGCTTATTATGACAGGAGACCTCTGCATTCACACGACAACTCAACAGTCATTCTTGCTTCAGTTCTGGGTTAGTTATTGAAGTAAATAATGTAACTCGATTCAAACTAATGATGGCTATTAGTGTTAATGGATGGATACCCATCCTGTATCCTACACAGATAAAACAGTGGTTTGTGCATTCATAAGAAGAGTACAGTGAGACTCATATACCACGTTAAAGGAGTCTTTTATAAAGTTTCTGTTGAAAAGGATGTTGTGATGCCACTGAAGAACCTGTGTTGGTGTCGTTGAGGATGCTCTGGCATTTTCTGCTCACTCCTAAATGTTCAATGTTGAGGCATTTGTTGTAGCGACTTTCCAAACATCAACTTAATTTCTTCTCAATGTTTTGACTAGATGCTCTACCTTCATCAAGAACAATTTGTTACAATGATGCTTCTCGTGGACTTCACGTTGTTCTCATTGTTCGGAGGATTCCTGCAGCCTTGGACCTGGTAGCAAGTGTGTGTACCAGGCATTCCACATCTACACTTGCCCAACTACACCACCACAGCTGTTTATCTTGTCACAGGATGGCTACTCTTCCTTGATATCAATCTTTTTAAATGCTTTCACTTTGAAAACTAAATCACATCAAATCACCTTCTCAATAATCTACTTCAATTTGACGTTTTGACTATATAGATGCTCTAGTCTTCATCAGGAATTCAATTTTTTTATAAATCTATTTGAGTGATATTGAGCTATGTGCATCATATATTTCCATTTTTGTCTTTTTTCAGTAATTGGGCAGTGAAAACTATGTAATATAATATTTTAATTGCCAAAAAAATATCACTGAATATTAGTAAAAAATACCTACAGAAATCACTAAAATGCCAAATTCTCAGTGACATCGAAACTAACAATCATGAGTTTTATTCCATTACTGTTGGCCAAATAACTCGCATGTATATTATATCAAGAGTAGCAATATCTCAATACACGATTTTTTTAAATTATAACTACTTTGCTGACAAGCAGACTGACCAGCCAAATTACTCTTATTGTTAATACGTCCCAGTATATTTTACAGATAATTCGCCTTCCTTAAATTGCTGACAATTCCATGCTTCATTTACGTTCGCTATGCTAGCAGAGAAATGTCAGGACACATTTGATGGTACTATCCATTACATGAACATTACCATGACACCCCGGGGGCATGAGTCAGCCATCTTCCTGTCTGACAACTTCCACTGGGAAAGAAGTAATTTGTCTGGAAGAGCTGGTGATGCATCTTGCTCTGGTCGACTGCTGCAACTGCAAAAAAGAATCCCACAGTTATATTTCTTTTTTAATGGCGAGATGGATTTCAGATTAAAATTCCATACACAAGAAATATACTTCACCGATGAAAAGAACAAACAGTGTATTGGTGTGGTATTAATATGTAATACATGTATATATCATTGATGAACATATTTTTCAACAATTTGCAAACGGACTTGAAAAAAATGTGCAATAACTGATAAAATCAGTGGCCATTTTATTATATCTCTGCCGAGATAAAATGTCCTACTGTTTCTGGTAGAGAGACTGTTGTTGTATAACCACACTGTCACCTTGGAAGTATTTGAGACACAAACCCTGTGGCCACCAGTATTCATGATCTGCGCATAATCCTGAACTGGAGTTCCTATGAGTCAGCCTCCACACTCTCCAGTGCTAAATATTCAACTGGCTAAAGGCCCCCTATCTTTGGAAATTTTATATAATGTATGTCCTGTGCTATCGATGGGGCTAATATATATATATATATATATATATATCATTGATGATTATATTCAACACTTAGTCAAAAGTTAACATAAAATTTATTTACTGCAAAAATCAGTAGCTATTGTATTATACCTCAACAGTGAGATTTTAAGCAAAATGACCTACATTCTTCGTATGTCCTCCAACCCTACTCCAGAGTGGAGAGGTATAACAAAGTCTAGGGAACTCACTTCTGACAGGCTGATCGCATGGATGGTATTTGCTGGGTCACACCAGTCACAACATCAGTCTTTGTTGATTTGTGAGGCTTCTATGTCAATACATAATGATGGTACTGCATGTAAGAGTCAAATGAATTTTATTGGTGATTACATGGTTGTTCTTAAGGGAGTAATTAGTGAATGAGTGAGTGAGTGAGTGAGTGAGTGAATGAATGAATGAATGAATGAATGAGAATGAATGAAGTGAGTGAGTGAGTGAGTGAGTGAGTGAGTGAGTTCACAAAGCTTCAAGTCGAACTAAACATCTCCACAACCAAGACTCGTATTCTCTTAGTGCAAGCTGCTAGAGAAGCAATAATTGGCTCCTTTAACATCTGGTGCTGCAGAAATAAAAATAATCCATAATTATCACTAAAATATTTCCTTAAAGGATAATTAATTATCCCTTCATTATTGCTTAATCATTTATTTTTTGTTTTTATTGTTGCTTTTCTGCATGTCATGACATAAGGTCACTTAATTTGTGGTTTGGAGCCAAGTGATTGTGCAATGTTTTTGTAGAACATTATGACAAGCTGAGCTTGGATAACTCCACCCCTCATTGCTTTGTTTGTTCTTGTGCTTTACAATTCAATGAAGTTTATATATGAGTGAGTGAGTGAGTGAGTGAGTTAAGCCTAGGTTTGGGGGGTGACTATGGTACTACCAAACTGGTTATGTAATTGTTTGGATTGGTAGTTGAAAGGCTGCACTCTGTTCCTTAGTACACTCTGTTCCTTAGTACAGTAAAGAAGCAGTAGTATATACCATACATGGAAAATCTATGCATGTATTGCTGAGTCCACTTCTTTATTTTAAAATAAATTAAAATATAAAACATAAAGTCGTTGTATGTTGAGGCTTGTTTAAATAAAAGAACGTACCCTATAATAGCTATTATAGGCAGCTCATGGACTAGAATGACATGTTCTATTGGAGGAAATAGTATAAGTTGAATACACATATAGACAGGTGTGGGTCATAGCAATTAACATGTAAATATAATAAAACTTATACTGAGTTAATTCTTGTAGGTGGATGCTGTATATAATAAATTTTAAAAACACAGATTATAATAGTTTATTTAAGAACAAAAATGAGGACCAGCAAACAAAACATTTACGTGATTCTTTACCTGACAACAACATCAAATGACCCTTAACCATTCAATTATTGGTGCTTATTAGGTAAGGGTCCTGTAAATAATTTTGGTAAATTCTTGTTTCACTGGCCATTTTTTATATATCTTTTGCATCTAATTATCGTCATTTCTTGATAACTAGGCGGTAACGGGTATTCTGCTCTATGCTAGAAGAGGCCAGATGTTGGATTGCATGCACAAAAAAGCTCATACAGGTGATCCTCGTGGACTGTCCCTGTCAAATGGGGTTGGCTATATACCCCACCCACGCAAGCTCGTAACAAAACTATGTTATCCTGCCGGCCAATGGCGCGTTGTGAAGTGGAGGGGAAATTGATGGATGGATAAGAAAAAAATTATGCAGTTAACCTTTATGGTTGCTTCACTCGTGATGATCATCGGTTTCTACAGCAGAATAGAAAACGGCTACCATTACAGAGCTGAATCTAGCAACCTTCCACTTCATACCACCAATCCACTGGACAAGAAAGACAATGTAATCATAGTAAGTAAAGTGAACAGCAAACTGGTTGTCCCTTTATCAGCTTATTATGACAGTAGACCTCTGCATTCACACAACTCAACAGTCATTCTTGCTTCAGTTGTCAGCTATTAAAAGACAACCTTATTCTGGGATGTGAAATAGATGATGTAACTCGATTCAAACCAATGATGACCATCCGACCTATTGCTACTAATGGATGGATTAAGATTACCCATCCTGTATCCTACACAGATATAATAGTGGTTTGTTTTGACATGTCCATTCATAAGAAGAGTACAGTGAGACTCGTATACCAGGTTGAAGGAGTCCTTTATAAAGTCGCTGTGGAAAAGGATGTTGTGATGCCAACACAAGCCACTGAAGATGATGGTGTCATGGTATGTACCAAAGGGTATGGAACTCCACCATACCTTGACCAGTGGCTGGTTTATCAACAAATCATTGGCGTGAAGTTTATACACCTGAATGTTCACGTCTCTTTTGTCAAGAATCTAAACCAATCAAAATACTTGCAAAAATTTATCAGCAGTGGTTTTGTGAGAATGATCATCTGGGAAGAGTATTTGAGCAATTCCCAGATTTATTTGTACTCTCAATCACTCAAATATCAAGATTGTAATCTCAGATACCAGCATGCCTACAAATACATCATGATAATAGACTTCGATGAATTTTTTATCCCACTGGGTACCGAAAAGAACATCCTTTTTTTACGCCAATCATCTCTTTGCAGGGCATAAAATTGGAAGTGTTTTATTACCTGAAGTTCGCTATTATTGTGCAGCTAACCATTCTTCTGCCATTGCTATGCCACTAGATGGAAACATAAAAAAGTTATTCGATACCACTCAGTTCACTATTGATAATACAAAAGGTATCCATTTATTGAAAGCTGTAGAAGAAGCAAGTGTTCACAGTGCAAATTTGATTCCAACCTACAGAATATCCAAGTATCATTCCACAGAGAAGCCAAAATGTTACATAGCTAGGCGCACATTTTATACAAAAAAATGCAAAAACTGACTCACTCTTCACTCATGTATGAAACTATACAGCTACTTATGATTTTTGTATTTTTCTTGCTATTTATTAGAAATTTCTTATGTTATCAGCAATGTGTGAAAAAGCCTATTCCTAAGTGGAGAAGGCTGCATGTAAATCCTTATAAAGCTAAAGAAAGGGCATAACCAGATGAGCTGAAACTACTGCTCAGTACATACTTTTTGTGCAGTATGTCCAGAAGTGTTGAGGGAGAATTAAATTTGACACATTAGCAGTCAAATCATAAAATGAGCACTCCAACGTATGCATTACACCACCATCAGGTGCACCAACATACCATCACATTATATTCAACATCAGAACCATCAACATCAACATTTCTGGTTATATGGTGCTTCAAGTAAGTAAACAAAGGTTGTTGATAGACTTCCAGGCATTGCAAAATTGAATCTAGGAGTACCAAATTTTGTTGATTGATTGGGGACAGGGAGGGTTTAATTTAGTTTGCTCCGATGTGTTCCTTGCCTTGTGGTCACAAATCGACTCCCAAGAATTTCACATCCACCAGTCATGCTTATTATCATGGAATAGTCACTGGTAGATCTGGTCAAGGGGGTCTGAATGTCTGCATCCCACAGTATAGGGATGAATCATGGCTCTCTGCTAACCACCAGGTATCTATAATTAAAAATGGTTGACTAACTTCAGCATGTGGTAAATGAATAGCCGAATGGAAGGAGAGATAGAATCTGATGTGCGAGTTGTTATATATAATATATGCACGCAAATCTACTATTATTTGCACAGGAAGATATAGGAGGCAAATTCCTCAGTAAATTGATCAACTTTACAGGAAAAGCCTAAGGAACTGTTTGGAAGGCAGAAAAGTCTGTCATTCTCTAGTTTGGACCAAAATCCCGGCAGCCAGGTAAGTAAGGCATGATCATAGATGTGTAACAGACTATGGCCAGTATTAAACTGAAACTAAATAAGCATTTATGGTCTGTATCTACCTTTGATCCCTGATAATCCATGTACCTTCCACTTATTTTGTCCAAAATGCAAGTTTGTCCCACTCTTCTAATCTAATGGCTTCAGTAGATCTTATTGTTAAGACATCTTCATGTATATATCTCTCACATTCTCACAAACTGTAAAGTTTATTATTCATAATATAATAATAATAATAATAATAATAATAATAATAATAATAATAATAATAATAATAATAATAATAATAATAATAATAATAATAATAATAATAATAATAATAATAATAATAATAATAATAATAATAATAATAATAATAATAATAATAATAATAATAATAATAATAATAATAATAATAATAATAATAATAATAATAATAATAATAATAATAATAATAATAATAAAAATAAAAATAAAAATAAAATAATAATAATAATAATAATAATAATAATAATAATAATAATAATAATAATAATAATAATAATAATAATAATAATAATAATAATAATAATAATAATAATAATAATAATAATAATAATAATAATAATAATAATAATAATAATAATAATAATAATAATAATAATAATAATAATAATAATAATAATAATAATAATAATAATAATAATAATAATAATAATAATAATAATAATAATAATAATAATAATAATAATGTGTAGTGCTTGAGATAGTGTGAGTAAGATACAAACCTGCATTGTGCTAAGCATGATGAAATCACTACTACCTTTCTAAGCGCTCACAGCTTGTTATTAGCTTGTGCAATAGAGCTTTTGACCCCCAGTGGTGAAAGAGCTATATATAGCTACAAACCACAGCCGTGTTAGCAGCTGCACTGGTCTGGGCTAGGACCAAAGAATGAAGTCTACTGATGAAAAACTACAACGCAAGCTGCTACAGGATGCCCCGAGATTTAGCGTTGTCTAGTTGTGGAAGTGTGTTTAATTGTCATGCGGATTCTTGCGTGCATTTGCATACTAGACATGATCAGCAAATCTTTTTAAGCAGAACAGCTAGTCGTTTGATTTACCAGAATGGATATTAAAAAAATAGACTTCAGAAATGGAGAGAAAAGTCTAAGCCTGCTTCTGAGACAGCAGAACATTTTGAAGGGGGAGGGGATGGAAAAAAAGAGCTCAGCACTCGAGCTATGGATGTGTTTGCTAAAATGGAAATGATCGTCATAGACCAGTTCTAAAATGGAAATGATCGTTACGGTTTAACTGATTGCTCCTCGTAGCATTACAATCTCAACAGATCAGTGTATCGTGTTAGGCCTGCAGCTATGCTTGGATAAGGACAATCCTTCGAGCAATGACGAGATTGTAAGTCTTATAACTTGCATTCCCTCTGAGAAATCGACTGGCCCTGATTCTATCTCTGCCAGAATTCTTATGCATCCATATCAATTCCACTTTCTCTTATCTTTAATTCCTCCTCCCTCTCTACTGGTGTACTACCCACTAACTGGAAGCATTCCTTTGTAGTTCTTATCCCAAAAACATCTCCACCCTCGTCTTTCCCTTATTATCAAGGTATTAGAATGCCACATATTTAACTATTTACACAAACTTATCACCATACAAGATGTTTTGTCAAAGATTCAGTTCGGATTTTGCCCGCAATACTTAACGTAACTCAATCCTGGTTTGCTTCCCTGGAAGCTCACAAGTCTGTCTGTGCAGTCTTTCTAGACATCAAGAAAGCTTTTCACTCTGTGCTGCATAGACCACTCTTAAACACTCTGTCCTCACTTAACATTCCTTCTCACCTCCTCTGTTGGCTCACTTCCTATCTTACGGCCCGGTCACAGAGTGTCGCTATATCTGGCGCTCTCTCTTCTTCATGTCATGCATCCTCTGGAGTATATACCTCAAGGATCTATTCTTGGTCCTCTTCTCTTTGTTCTTTACATTAATGACATTGCAAAGCTCCCACTCACCCACTCTCTATGCAGACAATATCCTCCTCTCCCATCCATTCTCTTCAACCTCTTCCTTAGATTCAGTGCAATCAGACATTGACATTATATCATCATGGCTATCTTCCCGTCTAAGAGCAAGTACATGATCTCTCGTAAACCCCTCGCATACTATGCTCCACTGTATTAGTCCTCAATAGTACCCCCCTTGATCTCGTCACTTCATTTACGTACTTAGGAGTAACTTTCACCTCTAATCTCTCCTGCAACCTGCACATCAGCAAAGTAAATCAAGGAAATGATAGGGTTAATTTATCGCAACTTTTACCATCACTTATCCTCTCATAATTATGCTAATTATACTTTACACAACATTAGTTCTCCCTCATCTAAGTTACTGTTCCTCTGTGTGGTCACCTCCTCCCTCTTCTTGTAATTCAAAATCCTGACTATGCATCCCTCCTCTTCACCTTTAAAATCCCTACACTCTCAAATAGACGTGCTCGGGCCGAGCTCCTAATTTACAAAATAATAAACAATTACATCCATTTTCCTCCAGACTCAATCCAATTAGCTCCTACTCCATTCATGTCTTCTCGCCAATACCACCCATTGAACATCATAATCCCATTCTCCCGCACTGCAGCCATGCAGTCTTCCTTCGTTCCCTCTGCCACAGCTCTTTGGAACTCACTCCCAACCTCCATTAGATCCTCGTCCTCACTCTCTTCCTTCAAACGATTTATTAAACAATTCTTCGCCTAACTTCAACCATTGTTCCACCTATCATATTATCATGTATGTAAGGCTATAAATGTAAGGCTATAAATAGGCTATAAATAACTTTTGCTATTGAGTTCATGCTCATTAAAAAAAAAAATATATATATTATATATATATATATCAAATTGATGTTTTTTATTGCACTTTGCTCGCCACACAGTGCCTTGCATTCATTTCTAGTAGCATCTGCACAAATGCATTGTCGATTCTTCTAATTTCTGCCTGGGTTTCTTCACACAAAAGCTGGGCGTGGTGAAGCTAAAAATAGAAGTGTGTTTGGAATTGTATTGCAGACAAAGGGCTTCTATAATAGCTTGCATCTTTGAACATTTCACTACAGGCAATCGGATCTTCCTGCCCTGAACGGATGGTGACAAGAATTCTGAACAAAAGCTAAGCTTCCTCCATCCATCACTGGGAACAATACCCTGCAATCATCAAATACACTTTATGACATGGGACTTACACAACAGTGCCTGTTTCTAGATTCCAAGATAGCCTCAAAGATATGGCTGCCACATGATTATTAACTTCCACAATTGAACATTAACTGGTTAAAATTGTGGGTGCAAAGCAGAGACCTTGGAGCATAGACATCATTTCTCCAAATTTTACATTACCACTCATAGTTAGCGATGTTCTATTGTTGACATGGTGAAGACTTAATCGGTTAGCAGAATGACTGTGGTACCTTAGTTATTATATTTTCATTCCACATGGCCAGAGGTAATAGCAAGATGGAATATGATCAGGAAAATAAGTGAAGCCAATTACTTTAGTGGTGAAAAACATTTTGTGCAAGAAAATCACTATAATTTTGTCTCCATTGAGGATACAGTGAGAGCCTGGGTCACTGCATCCTAGTATACTTGGTGACTGGAGCAGAACTAGCCCCCAGGGTCATTTTAAAGGGAGGTCACCAGATACTGCACTGTATTATTCACCTCACTGAAATCTAGTGCTCGATTCAACTACCTCCCAGACAGCCATTGAATAGCGGCAGGGGTGTCACTCCATCCTGAGATAGGTCACTATACGGTGAATAAGGGTCACTGAGAACTAGGATACAGTGACCCTCAGGGTTAAAGGGAGGTCTAAACACCTGCCATGCACTGCACTGAAATGCCTGCTTAGACAGGTCACAATAAAACTCGGAGTAGGGCACTCCCTTCTGAGGTAGGAGGGATCAGTCACTGTTCTCTGTCGCTGTTCTCATTCAAATGCACTCAGATAGGTCTCAACTAAGCAAGACAAATATTTTCCCAAAATGCAATCTTCAGCTGTCTGCCTCACTGAAATCATAGTATCTCAAATGAACTGCATCCTCGGAAGATCATGGATAGCTAAGCAGTTATAGTTGAGTACAGTGGTCACTGTTTCCTTGCACAACTGCACTCCACCCTCGGATAATGTCTTGGCAATAACAGATGCGTTATTTATCTCACTGAACCTATGCTAAATTGAACTGCCTTTCAGCCAATCATCAACAAGAACGGGGTTCACTCAATCCCACGGTAGGTCACTGTATACTAGAATACAGTGATTCCCTGGTCACTGTGAGAACTAGGATATAGTGACCCCCAGGGTCATTTTAAAGGGAGGTCACCAAATACTGCAACAACCTTCCATCCTCAGATAGGTCACAACTAACATCTTGGCATAACTATCCAGTCACAGATGCATTATTCACCTCACTTATGCTCAAATGAACTGCCTCCTCAGCCAATCATCGACGAGAAGGAGGGTCACTCCATCCCGTGGTAGGTTACCAGATACTGCAACACCAGAGATGAGTTCCCTCACCATACGGTTATGGGTAACTTCTGGAACAGGTGCAGAGTTGTTTCAGATGATGGAATGCCTAGCCCTCCAACCCTGTGCCATCCAATGGTCCTGATGACTAGCTAACCACTACAACGCCTTTCTTGGCACAGAATATACATATCACTCCTGCTTCACCTTCCTTGATATGTAAATAGACTTCACTCGATCATTGTCAACCTGCTGAGTAATTGGCCTCGACTCTTTCTATACCACCACAGCCCAATCTCTGCAGGGACGTATATAGTCAACCTGAAAACTCAGAAGCCTAGGTCCTTTCCACAATCTGTTAAATATCGCTAAATTACAACAAATTTGCTCATTTATGTTAATTAACACCACAATCATAAATCTACAATAATTATTATTATGACCCACTTACACTAACACTTGGTGACATGCTGTTGAGTACCAGGTGCCTGTCTGGGATGCGAACACAATCCCTTACATCAGTAAATGTGTAGAAGTGCTTAGCCCAGGGCACCTGGAAGTACTAGGATGTCTGGGATACTCTGTGCAGGGGCATAATTGTCATCACACATCATTATCCTTGGGAATGAAGGGGTCTCGCTCCGCCTTGACGGAAGTTTCTACAGTAACAGTTCTTCTATATAGTTGTCTAAAAACTCTCTCCATCGTCCTAAAACACTTCATTTCAACTTGACACGAGAGACAATATGAGAAGTCTTGTGTTTACGCAGAGGATGTTAGACTGCAATCACGTAGTGGTGCAGCGAGCTGGTAATAAACCAGAACATCTATTACGGTCAGGAGCATAAAAGCACTTAGCATCCAACATGGATACAAATATATAACCTAGCTTAGCTGTAAGGGTTCAAACAAACAGGTGCAATCTGGTACCCTCATCATCCAGTAAAGGCACCAGCTGAAAACACCAACAAATGGCCGAGAACTCCTGCCTAGCATAAATCTATGTAATTATTAATCTTGATACCTTTAAAAGCTGTAATGCTTAATATATAAGCTATACACAAAGGAAGCAAAAAGCATTCATTTAACAAGTAAATCATGTTATAAGTGGCTGAAAAAGGCCACACTACGTATATATATAATATTTTAGAACCGTCTTTCAAGAATTCACAATTTGTATGCACCCTTTAAAATGTATTTTAAGATGTGCTGATTGTATATAACCAACTAAAAAGCTGCCAAAGTGAGTCTTATCTTTGGACAGCAATCTTGGATTTGGAACATGCATCAAATATATCTAGAGAGCACTAGCCACACCCTCTGAGTCCAATGACTTGGCCAGGTTCTGTGGTTATGCGGACTGGCCAGGCAACAAAATACCACAAAAACACTCATAGATTTTATAAACCCAATATGGATGGATCCCTGACATTACAAGGGAGTCTCGTAAGAACTCGCACACCAGTACAATGCACCTGTCACACACACACACACAATAGTGCCACAATACATACATATTTTAATCAAGACAGACAAAAAGTAGAAAAGCATTTGCTGATTTTGTGAAGTGAGTTAAAAACATTCGTCACGTCATGATCTTGAGCAGCATTTCGATCCTGTCTTGGGGTCTGACTTGGTGAGGTCTACTCTGGACATCTTCCTGGACATCAACATGTTGTTCTCATCCTCGTAGTAGTGCTTCATGCTCCTATGAAACCATAGCAGCACCGGTCATAATTAACTAGACAACAATAAGTACAATGACAATACTTCTTCATATATAGCATCACCATCATTATGCATCTACAATGGGTTGCACATGTAATCTTGCATCATTCCGATCTAGCTCCCCTCCTGAACTATACTGTACAGTATGTGCCAAGCACTCACCAGTTTCAGCTGCGAGCTATACACCCACTATATGGAAATACAGCGTGCCCATAACATCATCCTAAAGATGGTGACCCTCGAGCTATTTTTGTTTAGACAATATTTTCAAGGAATATTTCTTCAAACTTCAAATTCACTAGAACATAAGCGCAGTTTGGTACAAGACCGAGCTCCTTTGAGATCAGCAAATTAAAGCCAGACATCTACTTATAGCAAGGAAATCCACCCAGAGTATGCATTGCTGGGAAGTGCTTATAGCAAGGAAATCCACCCAGGAGTACCATCTTTCTCAGAAGCTACTATGCATTGCTGGGTAGTGTTTATAGCAAGGAAATCCATCTAGGAGTGCAGTCTTTTTTCAGAACCTATGCATTGCTGGGTAGTACTTATAGCAAGGAAATCCATCCAGGAGTACACTTTTTCTCAGAACCTATGCATTGCTGGGTAGTGGGTAGTACTTATAGCAAGGAAATCCATCCAGGAGTACAGTTTTTCTCAGAAGCTATGCATTGCTGGGTAGTACTTATAGCAAGGAAATCCATCCAGGAGTGCAGTCTTTCTCAGAAGCTATGCATTGCTGGGTAGGCCTTATAGTAGCCAGACAAGTCTTCTTCAGAAGTGAAGGGATTCAGAGTGGTTTATAGTAAGCATAGGCACTTGTGTTGCTTTCCTAAGATACTCCCAGAAACAGCATTGAAGACATGGACTCACCTCATTTCCTGATCACCTGACCTACCCACTCCCTACCACTTTCCCCTCCCCTAGTAACTTCTCTCACCAACCCCTTGATTAATCACATGGGAAAGACCCTTCACCAATTGCTGAATTAGCGATAGAGACCTGTCAGTTTAGCTAAGTTTTATATTCTGACATAATGTATTGCGCAGCGAATATCACGTATCCACTCAGTCACTTGGCAAGTTCATTGGTGCCAACAAACATCTGGCCACGCCAGACCGCCCTTGATCACTACCCCTAATGCCACACCCACTATTTCTCACCTGACTAGCTTGAGAAGAGCATCTCCAACATTGTAGCCATTCCTGGCACTCGTCTCTATGAACTCTGCACCGTAGATCTGATACCAAGTGTAATAAATAATAATTAATGCCGAGGTAAAAATAGAACATTCTACATGCATATATTCCACATATTCTGGGTCATACTAGAAGCTAAAAATAGAACTGTCTACATGCCCATATCCTGGGTCATGCTAGCAGCTAAAAATAAAACTGTCTACATGCATATATCCTAGGTCATGCTAGAAGCTAAAAATAGAACTATCTAATATATATGTCATGCTAGTAGCTAGAAATAGAACTCTCTGCATGGTCATGCTAAAAGCTAAAAATAGAACTCTCTACATATATGTATCTTAGGCCTTCTAGAAGCTAAAAATAGAACTCTCTCATGCATATAGGTCATGCCCAAAGCAAAAAATAGAACTCTCTACATGCATGTATCCTAGGTCACACTATATAGAAGAATAGAAGTTAACACATGCTCAAAAACAAAACACCAAATTAATTTTTTTTACATTTTTAATGAAGGCTAGAGCATCTGTCGAAACATCGAGTGAATAAAATTTGAAAGTTGATTAGTTGATTATTGACGTGATTAAAAAACAGTTGGTACTCAGTTTGAAAAAATAATAATGAACACACTGCCTATAGTACATAGCTGCCAGGCTTGCACGTGCTACCAAGTGACATATTCAACACACTGCCTGTAGTAGCTGCCAGGCTTGCACGTGCTACCAAGTGACATATGACACTGCCTGTAGTAGCTGCAGGTTTGCACGTGCTACCAAGTGACATATTCAACACACTGCCTGTAGCTGCAGGCTTGCACGTGCTACCAAGTGACATATGACACTGCCTGCTGCAGGCTTGCACGTGCTACCAAGTGACATATGACACTGCCTGTAGTAGCTGCCAGGTGTGCACGTGCTAACACGTGATACATGGATTAGAATTGAGTATAATTTTGATAATTGCCTGAAAGCATGTCTGTAGGCAAACAACAAAATGTGCAGTTCTCGCCCCCCGTGACGCTATTTGGAAACATTTTGCAACCGACAAGTAGCAAGGTGTCCTTTTTGCAACATAGAAACTTTTTTGAGCGGAAATAAAGTTGTGATGCAATTCTTTTATGTACTAGTAATGAACGCAGGGCGTTGATTGGTGAGCAAAGGTGCGATGGAGGGGAAAACAACAACAATTATGTTAGCTTGAAATTCTAGCACTGTTCGACTCATTACTCTAGTGGTCGTCATACCCAAGCACAGCTGATCGCCCAGTGTACAGTAGCAATCTGTACAGCATCCATATTGTCATGATGATGTCATCACCAAGAATTTACTTTCAGATTCCAAACTGGAAGGAACCCGATGCCATATGCAGATTCTGAAACAGAAATGTGCACGTGGAGGTGTGGCAGTGGGAGGAGTTTTGTTAATATAGAAGCAGCTTCCTTTGAAGATGGGCAGCATATGTGAGCTCATCGGGCAGTGCTTTCTGCAGGAACTTTAACAGGAATACAATGTAGAAGCTGACAAGAAGTGATAATTTGCACTCATGTTCTCCATCATTAGCACATCTCTCATCTATATGCAACGGTTGTCAGGCAGTTCTCTCTGCCCATAGAGAGTGGTAGTAGGCGTGATTACTTTACCAAGACTGATAATGGTATCCCATCTCCATGGCTATAGGATATTGATGAAAAGTGGGAACGAAACTCCATCATTCCCCGTCAGCTATTAACGATGCATCCATTCTCACTCCCTTCCTCTAGCTTTGAATCTGCCGCTATTTTCTCTTCTCTTCACTATGACGACCATTCTCTGTTTACATAAGCCCGCTATATTTTTGGCGGGTGACCCGTTCATATTGTTATTGGTCAATGCATAGTGAATGCACACATACACACACAGATACATACACCATGCACGGCAATACCAAAGTGTTGCACCTAACTTCTCAGTGAGAGTTTGTTTGCTCGCCAACAATAATGGTTTCTGTACCTATAATTATTAGGTATAATTATTAGGAAAAGGAGTTTGTTTATATCCCACACTGTGCTGATGTGGGTAGTGCGTAGAGTGTCTTTGCAGATTTGTATTACATCTTCTTAATTTAGGACCAACTTCTTACTCGCATCTTTCATCACAGGTTCACACACCATCTCAATAAACCCACAGTTGACAGATGTATTAAACTTTCTCTATCTAGCCAGAATGTCAAGAAACTACATAGGTACAGTCAACAATAGCAACAAGACACGGCATTGTTTCTGTGTCCTGGACAGCATGGTATACATGAGTGCAGACAGCAAATGCTCAACAACAGCAAAGCTCTGAATAAGATCTTGTAGGACTCTGTGTAGTCCTCCATCGCTACTATAATATACAGAAACAACACAAAAAGGGGTAGGGCTGGTTTGACCTTGTAAAAACGGGATCATACCCATGTAGACCACAAGGAGTCCTTACCATTTAAAACCTACACCAGTAGGTCGGCCAAGTGGTGGTCAATGCCATGTCTTGTTGCTATTGTTGACTGCACCTATGTAGGGCCAGCTACAGTTTTCATCATGGACTTGGTAACAGTTGCTCGGGAGCGAGAATTCCACCAACCAAACAGCAGAACTGAGCACGTGTCATTTTTTCTGTTGTGTTGTCTTGTTCATTTTAATCCACTTGGTTTTGAAAAGAATAATTTTTGTTCTTGCAGTATTTCATTTGTTGGCATTACCACTGCAGTGGGTGAAGATTGCAATGCAATACACAGGGTTTCATTTATGGGGGGCAGCTGCCCCACCATGGAACCTTTTTGCACCCCCCCCCCTTTGGAAATTGTATTATTAAAATTCATTAGAAACTTTGTCACATCTTACCATCATACCCTCCCCCACTCAAAATCCAGATTCCTCCAGTTGCCCTGGACAATTTTCTAAATGAAACCCTGAACAGCAATACTCCAGCAGTTTATAAGTTTATACTGAAGGACAGCACCACTCCTGGAGTTAAAACAACGACCACATCCAGCAGTTTACAAAAACACTTTCAGTGTGCCTTGAAACCCTCGCTAACCCTCGCTAAGGTAGCAAACAGGCATACGCACACATCCCTATAAAAATGGGGGGGGGGGGGGGGGAAGAAGGAAAAAAATTCACCTTGAAGATCATCTTAATCTACTTTCTCCTCAAACATAATTTGCATATACAAGTGCTAAAAGATTAATGACACCAATCAACACCTTGTGGGTGTGTGCACTATTGAGCCTAGCTGAGCTGAGTCAGCAGCTGCTACACATTGTAGTTTCACAGAAGTGAACAGTCACTTGCTCTTGTGACAATACCAGCACAGACCTCAACAAAACCTTGTGATCCGTGTGTCTGTGCATATTGGGGAGGGCAGTAGCATTTCCTCCCTAGACTGGTTTGATAATGGTGGATGCCAAAATCACAACAACAACAAAGAAAGTTTAAATCCAGCTAAAACTCACTCTGGTAGTATACATGTATAGTCTAACAATAAACATTTAGGATGGGTTAGTTCTGAGTTATATGGTCTTGTAGGTGGCTGCTTGACTACAGCAAATAAATTAAGGGGTTTCCCCCTATAGTAGTGGGTCGTTTTATAATAATAAAACAACACAAAAACAGATGTAAGGGCCATCTATCGTGACGACCCTTTACCATTCAAATTTGTAAACTTTTGATTGTAAATGGGTCCTCTAGAGATCAGGTCTAGTCGCGCTCTTACTTGAAGACAAGAGTTTTTTTTTTAAATAAACATTTTTATTCTTACATATATTCTTACATATATTCTTACATATATGCGTGACCAGATATGGGAAAACCAGTTTAAACACTATTTTTTTAAATCAATTAATATTGGTACTGATCTCGAAAGTCGGGAACTGTTTGAGTGCATTGCCTTTGAGCTAGAACATGAAATGGTCACCCGCCAGCAATTTATTATTGGAGTAATTGCATTTCAAAAGCATTGCTAGGGTGCGGGGCGACGTGGAGCTGTATGCTTCCAAGATGAAGCAGTATAATTTTGCTCGAAGATGTGATGCATTAGAGCCTCTCACTATTCCACGGCCTTCCCTGGCCTCTCTATTTAGAGCACTCACTATGTCTTCATCTCTGTACTTGAAAAGCAGCAGAAAGCTTGGATGCTCAAGAAAGGGAGCCTACTGTGCACTACAATGCTCCATTCATAAAGGGTAAGTGCATTGACCTAGCTCACTGTAAGGTATACTTTGTCTTCTAGAACTATCGCCTGGGCTTATCACCGCCATAGGTATACACATCATTATTTCTGATGAAGGCTAGAGCGAAATGTCGAGAGAATACACTTTCATGTAGATTATTGGGAAGGTTATTGTCATGTCATTACGTCAACTGAGAGTTCATTGAGAGATTACATGAAGGATAGGTTTAGTCATTAATGCCCCCAAAAATAATCATCATCATATTTTGCCAAATTAAAATGAAATAAAACTGCCTACATTTTAATAATTGTTCCACTGTATTTGGACAAATTGTCACAAATTTGGTGACACATAACGTGCAGTTCTTCAGTAGTCAACATGATAAGGAATAACTGCTATGATTGGTTAGTTCTGGAGTTCTCCTGGCCGCTTTCTTAAGGAGTCTGCTTGAGGGCTGAGGGGAGTATGTACTAGAGGAAGTCAGTTATCCGAACACTCGATCAACCGAACATTATGAGAAGCCACACCCATGACAATGCTGGCTGCTTTTTTTTTCTCTTCCCCGCAGAAAAATTCCTCTGCTCATGCATACAACAAATGTTTACCGAACTACATGTAGGTTCTTTCGATTATTCCTGCTCGTCCAACACCGAGAGCATGTACTCAAAGGCCTACTCAAGAGAGAGAAGAGGATTGTCCTTACCCAGGATGAGCTCAAGATCTGTGATTTTGTGAAGAAGGGTGTGACTTTTCTCTCCGAACACCCTCTGGTCCCAATGTGTTCGGATAACTTCTCAATGCATACAAATATCGACTTGTCAAGAAGGAAAGGAAACTATGAATTTAGCAATGCAGATCACACTGATACAACCATTTACCCTCCAGAATTATGATAATACAGCTTTTTAAAGCTGCATCCAGTAATAGCATTGTCTGCAAGTGTGCCTGCTGTGAATGGCTGAACAGAAGGTCGGATCCTGACAAAACTGGGTGTATGGTTTATCTCAAGTTTGGTCTGGAAGCAACCACACACAGCACGGCAGTCGTTATGCGCCATTTTGTTTAAGAATGCTTGCGCATGAATTTCTCACGTTTCTGACGATAGCATAACAGGTAGCACCAGGTAGCTAGCAATAAGGGTTGTTGGAAGAGTAATGTTGGGGGGTCAAGGCTTGGGGGGCAATGTCCCGCCCTCATTCTCATTTTTCATTCCCAGGCAACGCTGGCACCTCATCTAGTTATATTCTATTTGGCGCTCATTATTTTAAAAGGTAGCAGGTCCTATCAATGGGGGCCACATCAGGGCCTATCCATGAGGGCTCTATCAAGTCCTATTAATGAGGGCCACATCAGGTCCTATCAATGGGAACCACCTCAGGGCCACATCAATGAGGGCCACATCAAGTCCTATCAATGGGAACCACCTCAGGGCCACATCAATGAGGGCCACATCAAGTCCTATCAATGACGGCCACATCAGGTCCTCTCAATGGGAACCACCTCAGGGCCACATCAATGAGGGCCACATCAAGTCCTATCAATGACGGCCACATCAGGTCCTCTCAATGGGAACCACCTCAGGGCCACATCAAGTCCTTCAATGAGGGCCACATCAAGTCCTATCAATGGAGGCCACATCAGGTCCTACATCAATGGAGGCCACATCAGGTCCTACATCAATGGAGGCCACATCAGGTCCTACATCAAGTCCTATCAAAATGAGGGCCACATTGGTCTTCTTTTCATCAACCCATTATTGTTTGTATTGTGAGCTCTCAACAATGACAAACTAAATATGCTCACTCAAGATTTTGACTCTCGAGTAAATAAATTTAAGTTGAGTTGATAAGAAAACCTTTGTGGCTCTCTATTAGGAACCACCCCTCCAATTGTGAGCTCAGTCTCAAGTGGTAATAGTACCCGCCTTCCAATTGTAACCACACCTTCCAATCATTACCACGCCTTCCAATTGTAACCACATCTTCCTCATTACCACGCCTTCCGATTGTAACCACACCTTCCAATTGTAACAACGGAAGCAAATAGCAACAAGATACCGTCACAGTGTTTTGGACACACCCAGGAAGCTTGAATTCTGCTTCCCAGGCCCTGTTACTCAACCATTGAGTCCACTGGCACCCAAACAATTACGAGTCCTCCAAACAAGTATTTGAACTCCACCACAACTTCCATCAACAGTGACTACCCTTCTAATAGCAACCGCAGGTCGATTGGCCAGAAGTAAAGCATTCTATATATGGTAGTTCTAATGACCAAGCAGAGAATAATTATTTTACTTGCTCTAAATTATGACGTCATGTTCACTGATGTGTACTTCTCAGATTCTTTCGTAAGCTTTCCTTTTACAGGAGCCAGTCTGGTCGTTTACAGTGCACTACCCATGATAGCCAAGCCCTGGGCTCAGAGTTTCTCGTAAGATCAAAATGGCTTGCTCTTCTTCATGGAGGTCTCTTCTTCATGGAGGTCACAAGAATAGGACTGCCCATGAAAATTGATCATCTTGAGCCACACTGATGAACACTCGATGGCTCCTGTCAAGCTTCTGACACTCCTACCTCTCTTACGATCCTCTTGAATTTTTCAGTCTCAATTATCTTTATAAATGAATGAACATTTACTTCAAACAGCAACCGCTCCCTCCGCTCCTCGATGAACAGCTTTTGAATATATTCAGCAAAAGGTTGAGCAGTCAATTTTCTCACTAATGTTAATGCACATTTCTACCTCCTGCATATCTGTACTGTTTTGCCCTTCAGGTGATCATCACAAACTTGACACTGCAGCTTTTAGCTGTGTGGGATTTAATTAACCCTTCACAACCTATGTGAAGATATGCCTTGCTATCTCAGCAATACTTAGTAAAACTCCCTAGCAACCATACCACAGCATTTATATTGACCAACATTGTGGTTAGTGTTTCTTGCCATAGAACACCAAAAACCACATTGAGGTGAATCTCATTTGAACTTGGTAATTCTTGTTTTGATGTGTGCTGATCCAGTAAAAAATAATAATAAGCAGGTATTTTCTCTCTCTGTTACATATTCATGTGATTCATTGTGAGGGTCATGTATTGTGCTAGCATGCATATATGTACTCACACTTCTGGAATGTTATAATTCAGATCAAAATATCAAATTGTCGTGCACTGTAGATGTAAAGTAATATGTTTTCATTGTTATGAAGACACATTCAAAACACTCATTCCTGTGATAGGGCACTTCGTTTTAGTCTCCTGAACCCTATTTCACATTATTGCCTACGATATTAGAGTATTCACGGCACATCTTGTATTTTTCTTTTCCTTGTAACCTATAATGACTATATGATAAATATACATGAAGGCTGCAGAAGCCAATAAATGCAACAAACAACAACAGATTGAAGTAAAACACAAGGAAACTACTGCAGGGTGAAGTCTACCATGCTGTGATGTTTGGAGAAAAGGCCCTGTTTGTGACACACAGAGCTAGTAAAAAATTTTTAGTGGACTACCCACGAACAAGGAAGGTAAAACAGCCTTTACAGTTCACGGTGCTTGCTCACTGCACAGCTAACTATAGCTAAACACACAGTCAATGCCTTCTTCACCGCTAAGCACTCTCATCTTCATCCAAATCGTCAGGTCGAATGAGAGCGCTAGGTTTGCTTGAAGGTAAGTCTCAGGCCCAACTACTTTGCCAAGAGATAACAGAGATTCAGGGTCAACACTGGTCTGGCCAAGGTAGGATGAGATGCCATCACCTTCTTCATCACTACTTTCCCCCTCAGTCCTCAGATAGTCCAAAATCATCGTCCAGAACCAGAGAAAGCACAATCCTCCAAGGTTAGACGACCAGACATCTTGTTCCCGGTGAAAAAGCTGCTTTAATTCTGAACCGGCTGCATTTTTCAATATTTCCCCCTAGTTACCGAACGTCTATAGCCTTTATACTCGGTAGGCAAGTAGAGCAAGAATGTAGCTATTTTTTTACCTTTATGGGACATTTTTGAACCCTAGGATCAATTTTTTAATCAATTTTTAAATAGCTTTTGGCGTATATATACACTTGCACCAGTGAATGAGTTAATAAGCAACATCATTGCTGCTCTGCAAAGGAATCCAAACAACACAAGTCTTTTACTACTCATTATATCTCCACATCTTTTAGCCTTAGCAGGTGAAGTGATGAGCACAACTTTTCTCTAAGCATACACTTACTGAAGTGGGAGTGCCACTTGGAGAAAAAGTGCAAGTACATTTTACTCCTCTCTCCGACAGGGCAGGCAAAGAGTGTGTGAAAAAGCATCACAATCCAAGAGAAAATCCTCATCCTCTATCTTGGGAATTTTCTTACACCTACCACTCAAAAAATTCTCCATTACAGTCCATTACAGTAAGAGATGAGCGTAAGGCGACCTCTAACCTTTCCAGCGGTCATTGCATTCACATCCTCATAACTTTACTGCACAAGCATGCCCCTAAACTTTATGCTCATTTATCTAATATACACACTGCCTGTAGCAGCTGCCAGGTTTGCACGTGCTACCAAGTGATGTAATTGAACACACTGCCTGTAGTAGCTGCCAGGTTTGCACGTGCTACCAAGTGACACATATTGAACACACTTCCTGTAGCTGCTGCCAGGCTTGCACGTGCTACCAAGTGACATATATTGAACACACTGCCTGTAGTACAGTAGCTGCCAGGTTTGCACGTGCTACCAATACTGAACACATGCTCAGCACATGACAAATTGCACAACAGTCAAAGTAGGTGGACCATATAAGAGTGAGCTAACTCTACATATCAGACAGGCAATGTTATCTTATCTCACTCTACCCAGTCTTCTCCCACTCGTACCTTTGCGAATGTTTCTCCTGTCTCTGTGGAGACCTCTCTCTCAGCATTGATATCCAGGTCTTGCTTGTTGCCAACCAGAATCAAGGCCCCTGGAGGTTCCTCCATGTTGTCCTACGTCAACACGACAAGAACCAATCCATTGACACTTCCAGACATTACTGAGAATATTGCCAAGCCTAAGTATCACCAAAATCAATTCACTCCTTATTAATGGTTCATTAAAAGACATGAGGGGGTACGTTCCACTTACTAACATTACCCAAACAGGACCCAAACAGGACACACACATGCAGGTAAAGGCTTTTGCTCTTCCTGGGTATATATTTATAATTTTTTATGATTATTCATCATCACTCCCCTCATTTAGGCCAATCACTTGCTCCATGAACAACCCAACTGAGCTAAGCATCCAAGAAGAAGTGCCCTACCCCCCTAGAAGAACAGCTGAAGAGAAACTAAGCCGTTTATACAGAAGATTTGTCCATGAATGAGGCGCGCTACTTAGTACCCATATTGGTTAGAATTTATGCTATAATGGAGACATCAACACGTTACAAATTGCAACATAGAAAATTGGTTAGAATTTATGCTATAATGGAGACATCAACACGTTACAAATTGCAACATAGAAATATAGGGCACATCACATGACCCACACAAATTGTAACCATCTTCAGAATTTTTTTTTGTGCATTTTCATGAACCAGAGAAATTCTTAAAAGAAATAAGGATTCTAACACGCCCACATACCCTATACCAGAGTACACGGCTCCCAGAGACACACAATAACCAAGCATAATCTAAGCACAGAACCAACGGTGTTGCTCAGCCTTGAATGATACCTAAGTGGTGTGAGGTCTAAGTGGTGTGACACACCAGTGATGTCGTGTCACTGGGATGGGTTCACTCTGAAAATACCACAATGTCACACAAACACCTGATTGGTTCATACCCAACGGCAGGAGTGTCCTACCATGATTTGGGGTGCCCTTCATTCACACTCCTTTCAACCCGTCTCGTTCTTCCCGAGTTCTAGGTCCGTATAAAAATCTGAACTTTTGCAAAAACTAATTTATCTACAGCCGTTCATTTGATTTTTTTGTTGCTGCTATTGTGTAGAAGTTCAGGTGTAGGTTGCCAATAGCTCTATAGGGACACACACTGGACCAACCCACACTGGGTGGAGGCAGGTTGGAGTAGGTTGACAATAGCTCTATGGGGACACACACTGGACCAACACCACACTGGGTTGAGGCAGGTTGAAGTAGGTTGACAATAGCTCTATGGGGACACACACTGGACCAACACCACACTGGGTTGAGGCAGGTTGAAGTAGGTTGACAATAGCTCTATGGGGACACACACTGGACCAACACCACACTGGGTTGAGGCAGGTTGAAGTAGGTTGACAATAGCTCTATAGGGACACACACTGGACCAACACCACACTGGGTTGAGGCAGGTTGAAGTAGGTTGACAATAGCTCTATGGGGACACACACTGGACAACGCCACACTGGGTGGAGGCAGGTTGACAATAGCTCTATGGGTACACATACTGGACCAACACCACACTGGGTTGAGGCAGGTTGACAATAGCTCTATGGGGACACACACTGGACCAACACCACACTGGGTTGAGGCAGGTCGAAGTAGGTTGACAATAGCTCTATGGGGACACACACTGGACCAACACCACACTGGGTTGAGGCAGGTTGAGGCAAGTTGAAGTAGGTTGACAATAGCTCTATGCCGTCTATGGGGACACCAAGGGTTTCATGAAAACTTGTAAATTTTCCCCCTAGGTGGGAGGAGGCAAATGTTTGCTGTGCCAAATTGCTGTGCCAAAATGATCTTGGTCCACTCATTTTACAAAGGCAACTAACACAATGAAAACAAGTGCAAGGAGAGACACTTTTATTTGAAGAAGTCTTTGAAGCTTTCAAGATGAAACCGACCACCTATTATACGCTAGCCGTAATATAATCACTTGATTAATTGCTAGCCTAGAGGGGAGGGGCATAGCTCTTTGACCCCTCCCCTCTCCCCACGTGCGATACCCAGATGACAGATCAACAGACATCAAAAACCAGTTAATTTCATAAATACCTAGCAGTCCTGGTTATTCGTTGACCAATGCAATGTGGTCGAATCTTCTGCCTGACTAACCACAAAACCTTGCTATTATGTTTATAATGCCGAATCTAACATTATATCGTTGCTATATAACACACCGTCATCATGAATCATGAGTGCATGTCGCTTATGTTATTTGACATAATTTTGATGACAACCCCATATGGCTTAACAATAAGACATCCAATCTCATCTAGAGTACTAGTCGAGGAATTTGTGTTGATGGTTTGTGTGTCAATACAACCCTACATACATATTTATGTTACAAATCATTCCTCCCCCCCCCTCCCCCCTACACTCCAGGGTCAGCCACAGCGAGGTAACACACATACTGCCAGATCACCATCTCAATAATCAACGTAAATTATCTCCTTGATGTTTCTCATGCTTTAACATTCATTACGCGTAGTCTTAGTTGAAGGTTTAGGTAGTTGGGACAGCTCTATAAGGTTGATGTGGGTTGGCAATAGCTCTATGGGGGGGGGACATACACTGGACCAACACCACACTGGGTTGAGGCAGGTTGACAATAACTCTATAGGGACACACACTGGACCAACACCACACTGGGAGGAGGGAGGTTGAAGTACGTTGACAATAGGGGGACACACACTGCACCAACACCACACTGGGAGGAGGAAGGTTGAAGGGACACACACTGGACCAACACCACACTGGGTGGAGGCAGGGTGAAGTAGGTCGACCATAGATACACTGGACCTACACCACACTGGGTTGTGGCAGAATTTCAACCCACCTCCTCAACACAGTCTAATGCTGACTGCATGTTAATTAAGGAAGACAATACTGACCAACTGATAATGTGAACAATGTCCCATGCCAATCTCATAAAACGAACTCGTATTCCACCCGGTCCTCCCACCTTGATGGAATTGATCCAGGACTTGATGGCGATGAAGGACTCCTCCTGACTGATATCGTACATGAGGATCACACCCTGTGCTCCTCTGTAATATGCCTTGGAGACGGACTGAAACCTCTCCTGCCCAGCTGTGTCCCACAGCTGCAAAGAGACCACTTTTCCCTCTATCTGCAATGACTTGTGGTAGAAGTCCACGCCTACAGGTCCAGAGAACAAAGAGGTGTAATTTCTTCACCATTATTTGGGAACAGTATTCAACAATAATTGCTACACAGCATAAATTGTTGCAGAGCAATTGAGTAGCAACCTGAAAGTGTGAATTCACACAGCACTTAGAGCCTGCCACACTACACAACTAACAACTACCAGATTACCAGACTATTATGTGGATTGCAGGATATGGAGTAATAGGTGTTTATTAGCTGTCAGGTCACAAAGGAAGTTTTCTTTTAATGTTGTTTCTGTCGAGCAAGCTGGACAAGGAGGAAACAGCCAATTTCACACATTTTCCAATAATCGTCTTGCAAGTACTTCGCCTCCTTCTGGCATTCAACATTTGCTAGGTGATTCAAGGGAATTCCAGTTATAATTTTGTTTCTTCGATAACTCAAAATAGTCTGCGCAATGACCTCAATTTCTCAGACACAACAATTATTTTATCGACATGATTAAGCATATACTAGAGTTTCATTGTTTCATCTACACTGGTCAAGTAAACAGTGGACAAGTTGGAACTACGCCACACCAGATAACCACAATGAGATGATGAACATCTTGTTCTCAAGTACATGGGGAAAAATGACTCATTAAGCTGGTAGGCTGTGCATGCAAGGTATAATTATTGAGTCTTATAAATGTTTAGTATAGGCTTTCACACTGACCTATGGTGGAGGAGTAACGTTGAGAGAAAGACGAGTTGCACAGCTTCATCAGGTAGCTCGACTTGCCTACGTAAGAGTTACCGATCACCAGGATCTTGAAGACGTAGTCTGGCATGCCCGAAAATGATGCGAGGAACTCCAATGGCTACGTCAGAAATAAAACATAACACAACCGGTCACTTTAATTCAGCAGTTCGGCTTAACTTATATTATCTTAGCTACACTACTACATAGTTCACTCCAGCTAAAGCAAGCCTGCCTCGTTTTTTTCATGGTCGACATCTTCGCCCGTCAAGCTATCCCTGCCAGTTTCCCCACTTAGAACTTCAGAGGAACTGTGGACTTCAAGCTGGGTTTCCCTCCTTCCACGTTCCATAACAACCAGCTCTCACTCGCACATGGTAGCCAGAGAGAGAGCACATTTAGGATTCGATATTAGCAGGAAGCCTAATCGCGAACAGTTTCGTTCTCTACCACACGCATTACGAGCCCTCTCACTTCCGTTTTAGACGCACACTACTAGCGTTAGGCCAACCTCTTTTTGTAGTTCCTCTCCTTCATCATCCGAGTGCTGTGTTGGACTGGAAGAAACATTTTCAGACGAAGAGCCGCCGGGTCTTAAAGGGTGATCTTTATAGGCAGCCACAGAGCTGTATATTGGAGAGGGATGGGTGTTGCAGGGGAGTCTTATTGTACAAGTCTCTTCATGTTGGTACAAATAAGTTATGCAAAACTTATGAAGTGATTGGTAGCAATATGTTAATAGTCCCATTACACTGGTAACAAACCTGAACAAGCTGCTCTAGATTAGTAAGTGTGCATTTTATAACAACAAATTTCAACCAAATTTCAGCTATAGAAGCTATAGAATGAACATTTTTATCATTATAGGAATTTCCCATTCATCCAGGAAAAAAATTCCGCTTTTGTTTTCTGCATTAAGTAATAAACTATCTCCAGACAGCACTGGAGATGCCGGCTCTGTATAACTGCCTGCAACAGACATGGAAGCAATGGCAGGTCTCTCTCAGCTGTAGAGGTTTGAGACACAGGAAGACTCACTCTTGCTCGACGAGGGTGGTGTTATAGTTAGAAGCCAAGGGTTCAAGACCACTGTCTAAATTGTCCAGTTCTGTCAAGTTGGGTAAGCTTAGGGACAGCCCCAGCGATCTTCGCAGTCCTGTCTCCACCAATGGAACAGGAGCAAAATGAGGTCTCTTTTTCTTGATCACTGTCTTTGAACGCTTACAGCGCGCCCCTCTCGGTAAAAACGGAGAAGAGGCCAGACTACGATTTTGGTATTGTCGTGTGGTTGCCAACAAATCGGGCTGAGCCACACGCCTAACTTCAACAAGCTCCTCTTCTTCATCCGACCTGTTGCAATGTAGCTCCAACTGCTTCCTATACATATAATGCGCAGATCAGCAATGGACTTGGTCTTGTATCACTGACTCACCTCAGAGCATCTATTTGTTCTTCGTAAGCTTTCTTCTGTAGGAGTAGCTCTTCTTCCTGGTGATTCTGCTGCCTGCAGAGTACAAGGCCATGAGCAAGAAGATAGAGCAAGAATACTATAAGTGTAGAGAGGGCAGGCCAGGAGGGAGGGAGGAATCACATGAGGAAGGAAAGGGAGGGGAGAAAAGAAGGAAGACTAACTGTTGCTGCAGATTGAGTTCTTCCATGGAGAGAAATTGACTGGTACTGTTTTTCTCTTGCAGCATGCGTTCTGACACTTCCAGCCTCTCCTTGAGCTCTTCCTTTTCCTGGAAGTAACAAGTGATGAGTGACTTCCAACACAAACAAGAAGTACACCCCCCCTCCCTCCCTCCCTCCCTCCCTGAATAGACCAACTACAAAAAGAGAATATTCTATATCCTCCTTCCCAACCCTTTCTCCCAATTTTGCTCTCCGGAAGCTCTCCAAGCATCCTTCCCAAATTCTCATTCCTTTTGCTTCTCCTCCTGATGGCCTTATCTCGCTGTCTTCTTCCCTCCCTCCCTCCCATCTTCTTCTCCCTGCCCCTCGCATCCTCATCCTCTCTTCTCCCACATCTGCTTCCCAACTTCCCATTCCATTCCTCGTCTTCACTACCACACACCTACTACACGTCTCCCTTTCCAATAACTTCTTCCCTCCCGTACCTCTCATTGTCACCTCCCACATTGACCCATTCTACGTATTCATCCCCATCTCGATGAACATGGGTCACACCGTCCCCTTCTTCCCGTGGACTGACTGACCTTGGACAAATCCTCACATTGTAGTTCCAGCTCATGACGGCTGTCCTGTGTCTGCATAATTTCTGACTCCAACTGGATGGAAAAATTTGTGCACACATCAAGTCTAGCACTGAGCTAGCGACCGATGGCAGGGGTACACAGGGACATAGAGACAGGGGAGGGGGGAGGGGTTGGGACAAAACAGAGAGGGAAATAAATACAGCGAGGGGGGAGACACAGCGAGGGGGGAGACATAAATACAATGAGGGGGCAGGGACATAAATACAATGAGGGGGCAGGGAAATAAATACAATGAGGGGGCGGGGACATAAATACAATGAGGGGGCAGGGACATAAATACAATGAGGGGGCAGGGACATAAATACAATGAGGGGGCAGGGATATAAATACAATGAGGGGGCAGGGACATAAATACAAGGAGGGGGCAGGGACATAAATAAAATGAGGGGGCAGGGACATAAATACAATGAGGGGGCAGGGATATAAATACAATGAGGGGGCAGGGACATAAATACAATGAAGGGGCAGGGACATAAATACAATGAGGGGGCAGGGATATAAATACAATGAGGGGGCAGGGACATAAATACAATGAGGGGGCAGGGACATAAATACAAGGAGGGGGCAGGGACATAAATAAAATGAGGGGGCAGGGACATAAATACAATGAGGGGGCAGGGATATAAATACAATGAGGGGGCAGGGACATAAATACAATGAGGGGGCAGGGACATAAATACAATGAGGGGCAGGGACAATGAGGGGGCAGGGATATAAATACAATGAGGGGGCAAGGACATAAATACAATGAGGGGGCAAGGACATAAATACAAGGAGGGGGCAGGGATATAAATACAATGAGGGGGCAGGGACATAAATACAATGAGGGGGCAGGGACATAAATACAATGAGGGGGCAGGGAAATAAATACAATGAGGGGGCAGGGACATATATACAATGAGGGGGCAGGGATATAAACACAATGAGGGGGCAGGGACATAAATACAAGGAGGGGGCAGGGACATAAATAAAATGAGGGGGCAGGGACATAAATACAATGAGGGGGCAGGGATATAAATACAATGAGGGGGCAGGGACATAAATACAATGAGGGGCAGGGACATAAATACAATGAGGGGGCAGGGACATAAATACAATGAGGGGGCAGGGACATAAATACAATGAGGGGCAGGGACAATGAGGGGGCAGGGATATAAATACAATGAGGGGGCAAGGACATAAATACAATGAGGGGGCAAGGACATAAATACAAGGAGGGGGCAGGGACATAAATACAATGAGGGGGCAGGGACATAAATACAATGAGGGGGCAGGGATATAAATACAATGAGGGGGCAGGGACATAAATACAATGAGGGGGCAGGGACATAAATACAATGAGGGGGCAGGGAAATAAATACAATGAGGGGGCAGGGACATAAATACAATGAGGGGGCAGGGACATAAATACAATGAGGGGGCAGGGACATAAATACAATGAGGGGGCAGGGATATAAATACAATGAGGGGGCAGGGACATAAATACAAGGAGGGGGCAGGGACATAAATACAATGAGGGGGCAGGGACATAAATACAATGCGGGGGCAGGGACATAAATACAAGGATGGGGGCAGGAGGACATAAATGCAAGGGGGGCATGGACATAAATACAATGAGGGGGCAGGAGGACATAAATACAATGAGGGGGCAGGGATATAAATACAATGAGGGGGCAGGGACATAAATACAATGAGGGGGCAGGGACATAAATACAATGAGGGGGCAAGAACATAAATACATAAGGGGGCAAGGTACATAAGGGGGCAAGGACATAAATACATTGAGGGGTCAAGGATATATGAATAAATCAAAGGTGGCAAGACTAAAATACAGTGAGGGGGGGGAGGGGCAGGGACATAAATACAGTCGGCTGGTTGACAGTAGACACTGACATTAAAACAGTGTGATGCAGTGTGACATGACGCATCTATTGTGAACACAAAAACGTGTCGGTCATCACTGTAATGCATTGCAGCTCCTGTGCTTGAGTAGACAAGAGTTCTATTCGAGCGGATGGACTGCAATGCGTCACATTGCTTTAATTAATGTCGTGTCTGCTGCGACCCAGCCTTAATTAAGGAAAACAGGCTCAAGGAAAACAGGGACAGGGACATAAATACAGTGAGGGGGGACAGGGACACAAATACAGTGAGGGGGGCAAGACAGTGAGGGGGGACATGGACACAAATACAGTGAGGGGGCCAAGACATAAATACAGTGAGGGGGGACAGGGACACAATTACAGTGAGGGGGACATGGACATAATTATAGTGAGGGGGGCCAAGACATAAATACAGTGAGGGGGGACAGGGACACAAATACAGTGAGGGGGATGAGGAACACAATGCAGTGAGGGGGACATGGACATAATTACAGTGAGGGGGAACAGGGACACAAATACAGTGAGGGGGATGAGGAACACAAATGCAGTGAGGGGGACATGGACATAATTACAGTGAGGGGGGACAAGGGGACAAGACATAAATACAGTGAGGGGGGACAGGGACACAAATACAGTGAGGGGGGACAAGACATAAATACAGTGAGGGGGGACAGGGACACAATGCAGTGAGGGGGATGAGGAACACAAATACAGTGAGGGGGGACAAGACATAAATACAGTGAGGGGGGACAGGGACACAATGCAGTGAGGGGGATGAGGAACACAAATACAGTGAGGGGGGACAAGACATAAATACAGTGAGGGGGGACAGGGACACAATGCAGTGAGGGGGATGAGGAACACAAATGCAGTGAGGGGGGACAAGACATAAATACAGTGAGGGGGAACAGGGACACAAATACAGTGAGAAGGGCAAGAACATAAATACATTGAGGGGGCAAGACAAAAACACATTGAGGGGGCAGGATAAATACAGCGAGGAGGGCAAGAACATAAATACAGTGAGTGGGTAGGACAGAAATACAAGGAGGCAGATACATAATGTATCATCATATGAACTAAACACAGAGAAATTATTTAGATTGAGGCAGTTCCATTATTTTTTGGTCAAAATAATTATGATGTTTATATAAATGGTCAAAATATGATGTTTATATTATTGCACTAACAGCTAGAACTATCTTCATGAATGAACCTGCATCAGTTACAAGCCATGCACCCATTCTAGAGGACAAAATAAGCCATTACAGTGAGCTAGGTCGATGGACTTACTCTTTTGTGAATGCAGCATTGTTATGCAGCTTTGAGCTGCGTCATTAAAAAATTGTATTATAATGTGGGGTGGAGTCATTTTCAAGTGACTGCCTTGTTCAGCACTAGAGAGGGGAAAAAATGCCTGAAGCTTGGACTAGAGTTTGAAGAGCTTTACCAGCATCTGCCCTAAAGAAAAGCGGTATCTTGGCTACCAGATTATGAAAACAATCTAGTCTGCCATGCTTTAGTGACGATTAAAAGTTCGTGCTTCTCTATCTCAAAGGCTATCTTCGATGTTGAGGCAAGGTTTAGCTAACAATCGACTTTTGTGACACTTTCTTCTATAGAATAGAAACATGCACAGATGGAGTGTACAAGCTTTACTTGAGCTTAAGGAAGCTATTAGACAGTGGATGACCCAATCGCTAGCAGTGGGTAGGAAAAAGCCAACTATAATTTTGAGTTCAAATAATTTTCTGTGTAGCCAGCTAGCTTATCTTGTTAGATAGAGCACTAGGGCTTATGCTTGCTGGTAATGGATTCTTATAAAACTGTGTCTTTTTTCTAGAAGTGCAATACTATCAGTTAAAAAAACCAACTTGGTATTTTTAGTGTGCACTAAAATTGCCATTGACGCCAATTGCCGTCAACTGCCGTTCAAAGCTGGTGTGCAAGTGGTGCCAATTGGCGTCTATCACAGTTAAGCACACTTTTTTACTTTTTCCTGTTAAAAAAAAAGTTAGCCTTATTTACAGAGATGACTTGTCAGACCGCATAGCCAGTCTTCCGACAAATGGGAGCAGGGAAGGTCCCGAATTGGTAGGAAGTCATGCACTCAAGTAGTATAAGGC
This sequence comes from Cladorhizidae sp. MBARI D1340-BT2, assembly GCA_028752905.1. NCBI lineage: Eukaryota > Metazoa > Porifera > Demospongiae > Poecilosclerida > Cladorhizidae > Cladorhizidae sp. MBARI D1340-BT2. The sequence continues at coordinate 2,737,432 of JAQNBH010000008.1, forward strand.
TTCACCTCGCATGTGTCCTAACAATGCATTTGGAATGCAATTAAGTACTCCGATAATAAATTTGTGAGTGCTTGCTAGAGGCCATTTATTTCTCAAAGGCAACACACTCAAACAGTTTCAAACCTTCAGGACATGATCTAGAGTCATCACAGGTGCCAATATTAAAACTATTAAAAAACATTTAGGAGGATTTTCCCAAATCTGGTGACTTCGTAACAGTGAGGGGGTCTGTGATCCAGAAGTTGTGGGGGGAGTTTCGTTTCCGCAACAACAAAAGGAAATGCAGAAACTTGTCGAGGTAAGTTCTTGGCAGCAGAGTTCAAAGGTCTTTGACAGCTAGCAACAATCTCCATTAATTAACATATCTATCTATCCATCAAACCATATATAGCTAACCATATATATTTATTTTATACTTAGATATACTCTCTGTAGGATTTGCACGGTGTCAGATATTCTCTCATGTTCTGCTCTAGCTATTCAATACTCTACTATGCATGTGAGTTAGTAATTAATGCTTTCCAAAACTTATGGCAACATCTTCCAAAACAGCACAAGTGGACGACAAAGTAGTCAAGCAATTTATTGACAGCAATAAAGCTATGAATACTGTCAAGAAGAAGTGGCATGGATGGTGTCGAGCTGACCGAATATCAAAGTATGGAATAAACAATTAATTACATATGTATGGAATATGGCAAGTCATTTCACTCACTTTGACTTGTGAAAATACGGGCATGTGCTCGTGAATGACTCGCCATATTCCATTCTAACTCGTGTAGTAGGGCTAGGGCTAGGGCTAGGGCTTAATGCATATTTGCCATTGCATTAATTAGCAGTTTCAGTGGTGTCGTCTACCATTTAGGAGGTGTGACCTACTTCAAATGGATTATAAACAATTTGCATGTAACAACAAGCCTCAGGTCTTCTAGAATGCAAACTAGCGTTTTCTGTCCCACGCATCACTATTCAGCACAGGAGCTACGACACTGGCTGGCTCCTGCTTATACTCCACCACTATAATTCCATGCAGAGAGCAAGTTCATATGCTATTTAGAGAATATGATTTTGGGTATGTGACTTATACCAGCAATATGTCACCCAAAGCATGCACAATTGAACATGTGTGAACTAAATGTTGAAGTGTTAATGACATCCAATGAGATCACATGGTCTAAGTGTGACTTCACCCCATTCTCACCTCCTGAAGCTGAAGTCTGATAGAAAGCAACTCGCACTCTTTAGCCACCAAGCCCTTCTCTAGCTTAGCCTTCTCTTCCTGTCTGACCAAGTGAGTCTGGAACAGGAAGCAAGACAGTCACTATTATTATGTCCAGGAAAGGAGAGAGGGAAGAGAGACAGAGCTTAAAAGGAGAGAAATATTCATTGTTATTCCAAACAGCTTGTAGAGTAGGGGTGAAGGGGGTTGAAGGGAGGGGGAGGGGGGTGAAGGGGAGGGGAGAGTGGGGTGAAGGGGAGGGGGAGAGTGGGGTGAAGGGGAGGGGGAGAGTGGGGAGAGTGGGGTGAAGGGGAGGGGGAGAGTGGGAGGGAGGGCGGTGAAACGGAGGGGGGGTGAATGGGAAGGGGAGAGTGGGGTGAAGGGGAGAGGGCGGTGAAAGGGAGGGGGGGTTGACCGGGAAGGCGAGAGTGGGTTGAAGGGGAGAGGGTGAGTGAAGGGGGGTGAAGAGGAGTGATGCGAGTGAAGTGGAGAGGACAGGTGAATGAGTAATGAAGGAGCTGTGTACAAGATAATAACTTTCACGGCTATTATAAGCAATTTGCAGAGGTAGGAAGTCAGGGGTAATAGGTAAAGGTGTTTACAACCACCAGTGTTATGATGGGTGGAGCCCTAACAAGAACTTTTGCTTGTACCTGGACGAGGAGGGTGGTCTGTGCTGCATTCAGTCGACTCTCTATCTCATCATCCAGTTCGACGGCTTCTCGCTTGGTAGCTCTCCGCTGTTTACTTTTCACATACACACACACACATACACACAAGAGGCTCAGTACACAATACATACAATATCCTCGTCACCAAATTAGTCTGGCACCATCCTCCATCTTTCCCCAAATCAGACCACACTCCTCTCCATTGCCACTCACTCCAGGGCTCTCTGAGCTCCTTGTACTTCAGAGACAACTTCAGACACGAAATCTTCAAAGTCTCCCAGAAGGTCGGGATTAGCATCTTGCAGTGATACCCACAAGTGTTCCATACCGTGTCTACACATGCATACATCATGCATAACATTATACATACAGTTCAAGCACAATTATCTCAAATAACAATACTAACATACACTGCATACCAACAACTACCTAGGCACATTTGCAGCCGATATGTTATCCAAGTAGTCGACACACTAAACACAAACACATGTGCACACACACACACACTGGATCAACATCACATTGGGTTGAGGCAGGTTGAAGTAGGCTGACAATAGCTCTATGGGGACATGCACTGGACCAACATCTACACCAACATGGCGAGTTGAGTATGTGCATTTGTATCAGGGCAAACTATCGTAGATACTGGAGGACAAACTACCAAGACAAACACATATACTAACTGCCATGTTTTTATGCAGTGTGGCAGAGCTGTAGATAAGGACTCACTTTGCTCACCAATTATACCTGTTGTGTGCTGATAGGGCAGAAAGCATATTCTGGAAATGAGCTGATGGACAGGGCTTTGTTCTGTCAGATATGGATTCTTCACCTTCATATTCGTAGTGCTCTTCGCGACCACGACCAAGGTTGAGATGTGCTGGTGACGAGTTTATGGCTGAGAAGCAGAATAATGGCTGTTCACTCCCTAAAGTTGGGGTATGAGGGGCCTCTTTCCAGAAGCGTGCAACTCCTGTTATGAATTCCTCCATTGAAATTTCCCCGTCGCCATCAACATCCAAGTTTTTAAAGGCCGCGTCCAGTTGGCTAGAGTCTACTTGTGATCCCAGCAACTTACTCAGGTCACTTTTGGTGAGGTTTTTCTTGTCTTCACGGCGAATACGATTGAAAAGCCAGGCCAACGAAGGCCTCATGGATCCTACACTGTCCGTAGGGTGCAAGTGCAGGAATGAGAGACTTCCCAAGCTATCTAAACCGCTGCTTCTCCGCCTGTGGTACATACTAACTTCTTCGTTAAACCTGAAACTAATGAAACGGTGTCCTTGAGCATAGACGAGTGACACTTTGCGGTTTCCGCAGGCAACGGGCAGTAGCCTGCTGACTTTGAATAAAATTGCGCGTATTTTTTTAGCGGTTAGTGAGACCAGACCATAAAGAACAAGTCAACTGCTTTATGATGGGTGAGAGCATGCATTTTGTGGTCATCTTTGGTAACCGTAGGTATTTACCACACATCGTGAATTAATTCAGATAAAGTGGAGCGCATTTCCAAAACAGAGAAGACGAAAGGCAAACTAAAGAAAAGAAATGTTTCCAAGTCCAAAAAGGTAAATTAAGACTAATATATATAATGTAGGTTAGCTGGGTTGTATTGAATTGCAGCCAAATGCCAAGAGGCAGAAGGACAGCACGCATTTGAGCCAACAAGGGGTAAGGTTTGAAGCTACTAACAGCTAATGCTGGCTTGTAGTTTGCTTGTAGCTATTCATTGTATGGCACCCCCTCCACACTAAACATAGTTGGCGAACCCGGAGAATAGGAGAGCCTGTGATGACAGAAGGGTCCCAGTTGTGGGTCTGAGCAAGTCTAAACATCCACCAGCTTTGTCCTCTGCCAACAGTAACAACAAGCAGGGCTGCCTGCACAGCTCCAGAGCAAAAGTCTCTGAAACAGTCACAACCAGTAAGAATAAGTAGATGCATAGTGGGAGGTTGTAACTGAGTTACTTCTGAGAGGTTAAACAATTTCAATGGCCTAATAAATATTTGCAGATAATGGCTATTTCTGGATTAGAAGCCATACTATAAGCTCATTGTACCCTTCACTATTAATACTCGTGGGTGGGATTCCAACCATAAAAACTATGATTATTGAAACACTTTAAAAGATCCCCTCGGCATGCCATGCCATAAAACTGGTTGTTAGCTAGAAGTGCATATTTTTTGTTAAGCATAAAACTTTCTGTTGATTCTAGCCCTCAGTATTGGTACGTACAAGAGGCGCTCTTAATTGCACCAAAACTGGATTAGAAACAGAAAAGAGTCGTTTTGCAGCAAAGTCTGCAGGAGGACTGCTAATACGTGGCTGAGAGCAGCCCTGCCCAGGAAGGTAATCTGACCCATTCCCCCCAGAGGAGAGCTGCTGCAGGAAATATTAAAGAGCTGATCAAGATTGCAGAGGTTGGAGACCGAACAGCAGAGCTGGCTGAGTGCAGGAGAGCATGTGGATGAAGATGGGTGTGTGGCAGTGTCTGTTTTATTGCTGGTCTCATTAGCAGCGTGACAACAGGGTTGCTCTTATCACCAACTCATTGTTAATGTGCAGAGAAAAAACCCCAAAATAACATCCACAAAACAAGGGCATGAATGAACAAATCGTAGCTGACAATAGTGCTGGAATGCGACACTCCAGACTGTAATGTCTGCTACTCTTCGATGTATGTCTTCTATCTTCCTGAAGCATCAGCTTCCAGTCGTGTGCACTCGAATGAGTATTCTCAATAGCACACAGATCCCCCCCCCCCCCCCCCCCCCCCGAATGCACACTGGTTGCTAAGCGCATGTCCATGGTTAGGAAGTGGTTTTCTTGCTGATTTGGTAGGTTTCTTGAGGTGAGAAATGGGTCACCACCCTATATCTCTACTAGCATCATGTGTTAAGTATTTGTGTTGTTCCCAGGGAAGGTGCTGGGAAGCTTGCAGCTGCATCCCAACACAGACCAGGCTGGAAATTCTGGAGACCAACTCCAAATAGACCTGCAGAGAGTTCTGGGGAAGCCCGACTCTTCATTCCCTGCCTCCTCTGACTGCCATGCTGCACCGGCTCCTCCACCTTCTGCCTTTCATCCTCCTCCTCATCGTTCTTTTGGTGCTAACACATTTGGGTATGTATGCTGATATTTGTAATCTACGTAAATCCTTCTTTCGGTACCAGCTTAAGGTACCCTCCCCTAAGCCAGGTTCACGCCTTCTGGGAGGTCACATGAAGTTTTCCATCTTCTTAAATATACCCTCACTTCTCTCTGATAGTCCCTCCCTCTAATAGTACCCTCCCTATGATAATACCCTCCCCCTGATAATACCCCCCCCCCCCCCTGATAATACTCTCCCCCTGATAATACTCTCCCCCTGATAATACTCTCCCCCTGATAATACTCTCCCCTTGATAATACCCCCTGATAATACCCCCCCCCCCCCCCCTAAAGTGATAGTATCCTTCCCCTGGTAATATTCTCCTCTGATAGTATCACCATGTTATTAACCTCCCCCTATTAGTGACCCCAGAATAGTACCCTCCCCTGATAATACATTCCCTCCCACCCTCTGATAGTACCCTCCCTCTGTTAGTACAGATCCTCTAATAATTAATAATAGTAGCCAACTCTAGTTTTCATCACTATTGTTAGTGTAGATGTTTTAATACGATGACGATACAGCATGTGCTATGATGCAGCACACACTAGCTCAGCACATCGGCATGGAAAATAATTGTTGCACAGACAAATACAACTTGGAATAAAGATAGAATGAGAGCATAACAACACATCAACATTGCACGAGATCTTTTTGAGGTCAATGTAAGTTGGCATACCTCTGGAGTCAGCCAAATAGTGCCCTCTGAGCAGGGTAGACAGCCCGCCACCACGATGTCCTTTGCCTTCCAGCATATTGGCACATGATGGCCTGTGTAGTTATGAAGAGCTGTGTGAATGTGCTGGCTGTTCTTCGCAGTGTTAAGCATGACGGGAGACCAGCCACTTGCTCTCAGGAGGCTGTTGAAAGATGTAGCCAGATTCGTAGAGTCAAGCATGACAGGAGACCAGTCACTTGCTCTCAGGAGGCTATTGAAAGCTTTAGCCAGAGAGATGAGGACTATACCCAAGCATTCACATAAAAATAAATATTTTTCATTGAAAGCTTCAGCAAGGCACACATGAGAGGTGAATGGGTTGATCAGGAAAAGCAGCTTGGCTGAAGCCTTTTTAAAGTAATCCTTGATGGAACTGCCCTGTGGATTTAGATGGCACTGTTTTACAATGACCCCAATAACCAACTGAATTTTACTCTCTCGACGTTTCGAAAAAAGGAACTCCAGGGAGTCTAGAGTTCTTGTGTGTTCCAGAGCATGCCTGGTGTCCAGCAATCTAACCATCATTGAGATTTTGAAACACACTACTGCCACAGAGAGCCACACATTTGAGTAAAGAGAGGCTGATAGTGAGAGCAACGTTCCCATCTCTCAATGATGGAGTGACAGACATTCAGAAGTGAAGACTGATTTGTGCCTCTTCAGTGTGCTTCAAGATTGCTAATAAGTGGTCCCTTTGAGCTAAGCACTGGATCCAAGGTATTTAAACAATGATGCAAGGTATTCTGTGGGAAGCTGAGGAATCTTGCCAAGCATTGAGCTTCCTGCTTGATATAATTCAAGCAAAGCCAGCTGACTCTCTAGCACCTTGCCAAGCATTTAGCCTCCTGCTTGATATAATTCAGGAGCAAAGTCAGCTGACTCTCTAGCACCTTGCCAAGCATTTAGCCTCTTGCTTGATATAATTCAGGAGCAAAGCCAGCTGACTCTCTAATCATGTCAATTTAGATTCTGTGTTATATAATATGAATCTAAATAGCTGTACTACGTGGACCCATAATACATGGACTAATAGGTAGTATATGGGTGATTTTGCACATGGTCTGCCAAAAATCGCTAAGTGATAGCTTTAACGACATTTTGGATAAAGCAGACGTCTGAAGAATGCATAACAATTATTGGAAAAGAGCGATGTATGCAGAGGTCAGAGCTCGGAGGTTTATTATTTTCTCTCCACCTCATTTCGCTTGCCCAACAATGATTCTTACTAGTGAGTGTACATGCATGTTCTTTACAGACGCCCAGCTTGTGCAAGGCTGCACAACCGTATGCCCTGCAGCACACTGGGATGACTGATGGTGAAGTGGTAGTGTACAGGTGAACTATGGTGGAGAGAAAGGATGGTTTTGTTGGGACTGCTCAGAAGCAGCTAAAGATGGGGAGCACACTAAGAGTGAGGTCATCAGGCAGTGCTCGCTGGCGGACAGAATTGTCAGAGCACTGAAGAGAAGACTGCGATAGCTCACAATAACTTCAGACATTTTATTTGGGGACCTTGCACTTGCCAATGCGTTCAGTGCTCTCCATCATTAGCACATCTCTCCTCTATTGACTAACAGTTATCTTTCCTTCATATACCAACCATCTACACATGTTCTCTTTTGTACTCGCTGTCTGAGAGAGCCACACCCAACAAGCGGCCTGCCTTGACGGCTATTAATGACATAGCCAGTCAACACTCCGGTGTGACCGAGACCTCTTCTGCTGCTTTTCAAAAAAATTGCCAGCCTCTCAAAAAAAATTCACTACGACATCCATTTTGTAGTTTACGTAAACCTGTTTTAAGTTGACCCTTTCTATTTATCCAGGGGAACCTACGGCAGATACATACATACATGAATACATTGTGGTACAACCCTGTGCGGCAATACGGACTTTTCTGTCCAGCATCCCAATGTCACACTTGCCAACGATCAGTGCAGTTTCTTACGAGTGAAACAAAATGAATTTAAGATGACAGGTTGTGGGAGTGGCTGGCACAGCAATTGCATAAAGTTAGGTCGGCCTGTTTTGTTTTTCTTCGTGCGCACTCCGTCCCCCTCGTCCTTAGCGCCTCATGCCCCTGTCCTCAAGGAACCCTGTGGAAAATCAAATTCATCCCCAAGAGCCAGATGATGGCATATGACATCAGAAGCTTGAACTCGGAACTTCTCGAGCCAAGCAATGTGGGAAAGTGCATTACACTCTATCACCTAGAACTGGGGGGGGGGGGGGGGGCTGCACTTATTTGTCATGGCACAAAAAATGCCGTCCAAAACTGTGTTGGAGGTGTCAGGATAAGCTCCTGAGTAGTGACAGTGAGGTGAGATGTGAAAGGTCATGAAGAGCTAACAAATGTGTCGAGGGAGAACATGCAAGGCAGAGCAGGGAGGGCAGGAACAGTTGGGCAGAACTGCTCTTGATAAGAACCGCATTATTCTAGTGAAATTTACTCTCTCTCCGCCTCATTAGGAATATTCTAGCCTCCATCAGGAATATTTATTCCTGATGGAGGCTAGAGCATCTAGTCGAAATGTTGAGAGAGTAAATTTCAAGTTGATTATTGTAATTCATTATGTCAACTGAAAGTTCATTGAGAGTTGTTGTTTTTGTCTTATATATACACTTGTGTGTGTGTGTGTATGTGTGTATGTGTGTGTGTGTGTATGTGTGTATGTGTGGTGTGTGTGTGTGTGTATGTGTGTGTGTATGTGTGGTGTGTGTGTGTGTGTGTGTGTGTTTATGTCTGTCTGTTTTGTCCTCGATACATTAGATCCCATACACTATATATATTCAGAGTCAGCATCCAATTGGAGCAAAATAAGAACTTCTTTCGGTTAAAAAGGGGAGAAATTTTCACCAAAAGCAGTTTTCTGTCATTAAAGAGTAGAAAGTGTTTGGTAATGTTGAAAAGGAACCTAATGTGCCCATTTTGACAAGAATGAGCTATTTCAGACAGTTTTTCCTCAAAACACTCAAAACACGTCCCAATTGGAGCAAAAAAGAGCTTCATGATCGTGTGCTGGTTTTAGATGAAATTCTTTCGTGATTTTTCAACCAAAAAATTGACTCCAAGCTCCTGGAAACCCCACCATCAAGCTCCTGGAAACCCCACCATCAAGCTCCTGGAAACCCCACCATCAAGCTCCTGGAAACCTCACTATCACTGGCCATTTTTTTAACATTCCTTACAAATTAAACAACATGTCAATATTACCAATGAATTATGTTAGAACTCATGTAATGCAAGCGAAGCTGCCTCTAGCCCTACTCCATTAGAAAAGCACCTTAGTTACTGAATTAGTAAAATTTACAATAGAGGACAGTGTCAATGACTGCAATAAAGCAAGACCTACAGTGTACTTGAATTGGTTCCTATTCGGTCTTCAGAAATAGAGCAATTTTGGTCAATGAAAAGGAACTGTTCCTTCCTGCACCTTGGACGTTCCTTCCTGCATCTTGGATGTTCTCCTACATCTCTGCTGCTAATGTTAAATAAATATGGGCAAACAGGATTTTATCAGTGACGTTGAGAGAAGCTAAGAAGCTTCCTAGTGTGTGGAGGAGGGAATGGCCTTGGGCTTCACATACTGCAATACCCAGGGTTTCATTTAGAAAAATGTCCAAGGGGGGGGGGGGCAACTGGAGGTTTTAAGGGGGGCATGGTTAAAGATGTGACAAAGTTTCACAACACCATCTGGGGGATTGCTTGAATGTGTGTGTGTGTGTGTGTGTGTGTGTGTGCATGGTTTTATACAGGATTTTGAGTTTTGGGAGGGGGAGGGGGAGGGGGTGTAAAGCACATAACAACTAGGAGGGTCTGGGGGCATGCTCCCCAAGAATTTAAAAAAATTAGATGCTCTGAGATTGATTCTGAGGCATTCTAGGGGTAAGTTCTAAAAGGAAAGTCTACACAGCCAGACTCAGTTTTATTTGGTTGTGAAGGGGGGAGGGGGGGAGGGGACGGAATTTCTTACTACTTTGTATGCACTATATTCCTTTATTAATGCACTTTAATATAGAATTGTTAAGGATTTTTAGGGGGAAGGGGGGGGGGGGGGGGGAAAGGGGAGCTGGTGTTTGGGGGTGGGGGGGGGGGGGGGGGGGGGATAAACTGGTCTTTGGGGAGATCCCAGGGCTTCCCTCCCCCTAAATGATGAAGCCCTGATGTGTGTTTTTTTGTTTGGTTGGCTGAGGTGGCTTCTGCCTGGATACTATAATGTGGAACTAACAGTTGACACAAAGGTTGTAGAAAGGTAAATTGGTGTGTAGAACTGCTGTCCATGTGATCTATTTATAGAAGGGAACAATACTAGACACTTACATCATCATATTATTGAGTGGATAAATTGAAGCACAGAGAGAAACAAAACATAAAAATGGATATTCGTTCGTATTTCGTATTTCAGGAGTGCATCCAAGTCTTCAGTAGTTCCTAGCTCTAGTGATTTTGAGGATGGTAATGAGTCTGAGATTGATATACAGCCCAATCCTCCTAAGAAGCATTGCTCAAGTTCTACTTCTAAACCACCTTCCAAGTCAGGATTTGGAATCAAGAGATGCAACAAAAAGTGGGAAGAAACTTTTACCTGGTTAGAGTTGATACCTGGTTAGAGTTGATCAAAATTTACAGGGTGCATTTTGCAAATTATGCAAAAAGGGTGGAAGATCTATTCAGAGGATTGGTGGGGCTTACCATTCACTAACTGGAAGAAGGCGACTCAGAAAATGAAATCACATTAAAAAAGTGAAGTGCACCTTCTATCCTGTCAATTGGACGTGGAAGCTGATAGAGCTAGAAGAGAAGGATCCATTATCGCCAGCTTCAAAATGTTGGAGAGCAGCAAAGATTACAAAATAGGAAGGCGATTAAAGCTCTAATCTAATGTACTCACTTTCTAGCTCATCAGCACATCGCACATACTACTAACTTTCACAAACTACCGTAGTTGAATTGGTAGCGAGTTGTGGTGGAGAGACTCTTCAAACCTTTCTTGACAGAACTGGAAGAAATGCAACGTACACCTAAAAAATGGCTGTAGTCGAGTTTGTGAATGCTCTTGAAACATGGGTGGAAGAGTCTCTACTCAAGCGGCTTCATAAGGCACCATTTTTTAGCATCATGGCTGATGAATGCACTGATGTTACTACCATAGAGGAGCTGACAATTTGTTGTCGTTGGGTAGAGAGCTGTGTACCAGAAGAACACTTCATTGAAATTTTACCCTTGAAGAAAGCTAATGCTGAAAGTATCTATTCTGCTTTAGTGGAGTACTCAGTTGGGAAGGCTTATAGGAATGAGATTTGATGGAGCTACTACTTTCTCTGGTGACAAAACATGAGTTCAAAGAAGGTTGAAAGAGCTCTCACCTCATCTATTGTTTGTCCTGTTGCTGTCATGTCCTTCAACTGGCTTCTGTGCAAGCTGCTAATGCTACACCAGGTATCAAGCATGTCTACACTACTCTGATGACGTTATGGAAGTTCTTTATTACTCCCCAAAACGTGCAGAGTCATTAAAGGAGATTCAGAAAGTACTAGATCTTCCAGAGCTCAAGATTGTGAAACCGTCAGACACACGCTGGCTTGCACATGAGCGTTGTGTCAAAGCAGTAAAAGCTCAATAGTTCTTGCTCTTGAAAATATAATATTATATGAAACATCACATGAACCAGAAGCTCTTGGACTAAGTAAAGCCTATTCTAGTCACTCCACAATAGCAGCAATGTACCCACTTGACTACATTTTTCCTCAAGTGGCAAAGCTTAGCCGTGCCAAGCACCTGGACCTCTCCCTTATTTCTAGTCTAGTGGATGCTACTATTAATTCACTTGATGATGCTATACTGCCTTCATCAAATTGGGTTTTACAGCTACAAGATGCAAGAGAAGAATTAAAAGCAGAAACAGGTATTGAAGTCACTCATTTAGATATATGCTCTTTTCAAGAAAGAGTGGGCAAGCTTTTATCAGACTCATCAAAGATAACATATCCAGCCGGTTTAGATCCTTCTCAAAAGATGTGTTATCAGCATTTTTTTTGATCCGAAGAAAGTGCCCAGCCTCTCTACTCATGAGCTACCTTTATATGGAGACAGTTCAATTCAAACTCTCATTGGACAGTTTGGGAGAGATTTACCAGCTAAATCATTGGAACTGAATTAGAGAAGACAGCCATTGTCTCTTCTGACCTCAGCACAGAGTGGAAAACGTATCGTTAGCTCCTTATTAAGCAGCCAAAAGATGATACATCCATGCAACTGAGGGAATTACTAACCAATGACATGCTTACAGCATCCAATCTACATAAACTGGCAACCATATGCTTGTCTATTCCCGTTTCTACAGCATCAGCGGAACGAAGTTTCTCAGACATGAAATTAATAAAGAATCGCCTTCGTAACCGCTTAACTGAACTTAGCCTGTCCAACTTAATGAAAATTGTCATTGAATCTCCCGAAAAACTCACTGATAGTGATTTGGAAGAAATTGTTGACATGTGGTTTAGAAAAGGTAGACGGATTGCTGTGTAAACTCTCATTCAGACTCTCGCATACTCTCACTGCTCATGCACTTTGTCAAGCACTTATCAACATCAATAATGAATTTTAGGAATACAATTTCCAAGATGTGTGGGGCAAAAAGGTTCCAAGGGGGAGGCAGCTGCCCTGCCCCCCCCTAAATGAAACGGTGAATACCCTCTTGCTTTAGGGGAGACCTAAACCATAAAACTAGTAGGCGCAAAACAAAAAAAACTCTTGTGGTTACCACTTTATAGCTCTATAGATTCTGCACACTTCATGATATGGACTTGATATACAGCTCAAAAGATAGGTCTCTCTGTGTGCTCTCTTTGATATTAAAACATTTTTCATAGGTATAACTATAGCCAAGTTACGTGGGGGTGCCTCAAAACCTGAGTGCCTGATAGTGCTAGAGAGTTGAAATTAGCACCAGTGGCTCCTACTCTCGTCTTGGTTGAGTATGTGGTCAAGCACCAGTTGGATTGGAGTGTCTGTATTCTTGTTCCTACCTAGAGTCCAGAAGAATGCAATGGTACAGATTCCATAAACTGTAGGCACTAAAATAACTTGTGGTTACCACTTTACAGCTGCATACATTCTACACACTTTATGGTGGACTTGCTGCTAGGTCTCTCTGCTCTCTTTTGATACAAAAACATTTTTCACTCAAAACCCGAGTGCCTGATTTTGCTGCATAGCTGAAATTAGCACCAGTGTAAAGCCTACTGCATACAACGACTTTTTTCATTAGGCGAGTACGTGGTCAAGTTGGAAAATATATTTTAAGGAATTTTAACTAAATTCATTTCCCAAATATGCGCTTGACCACATACTCGAGTTTTAATGCCTAATGAAAAAGTCATTGTATCTTTTGAGCCAAGTCCATACCATGAAGTGTGCAGAATCTATGGAGCTATAAAGTGGTAACCACAAGTTTATTTAGCACCTACTAGTGCATATCGTACCCCCTTAAATTTTAAGCGGAAATTGTGATGTGTCTGCATAGAACCAAAAGGACGGTTATGTGCCAGTGGCCCCGAACTCAGAGGACCGGAGAGAAAACCAATTCTTAGCATTTGAAACCTCATATTGAACATAGTAAGGTGGTCACTAGGAGTGGTCCACGGCAAAATACGCACATCAGGTGATGCGCCAATGCTGCCTGTTAGACTAGTTTGCATGACAGCACAGCATATGCCATACTGAGCTTAGCTCACCAGATCATTGCAGTGTTCAGCACAGCACACACTAGCATGCACCTCACTGAGCTTAGCTCACCAGATCATTGCAGTGTTCAGCACAGCACACACTAGCATGCACCTCACTGAGCTTAGCTCACCAGATCATTGCAGTGTTCAGTACAGCACACACTAGCATACACCTCACTGGGCTTAGCTCACCAGATCATTGCAGTGTTCAGCACAGCACACACTAGCATGCACCTCACTGAGCTTAGCTCACCAGATCATTGCAGTGTTCAGCACAGCACACACTAGCATGCACCTCACTGAGCTTAGCTCACCAGATCATTGCAGTGTTCAGTACAGCACACACTAGCATACACCTCACTGGGCTTAGCTCACCAGATCATTGCAGTGTTCAGCACAGCACACACTAGCATACACCTCACTGGGCATAGCTCACCAGATCATTGCAGTGTTCAGCACATCACACACTAGCATACACCTCACTGAGCTTAGCTCACCAGATCATTGCAGTGTTCAGCACAGCACACACTAGCATACACCTCACTGGGCTTAGCTCACCAGATCATTGCAGTGTTCAGCACAGCACACACTAGCATACACCTCACAGGGCTTAGCTCACCAGATCAATGCAGTGTTCAGCACAGCACACACTAGCATACACCTCACTGGGCTTAGCTCACCAGATCATTGCAGTGTTGCACACACTAGCATACACCTCACTGGGCTTAGCTCACCAGATCAATGAAGTGTTCAGCACAACACACACTAGCATACACCTCACTGAGCTTAGCTCACCAGATCATTGCAGTGTTCAGCACATCACACACTAGCATACACCTCACTGGGTTTAGCTTACCAGATCATTGCAGTGTTCAGCACATCACACACTAGCATACACCTCACTGGGTTTAGCTTACCAGATCATTGCAGTGTTCAGCACATCACACACTAGCATACACCTCACTGGGCTTAGCTCACCAGATCATTGCAGTGTTCAGCACAGCACACACTAGCATACACCTCACTGGGCTTAGCTCACCAGATCATTGCAGTGTTCAGCACAGCACACACTAGCATACACCTCACAGGGCTTAGCTCACCAGATCAATGCAGTGTTCAGCACAGCACACACTAGCATACACCTCACTGGGCTTAGCTCACCAGATCATTGCAGTGTTCAGCACAGCACACACTAGCATACACCTCACTTAGCTTAGCTCACCAGATCATTGCAGTGTTGCACACACTAGCATACACCTCACTGGGCTTAGCTCACCAGATCAATGAAGTGTTCAGCACAACACACACTAGCATACACCTCACTGAGCTTAGCTCACCAGATCATTGCAGTGTTCAGCACATCACACACTAGCATACACCTCACTGGGTTTAGCTTACCAGATCATTGCAGTGTTCAGCACATCACACACTAGCATACACCTCACTGGGTTTAGCTTACCAGATCATTGCAGTGTTCAGCACATCACACACTAGCATACACCTCACTGGGCTTAGCTCACCAGATCATTGCAGTGTTCAGCACAGCACACACTAGCATACACCTCACTGGGCTTAGCTCACCAGATCATTGCAGTAGTTCAGCACTAGCATACACCTCACTGAGCTTAGCTCACCAGATCATTGCAGTAGTTCAGCACTAGCATACACCTCACTGAGCTTAGCTCACCAGATCATTGCAGTGTTCAGCACAGCACACACTAGCATACACCTCACTGAGCTTAGCTCACCAGATCATTGCAGTGTTCAGCACATCACACACTAGCATACACCTCACTGAGCTTAGCTTACCAGATCATTGCAGTGTTCAGCACAGCACACACTAGCATACACCTCACTGAGCTTAGCTCACCAGATCATTGCAGTGTTCAGCACAGCACACACTAGCATACACCTCACTGAGCTTAGCTCACCAGATCATTGCAGTGTTCAGCACAGCACACACTAGCATACACCTCACTGAGCTTAGCTTACCAGATCATTGCAGTGTTCAGCACATCACACACTAGCATACACCTCACTGAGCTTAGCTGACCAGATCATTGCAGTGTTCAGCACAGCATATGCCATACTGGGCTTAGCTGACCAGATCATTGCAGTGTTCAGCACAGCACACACTAGCATACACCTCACTGAGCTTAGCTCACCAGATCATTGCAGTAGTTCAGCACATCACACACTAGCATACACCTCACTGGGCTTAGCTCACCAGATCATTGCAGTGTTCAGCACAGCACACACTAGCATACACCTCACTGAGCTTAGCTTACCAGATCATTGCAGTGTTCAGCACAGCACACACTAGCATCCACCTCACTGGGCTTAGATCATTGCAGTGTTCAGCACGGCACACACTAGCATACACCTCACTGAGCTTAGCTCACCAGATCATTGCAGTGTTCAGCACTAGCATACACCTCACTGGGCTTAGCTCACCAGATCATTGCAGTAGTTCAGCACAGCACACACTAGCATACACCTCACTGGGCTTAGCTCACCAGATCATTGCAGTGTTCAGCACATCACACACTAGCATACACCTCACTGGGCACCAGATCATTGCAGTGTTCAGCACAGCACACACTAGCATACACCTCACTGGGCTTAGCTCACCAGATCATTGCAGTGTTCAGCACATCACACACTAGCATACACCTCACTGGGCTTAGCTGACCAGATCATTGCAGTGTTGCACACACTAGCATACACCTCACTGAGCTTAGCTCACCAGATCATTGCAGTGTTCAGCACATCACACACTAGCATACACCTCACTGAGCTTAGCTCACCAGATCATTGCAGTAGTTCAGCACATCACACACTAGCATACACCTCACTGAGCTTAGCTCACCAGATCAATGCAGTGTTCAGCACAGCACACACTAGCATACACCTCACTGAGCTTAGCTCACCAGATCATTGCAGTGTTCAGCACAGCACACACTAGCATACACCTCACTGAGCTTAGCTCACCAGATCATTGCAGTGTTCAGCACAGCACACACTAGCATACACCTCACTGGGCTTAGCTCACCAGATCATTGCAGTGTTCAGCACAGCACACACTAGCATACACCTCACTGGGCTTAGCTCACCAGATCATTGCAGTGTTCAGCACAGCACACACTAGCATCCACCTCACTGGGCACCAGATCATTGCAGTGTTCAGCACAGCACACACTAGCATACACCTCACTGAGCTTAGCTCACCAGATCATTGCAGTGTTGCACACACTAGCATACACCTCACTGGGCCTAGCTCACCAGATCATTGCAGTGTTCAGCACAGCACACACTAGCATACACCTCACTGGGCTTAGCTCACCAGATCATTGCAGTGTTCAGTACAGCACACACTAGCATACACCTCACTGAGCTTAGCTTACCAGATCATTGCAGTGTTCAGCACAGCACACACTAGCATACACCTCACTGGGCTTAGCTCACCAGATCATTGCAGTGTTCAGCACAGCACACACTAGCATACACCTCACTGAGCTTAGCTGACCAGATCATTGCAGTGTTCAGCACAGCACACACTAGCATACACCTCACAGGGCTTAGCTCACCAGATAATTGCAGTGTTCAGCACAGCACACACTAGCATACACCTCACTGGGCTTAGCTTACCAGATCATTGCAGTGTTCAGCACAGCACACACTAGCATACACCTCACTGGGCTTAGCTCACCAGATCATTGCAGTGTTCAGCACAGCACACACTAGCATACACCTCACTTAGCTTAGCTTACCAGATCATTGCAGTGTTCAGCACAGCACACACTAGCATACACCTCACTGGGCTTAGCTCACCAGATCATTGCAGTGTTCAGCACAGCACACACTAGCATACACCTCACTGAGCTTAGCTTACCAGATCATTGCAGTGTTCAGCACACAGCACACACTAGCATACACCTCACTGAGCTTAGCTTACCAGATCATTGCAGTGTTCAGCACATAGCACACACTAGCATACACCTCACTGAGCTTAGCTCACCAGATCATTGCAGTAGTTCAGCGATGAAGAGGCAGCTCTGGTCCGGCCAAAGCTGGCATCATAATCATTTTTCAGCCCAAGCAATTGAGACACAGAAGATGGCACTAGTAGGTATGAACAGTAATAATGACCTCACACCATGAATGTGCGAAGCTGGTTAGAGCACGCATGTTGTCAGCCAGTGGCCAGTGTGTGTGTGTACCGTAAAAGTAGGTTGTTAAACGGTGTCCATATTAGGCACCTATTTTTTGTTAATCACCTAAATCACCTACTTGACTATGTGATCATGACTATGTCTCCTACTCAAGAGTCAACGTCGCTTCCATTTTTGGTGACTGGACAAGCTCGTAGATGATGTTCACATCTGACACTCTCCAAGCTCTTCAGCAAAAGTTGGTAAAGAGCATTGACACAATAAACACGACGTGCATGCATAATGCTGAGCTGAGCAGCTGCTGCTTGTTCTCTCACTCAAGGAAGTGACCAATCAATTCTAGTTATGCTTAATATTTAGCAGATTTGAATCAGATGTTTGGTTTTCAAGCTGACGTTTCGATCCAAATACTCCGGTCTTGATCAGGGCAAATTCACAACAACAACAACAACATAATATAATAATCGTAGAGTATAAATTGATACTGGACTCCATTCTGGTTGTAGAGCATAGAAAACACAGTGATGCTAGAGATATAGCAATGGCTGCTGTTATAGTGGCCAGGGATGTGGTTAGGGCCAGAGCATTGGCTAGGGTTAGAGTTAGGGCAATGTCTAAGGTTAGAGTTAGGGCAATGGCTGGGTCTGGGGTTAGTGACCAGGACAATGGCTAGGGTTAGATTAGGGGAATGCCAGGGTTAGTGACCAGGGCAATGTCTAGGGATAGGAGAATGGTTAGGGCCAAGGCAAAGGCTAGTGTGAGTGAAGAGCCAGGGCAAAGGCTAGGGTGAGTGAAGAGTCAGGGCAAAGGCTAGGGTGAGTGCAGAGCCAGGGCAAAGGCTAGGGTGAGTGAAGAGCCAGGGCAAAGGCTAGGGTGAGTGGAGGGCTAGGGCAAAGGCTAGGGTGAGTGAAGAGCCAGGGCAAAGGCTAGGGTGAGTGAAGGGCCAGGGCAAAGGCTGGGGTGAGTGAAGAACTAGGGCAAAGGCTAGGATGAGTGAAGAGCCAGGGCAAAGGCTAGGGTGAGTGAAGAGCCAGGGCAAAGGCTAGTGTGAGTGAAGAGCCAGGGCAAAGGCTAGGGTGAGTGAAGAGTCAGGGCAAAGGCTAGGGTGAGTGCAGAGCCAGGGCAAAGGCTAGGGTGAGTGAAGAGCCAGGGCAAAGGCTAGGGTGAGCAAAGGCTAGGGTGAGTGAAGAGCCAAGGCAAAGGCTAGGATGAGTGAAGAGCCAGGGCAAAGGCTAGGGTGAGTGAAGAACCAGGGCAAAGGCTAGGGTGAGTGAAGAGCCAGGGCAAAGGCTAGTGTGAGTGAAGAGCCAGGGCAAAGGCTAGGGTGAGTGAAGAGTCAGGGCAAAGGCTAGGGTGAGTGCAGAGCCAGGGCAAAGGCTAGTGTGAGTGAAGAGCCAGGGCAAAGGCTAGGGTGAGTGAAGAGTCAGGGCAAAGGCTAGGGTGAGTGAAGAGCCAGGGCAAAGGCTAGGATGAGTGAAGAGCCAGGGCAAAGGCTAGGGTGAGCAAAGGCTAGGGTGAGTGAAGAGCCAGGGCAAAGGCTAGGATGAGTGAAGAGCCAGGGCAAAGGCTAGGGTGAGCAAAGGCTAGGGTGAGTGAAGAGCCAAGGCAAAGGCTAGGATGAGTGAAGAGCCAGGGCAAAGGCTAGGGTGAGTGAAGAACCAGGGCAAAGGCTAGGGTGAGTGAAGAGCCAGGGCAAAGGCTAGTGTGAGTGAAGAGCCAGGGCAAAGGCTAGGGTGAGTGAAGAGTCAGGGCAAAGGCTAGGGTGAGTGCAGAGCCAGGGCAAAGGCTAGTGTGAGTGAAGAGCCAGGGCAAAGGCTAGGGTGAGTGAAGAGTCAGGGCAAAGGCTAGGGTGAGTGAAGAGCCAGGGCAAAGGCTAGGATGAGTGAAGAGCCAGGGCAAAGGCTAGGGTGAGCAAAGGCTAGGGTGAGTGAAGAGCCAGGGCAAAGGCTAGGATGAGTGAAGAGCCAGGGCAAAGGCTAGGGTGAGCAAAGGCTAGGGTGAGTGAAGAGCCAAGGCAAAGGCTAGGATGAGTGAAGAGCCAGGGCAAAGGCTAGGGTGAGTGAAGAGCCAGGGCAAAGGCTAGGGTGAGCAAAGGCTAGGGTGAGTGAAGAGCCAAGGCAAAGGCTAGGGTGAGTGAAGAGCCAGGGAAAAGGCAGTGAGTGAAGAGCCAGGGCAAAGACAGTGAGTGAAGAGCCAGGGCAAAGGCTAAAACTAAATTTGCCCTGATGAAGCAGGAGTATTTCGGTTGGCTTCAAAACCCAAAAGCTGATTCAAGGATAAAGCATATTATGATGTCAGCTGACAGTAATCGTACTAACTGTAGCTTACTTTAACAATAGCTAACATGCAGAACTTCACCAAAGACAATATGTGTGTGTATATACTGTGGTATAAGTATGGTAAAGAATATCTGCTGTGATTGCTGAACTTATAGAGAGGAAACAAAACAATAACAACAACAACTCTCTCTATATATAGCTATGAATAGAAACAAGACAAAGATGAATTTATATATATATATATATATATATTGGGGTGACTTGAAGGCTTTAGAGGAGATCCTTGACCTTTTGTGATAGTGAACATCAATATTAGACTGCTTTGTGTTATATGAGGTGTCCATTATCTTAAAAGATATAGGGTGCTCTAAATGTTTGCACTCGACAATAGCAAATAAAGTCAATCTTATTATATATTAAATATATATATATATATATGTATTTTTAGGTCTTATAAGCATATATAGGTTTGTCCGAATTGTGAGATTTCCATTATTTGCCTCATTCTGTCCTCGATGTCACGGCAAGACTCTAGGGAGGACTCTATGAATTGGGCAGTTGTCACGTAGGTGAAGGATTACTCTACCTTCCAAATCCAGTGTGCTAGTTGTGATGTGAGGCTCATCTGTCAGGAGTAAACACAACATCCAATGGCGGTGTTCTTGATGTCCAGCTAGCATCTAGTGCTCTACCTCAGACATCTTGCATGTTTGAAACTGAAGATTTACTGAAGCTACTATTTTCTAACTGGATCCAGATGAGAAATGCTTTGTGCATCCATTTTCAGCTTCAATATCGACCCAGCATGGATTTGTGCAAGATGCCGGTGTTTTGAAATGCAGTGTTGAAAATCCAGCGTCTCTCAGTAGACATGAGAATGAAGACCGAGAGGAAGCTCTGCATTGAAATGATACACCAGCAGGCATATAGTACTAGCTGCTCTTTCCTTGGTCAACTCACAGCAATTAGCAACCTCACATTAAATCTCGTACTTTAACACCACACATATTAGGCAGAAACCAGGTCTAATATATGGTAGTCTATAGAGTACTGATACAATAGCCATTACTAACAAGCCAGGAGTGCATCTTGCAATTCCCAAGTGAAATCATACTTATTATTATTATATTATTTAAACTTGGATATACACTTCTGGCTGCCTACAATGGTGTGGGAGCACTTGCTGATTGTTCCGTGAGCCAGTGGCTTTCCTCACATCAAGGAGAGACAAGACCATTTTTTAATAAAAATTAAAAAAACTTGTGGTTATCACTTTTGATATATAGCTCAAAAGATAGGTCTCTCTGTGTGCTCTCTTTTGATACTAAAATATGTTTCATAGAATAACTATAGGCAAGTTACTAGACCCTAAAGTGGAGGGACCTCAAAAACCTGCATCCCAAAGTCCCCATCCAGAATTTAAAAAATGAAATTGGTACGAGTGGCTAGAGGAAGCCCTAGAGCATTCAATCACCTTTTTCATTAGGCGTTAAAATTTTAGTACGTGGTCAAGCGCATGGGTGGGAAAAAAATTTACGTTGAAAATCAACACCCTCAATTTTCCACCCACACGCTCGACCACGTACTAAAATTTTAATGCTTAATGAAAAAGGTGATTGCATGCTCTAGGGCTTCCTCTAGCCACTCGTACCAATTTCATTTTTTTTGCACTTAGCAATCTGGAGTTATTCTGGATGGGGACTTTGGGATGGAGGTCCCTCCACTTTAGGGTCTAGTAACTTGCCTATAGTTATCCTATGAAACATATTTTAGTATTAAAAGAGAGCACACAGAGAGACCTATCTTTTGAGCTATATATGAAGTCCATACCATGAAGTTTGCAGAATCTACGGAGCTCTAAAGTTGTAAACACAAGTTTTAAAAAAAAGAAGAAAAATGCAACTGCCCCCCCCTCAAAGACACCTCAAATATTAACTCACACCTGAACCCTTGGGGCTTATGATTAATCTAGTGTTAGAGATGACCACTTCTAGGTGGCCATAATATAGGAAGGCATCTCCTCATCATCCCCTGTTCATTGGAACAAATGCTAGATCTTTCTCGTCCCACGAGGACTGGTCCAAATGACCGATGCAAGCATCCCACACTCACTTGGATCCTGTGCAGGCACTGGTCAGAATATAATACATCTGCATTAGGTCAATAACTTCTTTAACACTGAGGGAATCCAAGCTGGTAACTAGGTAGTGCTCTCCAGTGATGATCATTCACATGCAACTTGGGCAACAACCCAATCTGACGATGCATGCAAAGTTTCTCACCGACAATTATTGATGGAAGTCCCCTACGTATGAGAGGCCACTAATGTTTCGTGCTGACCTGCATCCTTCAATCAGAGAACCATGTAGTTAAAGAGAGGAGGATCTTCCAGTGAGCCTTCCTCGAGCGGATGCCACAGATGCTTCCGGGTGCTCTCTATTTGCCAACTAACCCAACATGCTTGAAGACCGCATTCTTTCTTCCTTAGGCCAAGGCACCTTGGATATTGTTGAAACAAACTGGGCGGAAAAGATAAGACGTACTCTAGAGGCTCCAGTTTGTCTATTACCGGAACAGTTGCCATCGTAATGTTTAATGATTCAGACATTGATGGTATTTTAATTAACTTGGTGGTGGTGATGGTAGAATGGGTGTGGTTAGATCTATTCGTAAGATCAAGCTAAGTTGTTGGCAGATTTGAATTTTCCAGTTGTGTGAGAGGCCATATATATATATATAGCATCTGTATGGACCATACTAATTGTGTGAGACACCATAATAGGCATCTGTATGGACCATACTAATTGTGTGAGACACCATAATAGGCATCTGTATGGACCATACTAATTGTGTGAGGCAACATTAGCATCTGTATAAATCCTACTAATTGTGTGAGACACCATCCATACTAATTGTGTGAGACACCATTAGCATCTGTATAAATCCACTAATTGTGTGAGATACCATAATAGGCATCTATATGGACCATACTAATTGTGTGAGGCAAATTAGCATCTGTATAAATCCTACTAATTGTGTGAGACACCATAATAGGCATCTGTATGGACCATACTAATTGTGTGAGGCCCATTAGCATCTGTATAAATCCTACTAATTGTGCGAGACACCATAATAGGCATCTGTATGGACCATACTAATTGTGTGAGGCAACATTAGCATCTGTATAAATCCTACTAATTGTGTGAGACACCATCCATACTAATTGTGTGAGACACCATTAGCATCTGTATAAATCCACTAATTGTGTGAGATACCATAATAGGCATCTGTATGGACCATACTAATTGTGTGAGACACCATTAGCATCTGTATAAATCCTACTAATTGTGTGAGATACCATAATAGGCATCTGTATGGACCATACTAATTGTGTGAGACACCATTAGCATCTGTATAAATCCTACTAATTGTGTGAGATACCATAATAGGCATCTGTATGGACCATACTAATTGTGTGAGACACCATTAGCATCTGTATAAATCCTACTAATTGTGTGAGATACCATAATAGGCATCTGTATGGACCATACTAATTGTGTGAGGCAACATTAGCATCTGTATAAATCCACTAATTGTGTGAGATACCATAATAGGCATCTGTATGGACCATACTAATTGTGTGAGGCAATTAGCATCTGTATAAATTGTGTTGAGAGTCCATATATAAGCATCTGTATGGACCCTACTAATTGTGTGAGAGGCCATATATATATAGCATCTGTACGGTAATTGTGTCAGAGGTCATATATATAGCATCTGTGTGGACCCTACTAATTGTGTGTGAGGCCACCTTGTGTACCATCTTAGCAAATGTGTCTGAGCTGATCTCTGCTTTTTACGTGGAACTTGAGGGGAATGCATGCAGTAGATGTTTCTTGAGATGCAGTTATAGGACTAGACTCAAAGAAGCCTCTCATCTGTTAAACCCTCAGAGTAACCTCTTGCCGCTTCCTCCCTCATTGTTGACTACATGATGGTAGGGGGGGGGGGGGGGGGGGAGGAAGAAAGAAGTCCAGGAAAGCGATGCTTCATCTTTTTTTCACTGGTTGTATGGACGGTGAGGCAGTGTTCCTAGTGCATAGGATATCCTCTTCAGTCACACAGTCACACCCCAAGGCATGGTCACGTGCTGCCATTGTCCAACTCTTCACCCCTTACTAAACGTTCCCTGACTTGTGCTTGAGCTCAGCACAGGCGTCTGAGACACTTCAACAAGGTCGGATTCTTGGAGAGGGCTTGTTGATTGGAAGGCAACAATTATTGGATTGGAGATGAACGGGCAGAGGGAATCATTGGCATCGGCTGTAGCTCTGAAGGTTCACCAATGAACAGGTGGGGTACTGGTCGCAGGTAGTCCAAAGTTTGGTTGCAGTATTATAGAAAATACAGTTTAAATTGAGTTATCTGATATACTCTAACAGTTTAAATAGAGCTGTCTGATATACTCGCACAGTTTAAATAGAGCTATCTGATATACTCTCACAGTTTAAATAGAGCTATCAGATATACTCCCACAGTTTAAATAGAGCTATCAGATATACTCTCACAGTTTAAATAGAGTGATCTGATATACTCTCAATAGTTTAAATAGAGCTATCATATATACTCTCACAGTTTAAATAGAGCTATCTGATATACTCTCACAGTTTAAATAGAGCTATCTGATATACTCTCACAGTTTAAATGAGCTATCAGATATACTCTCACAGTTTAAATGAGCTATCAGATATACTCTCACAGTTTAAATAGAGTGATCTGATATACTCTCAATAGAGCTATCACATATACTCTCACAGTTTAAATAGAGCTATCTGATATACTCTCACAGTTTAAATAGAGCTACTCTCTGCTGGGTGATGGTAGCACAGCTGATGATGGAGGCAAAGTCGTATGCTTTCTGTCTATCATGATGTTTTAGTGGGTAACATGATTGGTTCGTCATGGATTCATGCAGTGTCTGCTATCTACAAGAGGTTGATGCAAAAATTGGTGTTTCTTGGAGGCAAGTTATGCTAGTGTTAGAATATAGTGTTAGAATATGTGGAATAAATTTTGAAACTTGTTCCCTGGTACATACTGCCTACCAAGTTTGGTAGCGATCCATTAAACCAGGCTTGAGTTAGTTTTTTAACACACAGACATACACAGATAGGCAGAGAGACAGGCAGACAGACAGATGTGCATGAGGGCCAGGGTGTTCCACATGTGCATGAGGGCCAGGGTGTTCCACATGTGCATGAGGGCCAGGGTGTTCCACATGTGCATGAGGGCCAGGGTGTTCCACATGTGCATGAGGGCCAGGGTGTTCCACATGTGCATGCGGGCCAGGGTGTTCCACATGTGCATGAGGGCCAGGGTGTTCCACATGTGCATGAGGGCCAGGGTGTTCCACATGTGCATGAGGGCCAGGGTGTTCCACATGTGCATGAGGGCCAGGGTGTTCCACATGTGCATGAGGGCCAAGGTGTTTCCACATGTGCATGAGGGCCGAGGTGTTTCCACATGTGCATGAGGGCCGAGGTGTTTCCACATGTGCATGAGGGCCAAGGTGTTTCCACATGTGCATGAGGGCCAGGGTGCTCCACATGTGCATCAGGGCCAGGGTGTTCACATGTGCATGAGGGCCAGAGTGTTCCACATGTGCATGAGGGCCAGGGTGCTCCACATGTGCATGAGGGCCAGAGTGCTCCACATGATGAGGGCCAGGGTGTTCCACATGTGCATGAGGGCCAGGGTGTTTCCACATGTGCATGAGGGCCAGGGTGTTCCACATGTGCATGAGGGCCAGGGTGTTCCACATGTGCATGAGGGCCAGGGTGTTCCACATGTGCATGAGGGCCAGGGTGTTCCACATGTGCATGAGGGCCAGGGTGTTCCACATGTGCATGAGGGCCAGGGTGTTCCACATGTGCATGAGGGCCAGGGTGTTCCACATGTGCATGAGGGCCAGGGTGTTCCACATGTGCATGAGGGCCAGGGTGTTCCACATGTGCATGAGGGCCAGGGTGTTCCACATGTGCATGAGGGCCAGGGTGTTCCACATGTGCATGCGGGCCAGGGTGTTCCACATGTGCATGAGGGCCAGGGTGTTCCACATGTGCATGAGGGCCAGGGTGTTCCACATGTGCATGAAGGCCAGGGTGTTCCACATGTGCATGCGGGCCAGGGTGTTCCACATGTGCATGAGGGCCAGGGTGTTCCACATGTGCATGAGGGCCAGGGTGTTCCACATGTGCATGAGGGCCAGGGTGTTCCACATGTGCATGCGGGCCAGGGTGTTCCACATGTGCATGAGGGCCAGGGTGTTCCACATGTGCATGAGGGCCAGGGTGTTCCACATGTGCATGAAGGCCAGGGTGTTCCACATGTGCATGAGGGCCAGGGTGTTCCACATGTGCATGAGGGCCAGAGTGTTCCACATGTGCATGAGGGCCAAGGTGTTTCCACATGTGCATGAGGGCCAAGGTGTTTCCACATGTGCATGAGGGCCAGGGTGCTCCACATGTGCATCAGGGCCAGGGTGTTCACATGTGCATGAGGGCCAGAGTGTTCCACATGTGCATGAGGGCCAGGGTGTTCCACATGTGCATGAGGGCCAGGGTGCTCCACATGTGCATGAGGGCCAGAGTGCTCCACATGATGAGGGCCAGGGTGTTCCACATGTGCATGAGGGCCAGGGTGTTTCCACATGTGCATGAGGGCCAGGGTGTTCCACATGTGCATGAGGGCCAGGGTGTTCCACATGTGCATGAGGGCCAGGGTGTTCCACATGTGCATGAGGGCCAGGGTGCTCCACATGTGCATGAGGGCCAGGGTGTTCCACATGTGCATGAGGGCCAGGGTGTTCCACATGTGCATGAGGGCCAGGGTGTTCCACATGTGCATGAGGGCCAGGGTGCTCCACATGTGCATGAGAGCCAGGGTGTTCCACATGTGCATGAGGGCCAGAGTGTTCCACATGTGCATGAGGGCCAGGGTGTTCCACATGTGCATGAGAGCCAGAGTGTTCCACATGTGCATGAGGGCCAGAGTGTTCCACATGTGCATGAGGGCCAGGGTGCTCCACATGTGCATGAGGGCCAGGGTGTTCCACATGTGCATGAGGGCCAGGGTGTTCCACATGTGCATGAGGGCCAGGGTGTTCCACATGTGCATGAGGGCCAGGGTGCTCCACATGTGCATGAGAGCCAGGGTGTTCCACATGTGCATGAGGGCCAGAGTGTTCCACATGTGCATGAGGGCCAGGGTGTTCCACATGTGCATGAGAGCCAGAGTGTTCCACATGTGCATGAGGGCCAGAGTGTTCCACATGTGCATGAGGGCCAGGGTGTTCCACATGTGCATGAGGGCCAGGGTGTTCCACATGTGCATGAGGGCCAGGGTGTTCCACATGTGCATGAGGGCCAGGGTGTTCCACATGTGCATGAGGGCCAGAGTGTTCCACATGTGCATGAGGGCCAGGGTGTTCCACATGTGCAATATGTTTGATGGAATCACAAAGTCGAAGCTGAAGCAGCAAGATTCCCTTGACTCCCATATCCACTTCTTCCTTCTCCCCCAGACACCAGAGATATCAAATCAAGGATCCACTTGCACCTCTCATACTTCAGATGCAGTGGTAACAACACCTACCAAACTGAGGAGGAAGAGGAGAGCCGACCAATGAGCTAGGAAGTTGGCATGCCAAGCATCTGCAACTTGAAAGTTGCCAGATCTGTAGCAAATTCAGTTTTATTAGGTTAGTAATGGAACACTTCTGTACATACAGAAAGTTTAATACTTGCAGACTATTGCTGGCCGCGTAGGAGAATGACTGGGGATGTCCATATCCATAACTCTCCGAGAACACTGTCAACTGTCACTTGTTGGTGACAGCAGGGGCTTGAGGTGGTTAAAGCAGCACATGATACTCCATGCCCCCTACCACAGAGTCTGGCTTCATAGCAACCTGTCCTGACATATGCATCTGCATATGTTGCCATGTGCACACTGTTGTCACTCTTACTGACCTGCTGATATCGAGTTCAGCCTAACTTTATACTCAAGTACACTTGCTAGATGGTATTGTATGCTGCAAGCTGAAGACAGACCGCATGTACTGGGAAGGTTGGCATCTCTTGTCTGGCTTCCTTAGGCTCCCTTCTGCTCTGGTTTTGCTAACCTGGTTAGCCTTCTTGCTGCCATGAGACGGGTATTTTTGAAACTGGCAACTGCATCCTTGCAAGTGTTTGAGTATCCAGCAGCTTTAACATCTTCATTTTCAGTGCACAGCCAACTCGACCTCATATTTGCTCTATGCGTGAGTGAGCCTCTCACGCTCCATGCCCCCTTGGGACATCACGCGTGAAGCACCCCTACAATCAGAAGGAGTCTTAAGAAGCCATACAAAATAGCCAAATAGACATAAAAAGTATATTTTTCTGCCCCTCCCCCCTCCCCTCCACTCTCTCCTCCCCCCTCCCCCCTCCCCTCTCCCCTCCCCTCTCCCCTCCTCTCCCCTCCTCTCCCCTCCTCTCCCCTCCTAAACAACAACAGCATCATTTTTGTTCTTACATGAAAATTTCCAGCCGGCTTGAAGGTAATCTGAGGGTATTTGCACGTGGTATTTGCAAGTAGGTACTGGCAAGGTTTCATTTAGAAAAATGTCTAAGGGCGGGCATGTTTGTTAAAGATGTGACAAAGTTTTGCACACGCCATTTAGCGAGGTCGGGGTAGTTGCTCCCCTGGGAATAATGATTTTTGATTGGCTGAGGTGTTGCTACTTGTGAAGTCATGTGAATCTGACAGTTGACACAAAGGTTTGTAGAAAGGTAAACTGTAGAATTATACTCCATAGCGCTGAGGAGTCCCCTAGAGAGGAAGCGTGAGTGGTATATAAATTGAAAATGGATATTCGTTCATATTTTGGTAGTGATGGATCCAAGTCTTTGGTAGTGATGGATCCAAGTCTTTGGTAGTGATGGATCCAAGTCTTTGGTAGTGATGGATCCAAGTCTTGGGTGGCGAGTCTTTGGTAGTGATGGATCCAAGTCTTTGGTAGTGATGGATCCAAGTCTTTGGTAGTGATGGATCCAAGTCTTTGGTAGTGATGGATCCAAGTCTTTGGTAGTGATGGATCCAAGTCTTTGGTAGTGATGGATCCAAGTCTTTGGTAGTGATGGATCCAAGTCTTTGGTAGTGATGGATCCAAGTCTTTGGTAGTGATGGATCCAAGTCTTTGGTAGTGATGGATCCAAGTCTTTGGTAGTGATGGATCCAAGTCTTTGGTAGTGATGGATCCAAGTCTTTGGTAGTGATGGATCCAAGTCTTTGGTAGTGATGGATCCAAGTCTTTGGTAGTGATGGATCCAAGTCTTTGGTAGTGATGGATCCAAGTCTTTGGTAGTGATGGATCCAAGTCTTTGGTAGTGATGGATCCAAGTCTTTGGTAGTGATGGATCCAAGTCTTTGGTAGTGATGGATCCAAGTCTTTGGTAGTGATGGATCCAAGTCTTTGGTAGTGATGGATCCAAGTCTTTGGTAGTGATGGATCCAAGTCTTTGGTAGTGATGGATCCAAGTCTTTGGTAGTGAGGATCCAAGTCTTTGGTAGTGATGGATCCAAGTCTTTGGTAGTGATGGATCCAAGTCTTTGGTAGTGATGGATCCAAGTCTTTGGTAGTGATGGATCCAAGTCTTTGGTATCCAAGTCTTTGGTAGTGATGGATCCAAGTCTTTGGTAGTGATGGATCCAAGTCTTTGGTAGTGATGGATCCAAGTCTTTGGTAGTGATGGATCCAAGTCTTTGGTAGTGATGGATCCAAGTCTTTGGTAGTGATGGATCCAAGTCTTTGGTAGTGATGGATCCAAGTCTTTGGTAGTGATGGATCCAAGTCTTTGGTAGTGATGGATCCAAGTCTTTGGTAGTGATGGATCCAAGTCTTTGGTAGTGATGGATCCAAGTCTTTGGTAGTGATGGATCCAAGTCTTTGGTAGTGATGGATCCAAGTCTTTGGTAGTGATGGATCCAAGTCTTTGGTAGTGATGGATCCAAGTCTTTGGTAGTGATGGATCCAAGTCTTTGGTAGTGATGGATCCAAGTCTTTGGTAGTGATGGATCCAAGTCTTGGGTAGTGATGGATCCAAGTCTTGGGTAGTGATGGATCCAGGTCTTTACTTCCTTCTAGTGTTTTTAAATGGTTAATGTACAGCCCAGTCCTCCTAAGAAGCATTGCTCAAGTTCTACTTCTAAACCACCTTCCAAGTCGGGATCTGGCAGAAGATACAACAAAAAAAGTGGGAAGGAACTTTTTCCTGGCTCGAGCTTGATAGAAAGAAAAAGATGCAAGGATGGAAGATCTCGTCAGAGGACTGGTGGGGCTAGGATTACCAATGGTATTGTATGCTGCAAGCTGAAGACAGACCGCATGTACTGGGAAGGTTGGCATCTCTTGTCTGGCTTCCTTAGGCTCCATTCTGCTCTGGTTTTGCTAACCTAGTTAGCCTTCTGCTGCCATAGGACGGGTATTTTTGAAACATAACAACTGCTTCCTTGCAAGTATTTGGGTATCCAGCAGCAATACTCCACTTCAAAAGGCAACTCAGAAAATGAAATCACATTCACAAAGTGAAGTGCCCCTTTTTTCCTGTCAATTGGATGTGGAAACTGATAGAGCAAGATCCATTATCAGCCACCTTCAAAATGTTGGAGAGCAGCAAGGATTATGAAATAGGAAGGCAATTAAACGTCCAATCTGATGTAATCACTTTCTAGCTCATCAGTACATCGCACATACTACTAACTTTGACAAACTATATAGTAGTGACTTGTGGTGGGGAGACTCTTCAAACCTTCCTTGACAGAGCTGGAGGAAATGCACCGTACCCCTCAGAAAATGGCTGTAGTAGAGATTGTTAATGCTCTTGGAACATGGGTGGAAGAGTCTTTACTCAAGCGGCTTCGTAAGGCACCCTTTTTTTAGCATCATGGCTGATGAATGCAGTTGGGTGGAGAGGGTGTACCAGAAGAGCACTTCATTGAAATTTTACCCTTGAAGAAAGCTCATGCTGAAAGCATCTATTCTGCTTTAGTGGAGAGCTGCAGGGAAAAGAATATTCACTTGGGAAGGCTTATAAGAATGGGATTTGATGGAGTTGATACTTTCTCTGCTGACAAAACAGGAGTTCAAATAAGGTTGAAAGAGCTCATGCATTGTTTGTCCACTGTCACTGTATCTGCTATACAGGAGTCAAGCATGTCTACATGACTCTGATGACGTTATGGAAGTTCTTCCAATACTCCCCAGAATGTGCAGAGGCAAAAAAAGGAGATTCACAAAATACTAGAGCTCAAGATCGTGAAACCATCAGAGACATGCTGGCCTGCACACGAACGTTGAATCAAAGTAGTGAGAGCCAGTTACAGCTCAATAGTTCTTGCTCTTGTAAATATCTATGAAACGTTACATCCAGAAGCTCTTGCTCTTAATAATAATATGAAACATCACATGGACCAGAAGCTCTTGATAATAATAATATGAAACATCACATGAACCAGAAGCTCTTGCTCTTGATAATAATATGAAACATCACATGAACCAGAAGCTCTGGATAATAATATAAAACATCACATGAACCAGAAGCTCTGGATAATAATATGAAACATCACATGAACCAGAAGCTCTTGCTCTTGATAATAATATGAAACATCACATGAACCAGAAGCTCTTGCTCTTGATAATAATATGAAACATCACATGAGCCAGAAGCTCTTGCTCTTGATAATAATATGAAACATCACATGAACCAGAAGCTCTTGCTCTTGATAATAATATGAAACATCACATGGACCAGAAGCTCTTGATAATAATAATATGAAACATCACATGCTCTTGATAATAATATGAAACACCACATGAACCAGAAGCTCTTGCTCCTAATAATAATATGAAACATCACATGAACCAGAAGCTCTTGGACTAAGCTCTTTCTGAGCACTCCATACTAGCAGCAATGGACCTACTCTACTACGTTCTTGAGGCAAAGCTTAGCCGTGCCTTACAGACCAAGCACCTGGACCTCTCCCTTACTTCTACTCTAGTGGATGCTACTCTTAATTCACTTGATGATACTGCACTGCCTTCAGCAAATTTGCTGTTATAGCTACAAGATGCACGAGAAGAATCAAAAGCAGCAACAGGTATTGAAGTCACTCATTCAGATAAACCCTCTTTTCAAGAAAGATTGGGCAAGCCTTTTATCAGCCTCATCAAAGATACATAGCATGTGCTATCAGCCTTCATTATATTTGATCCTAAACAAGTGCCCAGCCTCTCTACTCGTGCACTACCTTTATATGGAGACAGTTCTCTCATTGGACGGTGAGGGAGAGACTTCCAGCTAAATCATTGGAAGGAACCAAATTTGACAGGGTAGCCATTGGTCCTTCTGACCTCAGTACAGAGTGGAAAACATATTGTCAACTCATTATTAAGCAGCCAAAAGATAATACATCCCACGCAACTGAAGGAATCACTCATCAGTGACATGATTATAGCATTATTCCCCACGCTACATAAACTGGCGACCACATGCTTGCCTATTCCCATTCTATAGTGTCAGCGGAATCAGGTATGAAAGTATCAAGCATCGGCTTCGTTGCCACGTAACTGAACTTAGCCTGTTAACTTAGCCTGTCCAACTTAATGAAAATTGCTATTGATGGAAGTTCTTGACGTATGGAGTAGAAAAGGTAGGATTGCCGTGTGAACTCTCATTACTGCTCATGCCCTTTGAACTCTCGTTACTGCTCATGCACTTTGAACTCTCTCAATACTGCTCATGCACTTTGAACCCTCTCATCTGCCCATGCACTTCGAACTCTCATTACTGCTCATGCACTTTGAACTCGTTACTGCTCATGCACTTTGAACTCTCATTACTGCTCATGCACTTTGAACTCATTTATTATAATATGTGCATACTCTCACTGCTCATGCACTTTATAAACACCAATAATGCATTTTTAATAATACAATTTCCAGGGGGAACGAAAAGGTTCCAAGGGGGAAGCTGCCGCCCCTAAATGAAATCCTGCCTGGATACGGAGATAGGTTAAAACCTGGGTAGAATCCAGGCTAAAATGTCATGCGTACACACAGCTATGGACTGAACTATCACCTGTCCTCAGGCATTCTTCTTCACCCTAAAGTCCTCGTGCTATTTAGCGGAATCTTGCCCACAAGCAGGGGAGTCTCCTTGCGTCTCTGATGAGTTCCTCCTTGTCCACAAGTGAACCAGACAGAACACAGCTAGAGCCAAAGAGCTGACGATGCAGTTCATCGCATGCTAGATTCTAGCATTTTGATTGGTCAGACATAGTTGAATGATTGAACCATATTCCAATGTTGCACCGCATTAGGATTGGACCAGATTCCAGTGTTGCACTGCATTAGGATTGGACCAGATTCCAGTGTTGCATTGCATTAGGATTAGACCAGATTCCAATGTTGCACTGATTAGGATTGGACCAGATTCCAATGTTGCACTGCATTAGGATTGAACCAGATTCCAGTGTTGCATTGCATTAGGATTGAACCAGATTCCACTGCATTAGGATTGAACCAGATTCCAGTGTTGCACTGCATTAGGATTGGACCAGATTCCAGTGTTGCACTGTATTAGGATTGAACCAGATTCCAGTGTTGCATTGCATTAGGATTGAACCAGATTCCAATGTTGCACTGCATTAGGATTGGACCAGATTCCAATGTTGCACTGCATTAGGATTGGAACAGATTCCAGTGTTGCACTGCATTAGGATTGGACCAGATTCCAATGTTGCACTGCATTAGGATTGGAACAGATTCCAGTGTTGCACTGCATTAGGATTGGAACAGATTCCAATGTTGCATTGCATTAGGATTAGACCAGATTCCAGTGTTGCATTGCATTAGGATTAGACCAGATTCCAATGTTGCACTGATTAGGATTGGACCAGATTCCAATGTTGCACTGCATTAGGATTGAACCAGATTCCAGTGTTGCATTGCATTAGGATTGAACCAGATTCCACTGCATTAGGATTGAACCAGATTCCAGTGTTGCACTGCATTAGGATTGGACCAGATTCCAGTGTTGCACTGTATTAGGATTGAACCAGATTCCAGTGTTGCATTGCATTAGGATTGAACCAGATTCCAATGTTGCACTGCATTAGGATTGGACCAGATTCCAATGTTGCACTGCATTAGGATTGGAACAGATTCCAGTGTTGCACTGCATTAGGATTGGACCAGATTCCAATGTTGCACTGCATTAGGATTGGAACAGATTCCAGTGTTGCACTGCATTAGGATTGGAACAGATTCCAATGTTGCATTGCATTAGGATTAGACCAGATTCCAATGTTGCATTGCATTAGGATTGAACCAGATTCCAGTGTTGCATTGCATTAGGATTGAACCAGATTCCACTGCATTAGGATTGAACCAGATTCCAGTGTTGCACTGCATTAGGATTGGACCAGATTCCAGTGTTGCACTGTATTAGGATTGAACCAGATTCCAGTGTTGCATTGCATTAGGATTGACCAGATTCCAATGTTGCACTGCATTAGGATTGGACCAGATTCCAATGTTGCACTGCATTAGGATTGGAACAGATTCCAGTGTTGCACTGCATTAGGATTGGACCAGATTCCACTGCATTAGGATTGAACCAGATTCCACCATCGCATTGCATGTGCTTGTATTAATATGTGATGTAACATTATGCAGTGATGCATTCAGCTCACAGGCTTGCGGCATATCATTGGCTGCTTAGCCTCTGCCTTCAGGCTTGGGTATAGTTTACCTCACACAGCACAATCGTCCATGGAATTTCCACTGTTACCCCTGCAAGGTCTCCTCTTGCCGCAAAAGACAGCTCTATGGTTTTATGGAATTTAGCAGTTATCACAAAACCTGATAAAGTCGCTCTAATTATAGGCAATTACAGCGCCTCCTACTTCACATGCTCATGCTAATTCTGCAAAAACCTGTCCACTGACCTCACTTCTGAATTACATATGCTATATATGGTCACGAAGATGAGGGGGTTAAGAATTATATGGGCACATTATTATATTTGGAATAGATTTCTGAGCTGATTCAGGTTCCATTTTCGACCTAATTTTATGTTCTTTGACCCAGTTCCGATAACTCAGATTTGATTGTTCCATTCCATAGGGTTGCCTCTTTTCTCTCCAGTCCTATCACTGGTGTCTATCAACATTATATATGCGTGTGTTTGTGTGTGTAGTGTTGCTATGGAGATGTCTCCAGGCCTGGTGGCCTCCAGCTCTGTGGCTGTGGCGCAGATCAGCAAGCCCATTCTGGAAGGCCTACAAGTTGACGTCATATTCCCACACTCCACCTACCTGCAAAACAGCAAGGACGAGCTAAGGAA
Organism: Cladorhizidae sp. MBARI D1340-BT2; assembly: GCA_028752905.1. Taxonomy (NCBI): domain Eukaryota; kingdom Metazoa; phylum Porifera; class Demospongiae; order Poecilosclerida; family Cladorhizidae; species Cladorhizidae sp. MBARI D1340-BT2. Next base: position 2,772,816 of record JAQNBH010000008.1, read on the forward strand.
GATCTTCAAAGAGAGGTACCTATATACCGCAGATACTGTCAAAGGTGGCAGTGGAGTGCTAATTGGAAAAGTTTTCTTCACTTAAGGTTCTAGCCTTTAACCTATTTTTATTATTTAAAAAAAATTCTTTTTTTCCAGTAATAAGCTGCTGTTTTGTATAAGAATTGGCTCTTTTGAGGGAAACAGGCAAACAAGAGCTCTTCAGTGCCACTCCGCATAAGTCAAAATCACAAAACATTGTAACAAATTTATAATCGCCACAACATTTTCTCTCTCTTTAAGCATGGTACCAATATGTTGCTTATTCTCAAATGATGCATTAGTTGTCTCCCTAGGCATATTCCCTTAGAGGATACATCCTGAACATTAATTAATGTCTCTTAAAAACTCACTCCTCTCTCTATCTCCAGTGCAGTGTTCACAAGGGCTGCAATTTGGTCTGTAGCTGTGTAAGCAGTTAGCTGTAAATGGGCAAATTGGCTACATGTATATACCAAGTGCTTACTATTTCTAGGTCACCAGGCGAGCAAAAACACAGATGTCAGCTCTCCAAACCGCTACAGCTTGTGCTTGGATGATGCAAAAAATCTGAACGCCCAATCACAGAGCACTAAACGAGCTAATATAAAATAAGCTTTGAAAGTGAACTGTAGCAAAGTTATGTTCGTTAGGAAATCAGAAAACACGAATTGCAGGAATTAGCTGTCAAAGTTGGAGAATTTGCTGTTTCCTTTCAAATTTTTGATTAGAAACAAGTGGAATCTCATCACCATAACTTTGAAATGGAGTGCAGTGACTCTAAAACTTGGGAAATGAATAATCAGCAACAGTTTATGCTGACATCTTTCCTTAGTTTTATAATGCCCCCTTAAGGCTATGACCTATACTGACCCCTTAAGGCTATGACCTATACTGACCCCTTAAGGCTATGACCTATACTGACCCCTTAAGGCTATGACCTCTACTGACCTATGACCTCTACTGACTCCTTAAGGCTATACCTATACTGCCCCCCTTAAAGTCTGTCTGTCTATCCAGGAATGCTTCCATTCTCAAGAGTGAAAGTATCCAGTATGATTCTCTGGTGCAGAGATGCCCATGCAGCCTTCCTCAGCAGAAGGGCTTTCAGAAACAGCAGTAAAGGCTGACAGTGCATGGTAGCGGTTGTGATTGACCATTGTTTTGTCCATCCCCTCTTCCCCCAAACTAGAAATTCACCCTCATCCTCCCAAACTAGAAATACAGTTTTCTTGGTATTTTATAAAGATCTAGCCATCTGTCCACTGGGTATAAGGTATTCGGCACACATTGTTAATTACACAATTCTCTTAAATTTGCTAACTTGACCTTTTAACTAAATGCTCTAGCCTTCATACTATGCCGGCTGAGAGTTCGAATATATATACAAAAAAATATTTTTTAACAACTACATTGGATTGCAGGGACTGTACCCAGCCGTGTAGACCACAACAAGTTGGATGATCCTTTACCATTCAGTTAGCTGATGTTAAATGGTAAAGGGTCATCTTATTAGTTGTAGTCTACATAGCTGTTGGTTTTCAAATAAAACTTTTTTCACAATGACTTTCTCGATCATCAACACTCTCTCGACGTTTCAACTAAAGATTTTGTTTTAAGTTTTGTTGTTGTGTTGTTGATTATAGTTGAGTGGTGAAAGACAATGCAGAGTTCTACAAAGACCAACTTAGAGTTTTATTGTTGTCGTGCACTCCACATATCAGCGTGTGCCAGTCTTGTTGCTAGGGTCAGCTAAACCCTACTTCAAGGATTTGATAACACCAGGAGAATTCCACCAACCCAACCCAACAGCAGATGTTTTGGTAATCAGAAACAGCCTCTTTTGGACTTAGTAACAGTTGCTTGGTAACAGTTGCTAAGGAGCATGAACTCCCAAACCAAACAGCATAACTGAGCACATGTCATTTATTCTGCTTATAATAGGGCATGTGAGCTATATAGCTTGATGGTGTCATCTACAACACCACCTTTTTACCACCGCTGAGAAACAAATTAGTCGCAGACATGCGGAGTGTCGGATTCTTCTGGTAATCAAAGTTTTTAGGATGGACCTATTATATGCTAGTTATGTGTGGGAGGAAAAAGAGACGGATGAATTACATGTTGTACGGGTTTTTGGGGTGTCTGCCTGTTTACTATATACTTGAGTGAAGGATTCAAGACATCTGGTCTTAATGTCAGCCAGCTGCTGTGGGTTTTAGCTCGAGAAGTGAGTTTGGCCCCCCTTCCCCCCCCCCCCCCCCCTTTTTGAGGGGATTTGGTTTCTGCCATTTTGAATAGCTAGTATGGGGGTGTGTGCTACCTCACTCCCATATATATATATACATATATATATTATATTCTGAAGAATGTCTGGACTTGTACCTGTGGGCACTTGTGTCATTGGTTCAGCACATGCAGCGACTAGTTCTCCTTCCAATTTATTTAGACCACGCCCACTCAGGTGTTGGTTAACTTATTTAGAAACTGCAATTAGTGTGCATGCAATATTAATACACTTTCTTGTTTCCTTTCTTGTTTATACAAGTCAATCCAGTCTAGTCTCTCCCTCAATTAATTAATTATTGGTGTTTTATTGTGTTTTATTATTACAGTAGACCCTCACTAATCCGAATAGCCTGGGGATCTGAGTAGTTCGGATTAGTGAAATTTTCGGATTAGTGAAAAGTATGAATATCATTATATTGAACTCTGAATTTGTTTATTTTTTGCAGGTGTGGGTTGAATACTGGGTGGTGGGAGTACAAGTAATTTTTAATCATTATGTTCCCTTCCCATCCTTCGGAATTCCATCTCAGTCATCTTCCTTTTGCATCCTCGCAACTCGCTGCCCTCCTTCTTTATGTCTGAGATAGTGGAGACTCCAACTCCATACTGTTTAGCTAGTAACTTGTAGCTTTTCTTCCCGAGCTGGGCCAGGATCTCAACCTTCTCCTCAATGGTAAGGCTCTTGTGTGCTCTTTTCTTCTCCATATCACTGCAGCTGCATCTATGACGAGCATTATGACATGCTCGCGGTAGGTTCAAAGTCAATAATGGCACGCATTTTTAAAATTTTTATTATTATTATTCAATTTATTTTATTTTAATGATTTAATGTTGCTATTGCTGAGCCTGTTAAGGCCATCACATATATAATACAGCACAGTGTGAAACTATTTAGTAACTAACCTAATAACAATCTATATTTTAAAAAGTCAACAATACTTAATTAATAAAATTATCCACAATATTAAGTTACGAGTGTCCCGCTGGGGGGGGGACAGGAGTGGACCAAAGATCATTCCTCAGCTGACCATACAACAATTCCTTTCTCCTCTGCCACCACTTCCCTACCCAATACATAACACACTCACCCACCTCCTCCATCACTGCATCACTTACTCCCTCCACATCTTTCCCCAAAAGCAATGCCATCCTTACTCACTCTTCTTAATTCATCCAGCCACTGTCTTGCCCCTGCAATTCTGCGTACCTCATCTATCAGAACCAGCCGATCCCTCTCAAATTCCCCGCATGTCAACAAGAAATGTTCCACATCCTCCCCTGCTCCACTATCACACATTATACACCTCTCATCCCTAACTATCCCACATCTCTTCTTATCCTCTAACAACCCAGCTGATGCAGTCCTCAGTCTAAATTGCAGCCGCACACCTTCCTGACCATGCATGGACCTCACATACCTCTCCACCCCTGCACCATTCTTTGCCGATTTATAATAATTTTTAAAAAAAGAAATTTTTAATTTTTTTTAATTTTTTTTGAATTTTTTTTTAATTTTTATTTTTTTATTTTTATATTTTTATATTTTTTTAAATTTTTTTTTGGGGGGGGGGCCGTTCGGATTAGCGAGGTTTCGGATTAACGGGGTCCGGATTAGCGAGGGTCTACTGTATTATTATTATTATTATTATTATTATTATTATTATTATTATTATTATTATTATTATTATTATTATTATTATTATTATTATTATTATTATTATTATTATTATTATTATTATTATTATTATTATTATTATTATTATTATTATTATTATTATTATTATTATTATTATTATTATTATTATTATTATTATTATTATTATTATTATTATTATTATTATTATTATTATTATTATTATTATTATTATTATTATTATTATTATTATTATTATTATTATTATTATTATTATTATTATTATTATTATTATTATTATTATTATTATTATTATTATTATTATTATTATTATTATTATTATTATTATTATTATTATTATTATTATTATTATTATTATTATTATTAGTAGTAGTAGTAGTAGTAGTATTAGTATTATTAGTATTATTAGTATTAGTATTATTATTATTATTATTATTATTATTATTATTATTATTATTATTATTATTATTACAGTGTATTATTATTATTATTATTATTATTATTATTATTATTATTATTATTATTATTATTATTATTATTATTGTTATTATTATTATTATTTGGAAGTCTTTATTGTATGGGCTAGGGCTAGTCAGTTCTCTCTCTTAATCCAGTAGGCCATATCTGCAGACTCGCTGCTCTAATTACAGGCAATTTTGGCTCCGCCTACTTCCAGGTATTTCAGTTGGTATTCATGCCAACTGCAGCAGTTATTTAAGGAGGGACAGTTGCAAATTTTAATTTTTTTTAAACCTGTGGTTACAACTTTAGAGCTCAGTAGATTCTGCAAACTTCATGGTATGGACTTGATATATAGCTCAAAAGATAGGTCTCTCTGTGTGCTCTCTTTTGATACTAAAATATGTTTCATAGGTATAACTATAGGCAAGTTACTAGACCATTTTAAGCGGAGGGACCTCAAAAACCTGCACCCCAAAATCGCCGTCCAAAACCACTCCGAGTTGCGAAGTGCCAAAAAAATTGAAAATGGTACGAAAGCTCTAGAGCCTGTTTTGAAGAGGCGTTATAAATTTATTACCTGGTCAGACACGTGGGTGCAAAATTGAAGGCGTTGATTGTCAACGCCTTCAATTTTCCACCCGCGCGCTTGACCAGGTAATAAATTTTTAACGCCTATTCAAAACGGTCTAGGGAGAGCTGTTTGTCGATTAATTTAGGTGCCCATTCTCTGTATGCACATGCCCAATAGTCGACTCAGTTGATTTTAAATAGTTGCGACGGGAAGTGGGAGCAAGATTAATTTTATCACTGCTGCCTTTGTGAGCGGTTGTGGCCTCTTCCTGGCTTTTGCTACTGTTTCAGGAATTTTTTTCTTCGGTGGCAATTCCTCTAGCCACTCGTACCATTTTCAATTTTTTTTGCACTTCGCAACTCGGAGTGGTTTTGGACGGCGATTTTGGGGTGCAGGTTTTTGAGGTCCCTCCGCTTTAGGGTCTAGTAACTTGCCTATAGTTATACCTATGAAACATATTTTAGTATCAAAAGAGAGCACACAGAGAGACCTATCTTTTGAGCTATATATCAAGTCCATACCATGAAGTTGGCAGAATCTACTGAGCTCTAAAGTTGTAACCACAGGTTAAAAAAATAAATAAAAAAATTGCAACTGTCCCTCCTTCAGTTAAGTCAAGATCAGCCACTTCCTTGTCAGACAGGTTTCCTTGTCAGACAGGTTATCACAGCTGTTAAATACTACTAGTCACGGGAAGCCACACGACAGGTAGTTCATCTCGCACAACAAGCGGGCGATGTTCATTTGCAGTGCCATAATAAATATTCTCTTGTGAATAACCATCTCAGTAAGTAGATTTAATTTAACTCGTGTTGTGTAGTGTGTGTGTCAATGATGTCACTCTCCCTATAATAATAATAATAATAATAATAATAATAATAATAATAATAATAATAATAATAATAATAATAAAATATGTTGTTGTTGATGTTGTTGTCGTCCCCTGTCTGCACATGCAGCAATCCTTGTGGCTACGAGGAGTTGGTGGGCTACTTCTCTGCCTCCAGTCAGAACTTTCCTCTCCCTCCTCCTCCTCCTCCTCTTATGTTCGCACAACATCTCACAGAGACCATGTAAGCAGATTCCGTTGTCTAGGTTCCTCTGCTTGGTTCCCCCTCCTCATACACGTCCCATCCTCATGGCTGCTAATGGCGGTGGGTTACAGCGTGTTGCATGGAGTAGCACCACAGCCTAATTCTGGGGTCAGCCCCTGACATTGGCCGTTCGTTCTTTATGTGTGGCGACTTTCACCGGTATTTTGTAACCGTTGCTCAAGCCAATCAGGTTGAAGATCTGTTGGAACACATCACACCTGTAGATTGGCAATAGCTGGTCCTTATGAAGGAGTTGGTTTGGATATTACATAGACATCTGTGCCTTCATTTATGAAGCAGTAGCCAATCCAATAGTATTAATAATAACTCTGTAGATGGACTTGTCAATATAGTTAATACTCGATATTAACTCTATACAATCAGTTTCTTGATAATTTTACTCATTTCACACTTTGGCTAGAGCGTCTAGCCTTCATTTTCTTGAGGAAGGCTAGAGCATCTAGCCTTCATTTTCTTGAGGAAGGCTGGAGCATCTAGCCTTCATTTTCTTGAGGAAGGCTAGAGCATCTAGCCTTCATTTTCTTTAGGAAGGCTGGAGCATCTAGCCTTCATTTTCTTTGGGGAAGGCTGGAGCATCTAAGCCTTCATTTTCTTGAGGAAGGCTAGAGCATCTAGCCTTCATTTTCCTGATGAAAGCTGGAGTATCTAGCCTTCATTTTCTTTAGGAAGGCTAGATGCTAGCCTTCATTTTCCTGATGAAGGCTAGCAATGTCGTGTCAGTAAATTTAAAGTTGATGGTTGACATCAAGACAAGCATAGTAGCTTACTGAGAGTTCGTTGAGAGTGTATTAGCTCTGTTGGGTTGACCTGCAACATAGTTATGTTACATGCACTTACTCCAGAAATAGACATTTAACTCATTTGATAGGCTTGCCGTGGCTATTTAATGTAACCAAAGCTAATTTCACCATGTCGGTTGGCTGGCTATAAACAGGAAGGCTGCCATTATGAATGGCAAGTTAGACCGACAGGATTAGCTACCGTCTTTACGGCCATGTGTGTCTAACTCACTCTCCTCTGGGATAGGTCAAAGTTCACACACACATATACATGAGTTTTTTGGGCCCCCCCCCTTCCTGGATCCTAAATAAAGCCAACCTCAGCACAAGATTTGTAACAAAAACAGGCACTTCTATGTTTTCTTTGGTAGTGGTCATCAAGAACAAAAACTACTGGTGACCTCACAATCTACATATATGGTAATGATTTTCGGAGCTCATCACAGTACACATGAGAGAAGTAAACTTAGCACAATTGTCTGCTTTGGTGGTTAGTTGTAATAGACACATGAGGTAGAAATGAGTGGAAATTTTGATGCTTTGGGCACTCGATTAACAATCCCTTGCTCCTTGAAAAGTATCTCTCTTTCACACGTCTCTGCAGTTAGCTAATTGATCTTCCACTTAATCAGGTATATGATTATTACATTTATAGCTACAACACATTTTCCCTACGATAAACTTTTAATGCAAGTACAATGAGCTGTAGTTTGGTATAAGAATCAGCTCCATTGAGGTAGGCAAACAGAAGCTACGCAATGCCACCTTGCACTATGTCTCCGACAAAACAGCGAAGAAATCCATAGAGAAGCGTCTCCCTTTTTTATGATCTAAGGGATTCGGGATGGTTCCTGGTAAGCCGAGGTGCCTGTGCACTCTTCCTCAGCAGAGGTGCCTGTTCAGCCATCCTCAGCAGAGGTGCCTGTTCAGCCTCTCAGCAGAGGTGTCTGTTCAGCCTTCCTCAACAGAGATTTGTTAGTTTTTTTTGATTATGTATTATTGAACAGTATACTAGGCTTGAGCAGATGTGGTTCATTTTTAATACCTTTTGTGAAGTTTGCACTCATAAGTGTTAGTGGCTGTCGATAGGTTGACCCTTTTAATCCGGCTACTTTACATGGATATATTTTCATCAGTGTTTTGTTGCTTCTCGGCCTACGTTTCCAGCGAATGCTTCAGTCTTCGTCATGGCGATTGAAACATTGACCAAAAGCTGATTAGAAGGTTTATCTTCAGTATTTTAATGAAGTCCGCTGAAAGTCACTACGATTTTTTCTTGCCACTATTGACTTACTTTCAATGCTGAGCATCACTAGGAATAACACTCCGTGATGGGGTTGTAGCTAGGCTTTCAGCCGGGCTGCAGTAGGAGGGTCCAGTTGAGCAGGTAAGCACGTGAGGTCACAGAACAGTGAGTTCAGGAACATTATCAGCGCAAACATACATGTGGTCCCCAGCATGCAGACACCTGCATTCTGTGGCCATGGGTCCAAGCAAGAATGGCTGCACGTCACATGCTACAGTGTCGCAAGTCTGGAGACAAGATTTTTTCCCTGTTTCTAAAAACACTTTCCTGATAGCCACACACTGTATCTGGCATTCCAAATTTGATGTTCACAACTATTCCAACCCAACCCATGACCAAACCTCATACAAACTTGAAATGCTTCTCATTGGAGGAAAATCTTTTGCCATCCCAGGCAGTTTTGCGAGGCTGGAAGAACAAGTTTGGTCTCTTAGCTCTCCCATCATTGGGAATTTCAGCCTAAAGCATTTTTGACAAAGAACTTTCGTAAAATTTATTATCATTATTCCTCATTATTCAAAAATGGAATGATCCAAATTTGGTACAAAGGTAGAGAATGCATGTAGATAGGACATCCTTGCCTAGAGTAAGGTAGAGAATGCATATAGATAGGACATCCTTGCCTAGAGTAAGGTAGAGAATGCATGTAGATAGGGCATCCTTGCCTAGAGTAAGGTAGAGAATGCATGTAGATAGGACATCCTTGCCTAGAGTAAGGTAGAGAATGCATGTAGATTGCCTAGAGTAAGGTAGAGAATGCATGTAGATAGGACATCCTTGCCTAGAGTAAGGTAGAGAATGCATGTAGATTGCCTAGAGTAAGGTAGAGAATGCATGTAGATAGGACATCCTTGCCTAGAGTAAGGTAGAGAATGCATATAGATAGGACATCCTTGCCTAGAGTAAGGTAGAGAATGCATGTAGATAGGACATCCTTGCCTAGAGTAAGGTAGAGAATGCATATAGATAGGACATCCTTGCCTAGAGTAAGGTAGAGAATGCATGTAGATAGGACATCCTTGCCTAGAGTAAGGTAGAGAATGCATGTAGATAGGACATCCTTGCCTAGAGTAAGATAGAGAATGCATGTAGATAGGGCATCCTTGCCTAGAGTAAGGTAGAGAATGCATGTAGACAGGACATCCTTGCCTAGAGTAAGGTAGAGAATGCATGTAGATAGGACATCCTTGCCTAGAGTAAGGTAGAGAATGCATGTAGATAGGGCATCCTTGCCTAGAGTAAGGTAGAGAATGCATGTAGATAGGGCATCCTTGCCTAGAGTAAGATAGAGAATGCATGTAGATAGGACATCCTTGCCTAGAGTAAGATAGAGAATGCATGTAGATAGGACATCCTTGCCTAGAGTAAGGTAGAGAATGCATGTAGATAGGGCATCCTTGCCTAGAGTAAGGTAGAGAATGCATGTAGATAGGGCATCCTTGCCTAGAGTAAGGTAGAGAATGCATGTAGATAGGACATCCTTGTCTAGAGTAAGGTAGAGAATGCATGTAGATAGGGCATCCTTGCCTAGAGTAAGGTAGAGAATGCATGTAGATAGGACATCCTTGCCTAGAGTAAGATAGAGAATGCATGTAGATAGGGCATCCTTGCACTAGAGCTCTTCACTCCTATAGAGAGTTCATGATATGAGCTCAACTAAATTTACATTGCCTTTAAGCTTGTAGTACTCTACATACAAATAATAATGAGCTGGAATATTTGGTAGAATTAAATTTGGTTGATTACAGATTACTCCCAGCCAGAGGGGAAGTTACAGTTGGTAGATTTAAGTTTGGTGGATCAGGTGAGCATCATTGTGATGACATGTGTGGTCACATCTCACACTTGGCCTAGTGGACGCTGGGATGTGTATATCATACATGTAAGAATGTTTGGAATTGTAGCGAAGAATTTCCCTGAAGAGGGAGCGAGGCAGTGAAAAAGAGCCTTCAAGAGGTAGTGTTCGGAAGGAGTGTCATCATTGGGCCAATTAACTCGGAAGATACCAGCTACTGCTCTTTGTCTGACACAGCGAAGCCTCCGTGGAAGTCTCCGTGGAAGCCTCTCTTTAGTGGAATAATTGAACATTATTGTGTTGTTCCTGCATGAGAAGACTAGCAAACCACACCCATCATATTACAATGACATCGTGACAAAATATCTGCAGAATTTGATTCGGCAGTATCTCTTTCAAAGTGCCAACCTAAATCTCCACCAAATTTTCTGGCTATATGGTATGCAAATAAAATACATTATATAATATTTGCAAACCATCTCTCTCTCTCTAGTATAATCTATATATATATATATATGTGACCGGATTTGTGAAAACCAGTCTAAACGTGGGAACGATTATTTAGACATAGGCAGTTTTATTAGTTTAAGGGTTCTTGCTTAAATAAAAAAGCTGATCTTAATTAAGAGAAACCTTAAAGTTGGCTGAAATTAATCGTACAAGTTTTATTATTTCTTGGCAAAATATATTTATTAATTGTATTGCACCAACGGCCAATACTAATATAAACCTTTGGCAGTGTTAAGTCCAGGCGCTAGTTCTGGAGGACAAAATCAGTGAGCTAGGTCGATGCCCTTACCCTTTGAGAACAGAGCGTTGTTATGCTGGCTTCGAGCGCAAAAATTAGGTGTGCTTTCTCCAGCTGCCCTTCTGCTTTTCAAGTTAGCCTTAATTTACAGAGATGACTTGTGTAGAAGACATAGCGAGTGCTCTCAATAGAGAGGCCAGGGAAGGCCTCAAAATGGTAAGAAGCTCCAACAGTCGCATACTCGAACAAAGTTAGTAGTATACGTACCTTGGCACCTTGAAGTGTACGGCTTCACATCCCCAGTATCCTAGCAACGCATTTGAGATGCAATTACTACAATATTTAATTGAGTGCTTGCTGCTAGAGGGTAACCGTTTTATGTTAAGGTAGGACAATACCATTATATGTTATAAAAGCTGTGATTTTTGAGCTCCATAGATTCTGCACACTTATATTCCATGAACTTGATAAATAGCTCAAACGATAGCTCTATGTGTGTGCTCCCTTTTGATACCAAAAACTGTTGCATAGCTATAACCATGCCCAAGTTACAGGCAGTCCGAGTTGGGGACCTTTAAAGCTCAAAGGCAAAGGTGTTCAGGACATAATCTTTAGGCATTATAGGTGCCAATATAGGGGGGTCGCTTGCATTTTTTACTTTTTTTAAAAAACTTGTGGTTACAACTTTAGAGCTCCGTAGATTCTGCAAACTTCATGGTATGGACTTGATATATAGCTCAAAAGATAGGTCTCTCTGTGTGCTCTCTTTTGATACTAAAATATATTTCATAGGGATAACTATAGGCAAGTTACTAGACCCTAAAGTGGAGGGACCTAAATCCCTGCAACCTCCGCCAAAATAACCCAGATTGCTAAGTGCAAAAATTTTGGTACGAGTGGCTAGAGGAAGCCCTAGAGCATGCAACGACCTTTTTAATTAGGCGTTAACATTTTAGTACGTGGTCAAGCGTGTGGGTGGAAATTGATTGCGTTGATTTTTCAAACTGCTAGTTAGTTACCACGGAAACTACCAACCATGAGACTGGCATCTAACAAGCCACCTCCTAAATGGTATATGTAACTATAGCTCCCCCCTCCCCCGGGATTCTGTGCACCATCATTGAGTGAGTTATGGTTACTGACTCAATCTAGCTCAAACATCTGTATGTTTCATTGATTGACAAGCCATGAAGAGAGAGATTAGTTGGCTTGCAGGGAACCTTCTTCTTCTGAGAAAGAAGGCAACAGACCATACAGTACTACTACAGCTAAAGCATGTATTCCCACGCTCGCCTGTTGCTTAGCTGGTAGTGGTGGAGCAGAGTTCCACTCATTCCTGGGGAATATACTGACTGGCAGTGCCTTCTTCAAGCATGTTGACGCTCAGATCTCTTCCACATCTAAAGAGAAGCACAATCTTGTATTTAAACGATAGGTCACCAAATATGCTTAAAATACACAATCCTATCTGAAGTAGACCTGAGAGACATGACTTCTTTAGAAACATGTACCGTATTTGCCAGAGTATAAGTCGCACCGGAGTATAAGTCGCACCCCCCAAAGTTGGCCATCATTTTGAAAATCTATAATAGTTGGAGTATAGGTGGCATGCTAAATAAAGTGCAATGACAATAGGTAAAGTTTCGACTACACGAGACGAATGGCCATGGCTGGAGCAGGAGTTGAAGAGGAAGAAAGCTTCCAACTGGAAAGTTCAGTACGAGGATCTATAAGAACACTTGGACACCTCATATAGGACAGTTCCTGCTGGTCCAATCTGAAGCGCAAAATACCCACGATTCCTACGCGGTTGCTACTACTCTTGGTACTATTGTCGTCGGACATTTGCCATGAGAATTCCTCGAGAGTAGCCTTCTATTTTCTACAGCATGGAGGTCGTATTACCTGTGAAATTACAGGAAGAAGAAAGTTTTGCGATGTTCTCAACACAGGTGTAGTGGTTCCTTGTGTGTACACCTTCAGAGCAAAGCCAACCATGATCAAAAGGCTGGTGAAAGTGATGGCAAACAAGAAAAAGACTATTACTACTCCTAGTTAGCTACATGTAGAAACTGAAATAATTATATCAGGTAGAAATGGTGCATACAGTAGTGTGCATGTGTATCTTGTCAATTCTATGATTATGTGTCAATATCATTCTGTGCAATATCGTCACAGTCCTCTGAATCTTGATCGATATCAGCAAAATGATCACCACCATCATCGCTGTTGTGGTGGTGCAATTACAGAACAGTAATCGGGACATGACTCCCTTGACTTTTAATAATAAATATTCAAATTGATGATCACCTTTTGTTACGTTGTATTGATACTCTCTGTCTTTCTCACGAAGTTTCAATTCTCTTTCTCTATCGGGTAGAAGAGATACAATGGTGACACAGAACCTCGCGGGAATCCTAAACATTGACTGCCCTACATTGGTTCCCGCTCAACAGCGTCAATTCCTTCCTCTTCGGCATTATGGCTGAAGCACGAGCACTTGCAGATGCTTTAATGGCGGCTACAGTCAATGCAGTCGCCCTCAAACTACCAGAGTTCTCGCCTGACAGGATCGAATACTGGTTTATAGCCATCGAAGCGGAATTCAACCTCCGCGTTCCTGCCATTACCCAGGACCAGACCAAGTACAGCTACGTGGTGGCAGCACTCAAGGGCCAGGTCATGGACAGGGTGATCGACATCATCAGGAACCCCCCTGCTGATGGCACTCGCTACCAAGCCATCAAAGATCGCCTCCTTTCCGCGTTTGGTCGAACACCCTTGGCTACCAAGCCATCAAAGATCGCCTCCTTTCCGCGTTTAGTCGAACGCCCTTGGAGAGGAGCAAGAGTCTTCTAGACTGGCCTGGGATGGGTGATGGAACACCATCAGCAATCCTCAGTAAGATGCTTGCAACCCTACCCACTGGAGAGGACTCCGAGCACATCCTGCCCTTTTCCTACGACAACTTCCAACAGATGTCCAAGACCACCTGGCTCGTTTTACGGCTCTGACAACCCATCAGATGGCTGAACAAGCCGATGCCTACTTCATGCTCTCCGGTGCCCGCCTGAACCAGCCATCATCACTTGTTGGCAGAGCGTCTCTCAGAGCAATGGTATCACCGATGCATGTCTGTCTTCTTGGACGCCTAAGAGGTTGACTCTGTACACAGTGATTTGCATTGGTGTCGTAGGCTAGTTACAAAATGTGAGGGAGTTATGAATAAGCTTATTGTAATATATAACTCACCTGCCTATGTGTTGGGTCTTTGATGACACCATCAGAGTTCCCTGCAAGACAAGTATTCTTTTCAGAGTGTTCCCTGCCACTTGCTTCTCAGTTTGAGTGGGTGGAATATCGGATATCTTGCCTAGTTTATCACCTATAGAAAGTGAAAGGGTTGAGCTAATGAAAAGTGGTTGGACTCTAGCCCTAGTCCTAGCCCTAGCCCTAGCCCTAGCCCTAGCCCTAGCCCTAATATTCATTGGCTTTCACAGCACTGCTAGTTACAGTGAACAAGAAGACCACCAAGAACTTCAGGATGGCATCAGGGGAACAAAAGTAACCACTGTGGAGAGAATGGTTGTGATAACGGGCAGGTGAGCTTTCCGTTAATACAAACCAGAAACCAGAAACATACAAGCACTCACTACTGGACGGCATAACACCTCCACACATGTGCAGCAAGTCATCTCTTATAATCACCTTATCAATAATCAAATTCAAATTGTATTCACTCGACATTTCGACGAGATGCTCTAGCCTTCATCAGGAATAATTGATGAAGGCTAGAGCATCTAGTCGAAATGTCGAGTGAATACAATCTGAAGTTGATTATTGAGAAGGTGATTATAAGTTATTACGTCAACTGAGAGTTCATTGAAAGTCATCTCTACTCCACATGCTAGAGATATGCCCTGACATGTTTTGGACCGAGAAGCAAGATGGAGTGGCAGCCTCTCAAGAGTGCTATGAATGAGAGTAGTAGGTATTGGCCCAGGTTCTCTCCTTGTTATTGCCCCGATTTTGCGGAATGATTCAGCAAGTGAAGACATCTATTATATAGTAGTATATTTGTTCCAAACATATTGCTACAGCCAACCCTGTGGCAACTTATATCACAATGCCATTAATGTTTTGTCTACTAAATGGCTTTCTTATTTCTGTAAGGAATGTTGTCCCTTTGCTTTGCTACACTACACTGTAGCAAGGATTATAGTAGAAGTCAGGTGACCATGCAATTATCCTGAACTAAGTGAACAGGGCGAAGCTCACTGGGAGCAGCATCTCCCTCACTCCCTTTGGCCTTCAGAAGTCCTGTCACGCAGCCTGCAGCACTAAGCAGCTGTTTCTGGTTGAATTCCGTGATCTAGATTAAGATTTTAAATTAAGTATATTTTTCTCCAAAAAATTAGTGATCTGTTGTGCTCTTTTATTGGGTTTCGTGAGGTCAAAGCACTTCCTGGCCGTCCAGTGGGAGCAGGCAGAGAAGGGTTGTGAAGGGAGGGACTGGCAGAAATCCAATCAAAGCACCCAAAAAGCTATAGCTTCCCAGCTTGAATAGGAAGCAGCTGCATCTGCCCTGCTTTCACCTAGGGGATCACTGCTGGTCCCTCCCACACACACACACACACATACATATCATTGCGAATAACACCTAACATGTATATATTCATAACAGGATATACCGCTAACCCACGCTAATTAACCGTAAATGTCACACTTGAAACAGCTGAGCTGTGTGCACGTCGCAGCTATACGTATGCGCAATACGGAATCGTGCCCTGCAAACTGCACAGCATAAAACTAGACGGTGGAGTATAACAGAAAGCAATGGGTGAAATGAAGCAAGTGAAACTGCAAGAAAGGATAACTGGGAAAGACGAAGGGAATGGTGATGACAAAGAAACTAAAGGATCATTAGAGAGCAGAGGTTCACAGAGTAGGAATTCCAGTGTGTGCAAGGTACGAGGAAAGAGCATCCAATACCTGAAGAAGGAGAAAACTGAGGGCTTCACTGCTGGACATCAAGGAATGAGGAGAGAGCAGCAAACATTGGTAGGAGGAGAGTATGTACTGAGGGCTGCATTCAGCATCAAGGGGTCAGCCAAGGAATAACTCGGACCAAAAACATTCTTGTGAAATATTAGCTATTAAATACCTTTGTTACACCTTCTAGCATATGTGATGTTTATGTATTATAATTATGTCACTAAATAAATTCACAAAACAACAAAGAATCGACTATAGCACAATGATAGATTCTACATAATCCTCTTGAAAGAATTGTGATCTGCCAACATCTTATATAAGATAACAAATAAAGACCTCCCAAACACGACACATTTATATACCACACAGAGTTTCTGCAGGTGCTGGCTAGTTATTATTTATTTACTTGATAAAGCCAACTAAAGAAACCACTCATTTATAAAATGTCAACATAGTCCCCTCATTCTTATTGGCTGGCCCACTTGGTCCAGTCCTATTGGCTGGCCCACTTGGTCCAGTCCTATTGGCATGGCCCACTTGGTCCAGTCCTATTGGCGTGGCCCAATTGGTCCAGTCCTATTGGCGTGGCCCACTTGGTCCAGTCCTATTGGCGTGGCCCACTTGGTCCAGTCCTATTGGCTGGTCCACTTGGTCCAGTCCTATTGGCATGGCCCACTTGGTCCAGTCCTATTGGCATGGCCCACTTGGTCCAGTCCTATTGGCATGGCCCACTTGGTCCAGTCCTATTGGCGGGGCCCACTTGGTCCAGTCCTATTGGCGTGGCCCACTTGGTCCATTCTTATTGGCGTGGCCCACTTGGTCCAGTCCTATTGGCTGGTCCACTTGGTCCATTCTTATTGGCGTGGCCCACTTGGTCCAGTCCTATTGGCGTGGCCCACTTGGTCCATTCTTATGGCATGGCCCACTTGGTCCAGTCCTATTGGCGTGGCCCACTTGGTCCAGTCCTATTGGCTGGTCCACTTGGTCCATTCTTATGGCATGGCCCACTTGGTCCAGTCCTATTGGCGTGGCCCACTTGGTCCAGTCCTATTGGCGTGGCCCACTTGGTCCACTCTGAGAGGTGGACATATCTACACCAAAACAACAAAAGTATTTATAAACAAGAAAGATATGAAACACGTCCCACTAATGCTCACTAATGCTCACTAATGCTCACTAATGCTCACTAATGCTCACTGATGCTCACTAATGTGGACCAAACATTTACAGCATCCTTTATCTTTTAATATATTATAACAAACACCAAAAATGATTCAGAAAGCAGTATTATAATTATTCGTTATATTAATAGGTAAAGGGTACTGTTAATGTTTGGGTCTACATGGGTACAATTCTCGTTTTATCTCTATTATACTTTTTTGATATTATACACATATATATACATATATATACACACATTATATACACACATGTATATATACATATACATGTGTGTATATATCTTATATATAATATATACATGTATATAATGTATATACATGTGTATATATATTATATACATGCATATTATATATTATATACATGTATATTATATATATATACATGTATAAATTATATATGCATATATACATGTATATATTATATATGCATATATATATTATATATGCATATATACATGTATATAATTATTATATATGCATATATACATGTATATATTATATATGCATATATACATATATATATATTATATATGCATATATACATGTATATATATTATATATGCATATATACATGTATATATTATATATGCATATATACATGTATATATATTATATATGCATATATACATGTATATATATTATATATACATGTATAAATTATATATACATGTATATTATATATATACATATATATTATATATGCATATATACATGTATATATATATTATATGCATATATACATGTATATATATTATATATGCATATATACATGTATATATTATATATGCATATATACATGTATATATTATATATGCATATATACATGTATATATTATATATGCATATATACATGTATATATTATATATGCATATATACATGTATATATTATATATGCATATATACATGTATATATTATATATGCATATATACATGTATATATTATATATGCATATATACATGTATATATTATATATGCATATATACATGTATATATATTATATATGCATATATACATGTATATATATTATATATGCATATATACATGTATATATATATTATATATGCATATATACATGTATATATTATATATGCATATATACATGTATATATATTATATATGCGTATATACATGCATATATATTATATATGCATATATACATGTATATATATTATATATGCATATATACATGTATATATATATACACATGTACAGTAGACCCTCGCATATCCGACCCTCGATTATCCGAACGCTTGGATTATCCGAACTCCTGATTAAATAATAAACCTGGTAACGGTCGTCGATCTGCCTAATGATCACATGGAAATTAGTTCGTTCGCTTTGGCCAGAAAAAAGTTTTGTCGATCGAGTCAAAGATAGCCATTCTAAGCAAGATATCAAATGGAGCCAGTCAAGCCGGACTAGCGGAAGAGTCAGGCGTAGGGAAGTTGACAATAACGGAGATAAAAAAGAACGAAGCCAAACTTCGAGAGTTCGCAGGCAACCTTGACTGTCGGGGGATAAGTTCAGCTCGCAAAAAGTCATGCGCCTTGCTAAAGACGAACAACTAGAAAACTAGAACAACTAGAAAATGCTTTATATCTGTGGTTCGTTCACAAAAGGGAGAAAGCCCCAAGGCACTCAGTGGACTATTGCTCAGAGAAAATACAACATTATGAATATATATACAGTAATATGAAAAAATATGTATGTAAAACAATATGCCAGTTACTGAGGACATAAATCCTTCTAGTACCAGGAAGTGAGCTTCTTAATCCCAAGGACCTGCAGTTAAAAGGATATTGAAAATAGTTCCAACGTGATTCAGCATTTTAATTACATTCATGAATTTATAATTAATATTTGTGGGTTTTTTGCATATCCGAACTTTTTGCATATCCGAATAGCCTCTGGTCCCAAGCTGTTCGGATATGTGAGGGTCTACTGTATATAAGGCTTAGTGTTGTTTCTATTTTCAAGCAGCCATTTACAGGAAGTTACTCGGTGTAACACCAGCCCTCGCCCATCACTTACCATGCTTAGACCCACGTGCCTACATAAAGGGGATGTTCTGTGTTTTTGTTTGTCAGGTCACTGTTTCTGATCCTCAAGAAAAGGTCCCATTCCAATGCTGAGTGAAGTCATTCAATTCTCCCCTAGTTCAAGGTTCCCAGTCTATCATCAATGGGTGGGGTCATTAAAAATTTTTTTTTTTACCATCGGAAAAATTCTGTGGTGGCTTAGAGGCTTAGAGAAAAAATGAAAGAAAGAAGAGAAATAAGTCTTCATAATGGTAGCTTGTCGGTCTGTATAAACGTGTGTGTTTAGAGGCCACTGCATGCTTGAAAGCACTCCCTCAATGGAGTCAGGAATCTCCCCTTACTACATGTATATAAAAGGGAAATCCTGTGTGGGTTTGTCAACTTTTGTCATTTTCGCTTTGGTACTCGAGGTCCCCTGGATTCTGGGTGGAATCACCCAGGATCCATCCCCCCCCTCTTTCCTATCAACATCGGGATATCTGTGAGATGCCTTATACATATGTACATATATACAATCATTAGCCATAATGGCTGTCTGTCTGTATATGTATGTGTATGTTTAGAGGCCTCTGGATGCTATGCCAGCTGAAAGCACCCGCAACAGAGTGCGGGTATCTCAGTAATATTCCTACATAAGCACCCCGCGGGTAATATCTATATAAGCACCCCGCAATAGAGTGTGGATATCTCAGCTAATATTCCTATATATATAAGCACCCTGCAACAGAGTGTGGGTATCTCAGCTAATATTCCTATATATATAAGCACCCGCAACAGAGTGTGGGTATCTCAGCTAATATTCCTATATAAGCACCCGCAACAGAGTGGGGGTAACTCAGCTAATATTCCTATATAAGCACCCGCAACAGAGTGCGGGTATCTCAGCTAATATTCCTATATAAGCACCCGCAATAGAGTGTGGATATCTCAGCTAATATATATAAGCATCCCGCAACAGAGTGCGGGTATCTCAGTAATATTCCTATATAAGCACCCCGCAATAGAGTGTGGATATCTCAGCTAATATTCCTATATATATAAGCACCCTGCAACAGAGTGCGGCTAATATTCCTATATATATAAGCACCCTGCAATAGAGTGTGGGTATCTCAGCTAATATTCCTATATATATAAGCACCCGCAATAGAGTGTGGATATCTCAGCTAATATTCCTATATATATAAGCACCCTGCAACAGAGTGCGGCTAATATTCCTATATATATAAGCACCCTGCAATAGAGTGTGGGTATCTCAGCTAATATTCCTATATATATAAGCACCCGCAATAGAGTGCGGGTATCTCAGCTAATATTCTTATATATATATAAGCACCCGCAACAGAGTGTGGGTATCTCAGCTAATATTCCTATATATATAAGCACCCGCAATAGAGTGTGGGTATCTCAGCTAATATTCCTATATATATAAGCACCCGCAATAGAGTGCGGGTATCTCAGCTAATATTCCTATATATATAAGCACCCGCAATAGAGTGCGGGTATCTCAGCTAATATTCCTATATATATAAGCACCCCGCAACAGAGTGGGGATATCTCAGCTACATAAGCACCCCGCGGGTATCTCACCTATATATATAAGCACCCCGCAACAGAGTGGGGATATCTCAGCTAATATATAAGCACCCGCAACAGAGTGTGGGTATCTCAGCTAATATTCCTATAGACACATAGACACATGTCACTTGGTTTGGTTGAAGGGCTGTGCTTATAACTACTTAAAGCGTGTTGAACGTTGCAGACCTTGTACTGATTTTCCGGTTTTCTGAATATGTAGAAGAGTAAGTTGATTCGGTCCAATATCACAGACAGTCAATTAGGAAAATCATGACTAGATAAGGTTTTTCAGCTTAGCGTATCAGAGAGATTCTAAGAAATTTGATACTTGGCTTAAAGATACTTATCCTAAGATTAAGATGCTTGTAATTAAGGAAGGGGCAAGAATTTATTGGGGGGGTGAAACTATTAGCAGTCAGAAAATAGAGAGAATTAGAACAGGTTATAAGCTAACACACTCGGGGAATTACTGTAGAAACTTACGTTAGATCCCCAAGAATATCCGAGCTTGAAGCGCTAATTTGTGGCGTCTATTTTTTAACTATCTGCTTGCTTATTTGTGTAATTAATGCATCATCAGACGCTGTCCTTGCGGCTGCTCTAGCTGCTGCAGATAATGATAATGATTGCTAAAGAATTAGTGCTGAATGAGAACTGGATTAGTAGTTACAATGTATTGGTCAGTTAGAGTCTTCTGGTAGAGAATTATGACAAAAGGACATTGAACTCGAAAGTAGATGAGATAGATACATGATCTTAAAAATGAATTTAGCATTTTTAAATTAGTTTTTGGGGCTGCTGGTTTACTACTTTCGCGAGGGTTCAAGGGACGCTTGAAGTGTTTGGGGGGTCAAAATTGGCTGGTTACCATTTAGGTCACTGTCAAAGTGAGTTAGCCATTTAAAAATAGGCAATAAAGTGAGTACCCTCCCATTAGAGCAGCTAGGCAATATAGGGAGTGCTTCCACCCTCCCAGTAGAGCAGCTAGGCAATATAGGGAGTGCTTCCACCCTCCCAGTAGAGCAACTAAGCAATATAGGGAGTGCTTCCACCCTCCCAGTAGAGCAGCTAGGCAATATAGGGAGTGCTTCCACCCTCCCAGTAGAGCTAGGCAATATAGGGAGTGCTTCCACCCTCCCAGTAGAGCAGCTAGGCAATATAGGGAGTGCTTCCACCCTCCCAGTAGAGCTAGGCAATATAGGGAGTGCTTCCACCCTCCCAGTAGAGCAGCTAGGCAATATAGGGAGTGCTTCCACCCTCCCAGTAGAGCAGCTAGGCAATATAGGGAGTGCTTCCACCCTCCCAGTAGAGCAGCTAGGCAATATAGGGAGTGCTTCCACCCTCCCAGTAGAGCAGCTAGGCAATATAGGGAGTGCTTCCACCCTCCCAGTAGAGCAGCTAGGCAATATAGGGAGTGCTTCCACCCTCCCAGTAGAGCAGCTAGGCAATATAGGGAGTGCTTCCACCCTCCCAGTAGAGCAGCTAGGCAATATAGGGAGTGCTTCCACCCTCCCATTAGAGCAGCTAGGCAATATAGGGAGTGTTTCCACCCTCCCAGTAGAGCAGCTAGGCAATATAGGGAGTATTTCCACCCTCCCAGTAGAGCTAGGCAATATAGGGAGTGCTTCCACCCTCCCAGTAGAGCAGCTAGGCAATATAGGGAGTGCTTCCACCCTCCCAGTAGAGCAGCTAGGCAACATAGGGAGTGCTTCCACCCTCCCAGTAGAGCAGCTAGGCAATATAGGGAGTGTTTCCACCCTCCCAGTAGAGCTAGGCAATATAGGGAGTGCTTCCACCCTCCCAGTAGAGCAGCTAGGCAATATAGGGAGTGCTTCCACCCTCCCAGTAGAGCAGCTAGGCAATATAGGGAGTGCTTCCACCCTCCCAGTAGAGCAGCTAGGCAATATAGTAGAGCAGCTAGGCAATATAGGGAGTGCTTCCACCCTCCCAGTAGAGCAACTAAGCAATATAGGGAGTGTTTCCACCCTCCCAGTAGAGCAGCTAGGCAATATAGAGAGTGTTTCCACCCTCCCAGTAGAGCAGCTAGGCAATATAGGGAGTGCTTCCACCCTCCCAGTAGAGCAGCTAGGCAATATAGGGAGTGCTTCCACCCTCCCAGTAGAGCAGCTAGGCAATATAGGGAGTGCTTCCACCCTCCCAGTAGAGCTAGGCAATATAGGGAGTGCTTCCACCCTCCCAGTAGAGCAGCTAGGCAATATAGAGAGTGTTTCCACCCTCCCAGTAGAGCAGCTAGGCAATATAGAGAGTGCTTCCACCCTCCCAGTAGAGCAGCTAGGCAATATAGGGAGTGCTTCCACCCTCCCAGTAGAGCAGCTAGGCAATATAGGGAGTGCTTCCACCCTCCCAGTAGAGCAGCTAGGCAATATAGGGAGTGCTTCCACCCTCCCAGTAGAGCAGCTAGGCAATATAAGGAGTGCTTCCACCCTCCCAGTAGAGCAGCTAGGCAATATAGGGAGTGCTTCCACCCTCCCAGTAGAGCAGCTAGGCAATATAGGGAGTGCTTCCACCTTCCCAGTAGAGCAGCTAGGCAATATAGGGAGTGCTTCCACCCTCCCAGTAGAGCTAGGCGATATAGGGAGTGCTTCCACCCTCCCAGTAGAGCAGCTAGACAGTATAGGGAGTGCTTCCACCCTCCCAGTAGAGCTAGGCAATATAGGGAGTGCTTCCACCCTCCCAGTAGAGCAGCTAGGCAATATAGGGAGTGCTTCCACCCTCCCAGTAGAGCAGCTAATTAGACATCATTCGTGGGAGGTGTAGCGAGACCTTTCAGGCTGTCCTCGGGAAGATTCCAACTCTCAGTTCCAACTTTCAACATGTTTGATGTACAATGCTATGCCACATTGAGACATGAGGAATATTTTGTAGAAGTTTTATTCTGACCACTAAAAATACCTACCGAATATCAAATATTTTTGTGACTATTCACTTATGGCAAACACCATTTTCAGAGGAGCCTCCACTCATTCCCCAGTGTGGTCTGGTGAAACTGTCTTTACTGACGCCTGGCTACGACATGCTCTCTCAATCTTGCCTCCTTTTCTCTGAGCAGGACAACTGCAGGCTCACTGTAACGGTAACTTGATCTCACTTTGCACTCTGTCTGAGGTTGAAAAAGACAACTTTGGACACATCTTGCAGGGTTTCATTTAGGGGGGAGGGGGGAACCTTTTTGCCCCCCCCCCCCCCCCCCCCCCCTGGAAATTGTAGTATTAAAATTCATTAGAAACTTTGTCACACCTTTAACCATCATGCCCCTACCCCTTAAAATCCAGATTCCTCAGTTGCCCCCCCCTTGGACAATTTTCTAAATGAAACCGGTCTTGTCTTCCTTTGTCAGTGTTTTCAGCATCATGCTTGCCACTATCTCTGATGCTACTCCTCACCAAGCCATCTTCTCTGTTCAGTTGTCTCGGAACATGGTGGGCTCCATCTTAATTTGGTAATGGTCACCAAAGACAAACACCAAATGACATAATGAAATTTTCTTCACTACTCGAAGCATTTGCTTGCCAACACAATAGCTGCAAAGTCGCTTAATCCCTGCAATCAACTTAATCCCTGCAATCAAGTCTATATATAGAACAGTGCTCTCGCAATATGACTCGGCTACCTCATTCTTCATTATTGTGTGTAGTACACGTGGACATGTTGGGGCAATGCTCCAGGCACAGTCCTCCCAGCCAATGCTCCAGGCACAGTATTCATCCCTCCCAGCCAATGCTCCAGGCACAGTGTTCATCCCTCCCAGCCAATGCTCCAGGCACAGTGTTCATCCCTCCCAGCCAATGCTCCAGGCACAGTGTTCATCCCTCCCAGCCAATGCTCCAGGCACAGTGTTCATCCCTCCCAGCCAATGCTCCAGGCACAGTCCTCCCAGCCAATGCTCCAGGCACAGTATTCATCCCTCCCAGCCAATGCTCCAGGCACAGTGTTCAGTGCTCCTAGCCAATTCTCCAGGCACAGTATTCATCCCTCCTAGCCAATGCTCCAGGCACAGTGTTCATCCCTCCCAGCCAATGCTCCAGGCACAGTATTCATCCCTCCTAGCCAATGCTCCAGGCACAGTATTCATCCCTCCCAGCCAATGCTCCAGGCACAGTATTCATCCCTCCCAGCCAATGCTCCAGGCACAGTCCTCCCAGCCAATGCTCCAGGCACAGTATTCATCCCTCCCAGCCAATGCTCCAGGCACAGTGTTCATCCCTCCCAGCCAATGCTCCAGGCACAGTCCTCCCAGCCAATGCTCCAGGCACAGTATTCATCCCTCCCAGCCAATGCTCCAGGCACAGTGTTCAGTGCTCCTAGCCAATTCTCCAGGCACAGTATTCATCCCTCCTAGCCAATGCTCCAGGCACAGTGTTCATCCCTCCCAGCCAATGCTCCAGGCACAGTATTCATCCCTCCCAGCCAATGCTCCAGGCACAGTATTCATCCCTCCCAGCCAATGCTCCAGGCACAGTGTTCATCCTTCCCAGCTAGTGCTCCAGGCACAGTATTCATCCCTCCCAGCCAATGCTCCAGGCACAGTATTCATCCCTCCCAGCCAATGCTCCAGGCACAGTATTCATCCCTCCCAGCCAATGCTCCAGGCACAGTATTCATCCCTCCCAGCCAATGCTCCAGGCACAGTATTCATCCCTCCTAGCCAACTCCCCAGACGCAATGTTCAGTGCTCCTAGCCAATGCTCCAGGCACTATATTCAGTCCTCCTAGCCAACTCCCCAGACGCAATGTTCAGTGCTCTAGCCAATGCTCCAGGCACTATATTCAGTCCTCCTAGCCAACTCCCCAGACGCAATGTTCAGTGCTCCTAGCCAATGCTCCAGGTGCAGTCCTCCTAGCCAACTCCCCAGACGCAATGTTCAGTGCTCCTAGCCAATGCTCCAGGTGCAGTCCTCCTAGCCAACTCCCCAGATGCCATCTTGTCTTGCTAGCCTACGCTCACATGGTGTTCAATCCTGCTAGCCAAGTAGAAACAGGTGTTCCAGGTGTGTAGTCCCACCCCTTGAGGTGACCTCATGAAGACCTCATAATGGAGTTGATGAGCACTACAGATTATTTCACCACAGACAGAATTTTCTCGATGGGAAACTCACAAAATTGTGCGGTTTATTCCAACCCTCCCAACTCCTGAAGGGTTCATGATAGATAACGATTCGGAATATGCAAGATTCTTGGGCTACTTCTCTTAACATCTTCTTATTCTAGAATCACATCAAGAGCCTTGTGTGGGGATACGCCTTCAAGGTCAGTCGTAGCAGATTAGATTGCAAGGCCCCTTCAGTTTGAAGGCTAAATAAGCTACACATCACCCATTCAACTTGAAAGCTGAACTAGACAAGCCGACTTTAATTAGCTTACCTTATTCGGTTAAGCGGAAGATTTTGGCAGGTATAGGCTACGTCCTTTTTAGGAAATCCTGCACTTAAAATGATGTTGATCGTGTGGTCTTTGACCACAACTGGTGGTGGTCTAGCACTGCTTGCGTGGTTCAATTAGGACATGTCAGGTTATGACACTTCCACCTCCTAGCCACTAGCTGGAGCTGCTAATTAAAAGTGAACCAGTATATTGCCAGAACTCTGCACCACAAAAGGGTTTCCCCCCAAGTTATCATGGTTCCCCCCTCTCCCCCCACAAATGCATGCAGCAGATAGGCAGGCGGCGAGTAGCATCTAGGTCCCAAGAATTGGGTGGCATCTTACCAAATGCACTCTTCAAAATGAACTCGGAGCAAGTACCGATGATATGCTGCCATAGCTGCTCTCTGCAGTGCTATTGGTCATGGCCAGACTATCATGAGTATATGCACGTCTGTAACCTACGAGGTGGAGGGTTACGGAGTGCAGGGTTTAAGGGGTGTGGGAGTTAAGGTGTAGAGTGTAGGGTTGAGGCCATGTGGGGGGAATTCAGGAGACCGAGAGGTGCCCCTCTCAGCTTTTCCTTCCTTCCTCAAGGGCTGTAACCCGAGGGATCCGTTTCTTAGTTTTGTGTGATTTCTAATACATGAAATAGTTTTAACTTCGACTGCAACGCTCATAGAAATATCTTAGCAGAACTAGGCAATAATTCCCAGACAAATAACACTGCGTGTATAGAATATTTATTATATGTATGTAGCAAGAAACTATATGACAAATTAGTACAATCCTGACAAAACCCCTCCCATGAAAGCCACTTACAGACCTCACACTTCGTTTCAGCGTCCACTAAATATGTTTCCCTTGCCATACCCAATCACTTATGCTCCACTTGCAGACCTGGTTTTTACATGTACATGTGTGTGTGTGTATAGGTCCAATGTTGGCGACCATCTACCCAACAATTCCCTTCCTTCTGCTGCTGATCACCTCACGCCAGGTCATGTGACGGATTTGGTAGCATTGAACTTGGAAGTTAACACAAGTGCTCTTAATATTAACGACAGGCTATCTCCCAAGGAAGATCATAATCTCCTTCGACCAAGGGACTTTCTAGACCTGTTGGATAGTGTCCCCCCAGTAGGAGGACCTCGCTCTCCATCCCCAGATTGGTCAAACACACCCGAAAGACCACGCCTCTTCCCACATAAACTCCACTAATCATATCTACAACCTCCAACTCTATTGCCAGAAATAAGAGATGGATCGTGCAAGGCTACTGCTCTCTGCATTCCACTTTGGCCTTTCTGATGACATGACTATTCCTCCTGTCCGGCACATAATAATCGTGTGTACACATTTATATATAACGATGATAAATGTATTTTATTCAAACATATTGCCAGCATGCAAGCACGCTCCACACCACCAGACATTAGACAACACCGTCAATATACAAGCACACAACACACACACACACACACACATGAGACTAATACAAGCAGTCAATAGCCTGTCTAGAGAGACCGGCCAGTATGATACAGGTATCTTGCGAAAAACAGACAGACAGCTGAATAAGTGTGAGCTGTGTCAAATGGTTTGAACTGTGACCTGAGAAATATATTACTGCCAAACGACAAATCCTAGATTGGGACTTTGAATGAACGGAACAAGTGATAAAGAGAAGGGCGGAAGGAGGGGGAGGGGGGTTGGGTCAGAAGCTTGGCTGGTAGTACTCGGGAGGATATGACTGGGCCATGGGAAAGGGACCTTCTGTGAAGTTTGCATAGAAAGTAGCAGAGCTGGCAGCAGTGTAATCCATTGGTGAGATAGAGGGTGTCCAAGAACACACCGGCTTGGATGTTACTGCTGCATTGATGCCCATAAACCCAGTGGGACACAGAGCAGCCGGGAGATGGTGCACCTCAGAGGAATATTGCAGTGGAAGGCTTCTGGGAGGAGCCATGCAACCTGTAGTGGCTGCAATGGAGTGGACAGACATACCACATTGCCACGTAAACTCATGAGTTGTAAACCATATCATCAAAATCTGAGGGATAGCTCACATACACACCCTGTGAACATCTTTTACCTTCCACAGGGCATCCCAGCTGCATGAGTGCATTCTCTGCAGCCATCTCTCTAGCTTCTGCAAGATTCCTGCTCATCTTGGAGGGAACATAGGTGAGGCCTAAACTGACTAAGGTCACCTTGTACAGAAAGAGGGTATCGGTCTCCCCAGAGGCCATGGGATTGGTGGAAGTATGCAAGGAGTACATGGGACTCCCCCAATTGTTTCTCTGGCAGATTTCTTCCAGTAGCTATAGCAACAACAGAATGCCCGAGGGCAAGTACAATAAACAAACTAGAAAAACAAGACAATATCTGTGATGGAATCTTGTGGTTAACTGCAATCACTCCCACTGACCACACCTACCCATTGCAGTGCAGCAATGTGACATAACTCAAGATTATTATTAGCTCAATTACTGACAGAGGTGGATAAAAATTCAATGTAAGTTGCTTACTAATCTCTTCTACAACCAAGGAGATAGCTGTGTAGTCCCCCAACCACCCACCACCTTCTCTTGCTCACCATAATGCTGGCACTGCCAAGGTTACCAACCTCACCTGTTACAATAATGGCTGCAATAAATTAAACTCGCTCTTTCTCCCCCCCCCCCCCCCCCCCCCCCCCTTTTCTTAGCGGTTCAATAATCCTTGTAGCACTTTTCTAACCATCACATGTCAGATACAGTGATCCAGAGCTCACCAGAGCACATGTTTTGCTGGACTTGATGGAGGAAGTGCCGGTAGAAGTCACCTCTAGCATAGCAGGCAACGTAGTTGCAGGCGGTCGAGGCCCAGCAGCTGACAGAGGAGGAGAGGTGGGAAACTCCTGCTGCAGTGGACAAATCAAATGGTTTCATAGTTTCAAACAAACGAGGTCTTTGATAGCTGACAATGGTTCCCATCTCTTTCTCCATTAGCTTCAGTTTCCCACTTGTCCTCTCTAACCCTCCGCCCCCCCCTCCCCCTAACCCCCCCTCTCCTTCCTCACACCTGCAGCAAGGTAATAAACACGACCAACCTGTTCATTCAAATGTTTTGTCATGCTCATCGATGGCTCGTAGAAGGTGTTGTGTGGCAAGGGGGCTGAGTAGAAAGAAGGAATTTGACCGCCGGTCCTAATTGGATTGGTCGGATAAATCAAGTGAGGCTGCGGAAGACAAGGACTGGTCGGAAACGTCAGGGGGTACAACATCGGCCCTCTCATTCCAAGACTTGGGGATCTTGGCATTCGAGAGGCAGGAGGCATGCACGCTCCCATACTGTTCCTCAGCATGAACCTGCTGCAATAGACGACTGTTAACAAGGTTAAATGGACTACACAAGAAGTAAGTCATACAGCATCATCTCCATTATTATTATTATTATTAACATTGCATCCCCCCCACCACCGTACCTCTGGGAAAACCCACGATCCAATTTTGTAAGCATCTGCATAGAATAGACACCCATACCTCAACCCTGCGTAGCACACCACCCTCCCAGTGTGGGTTGAGGTTGCTACTTATACACACACCTCAACCCTGCGTAGCACACCACCCTCCCACTGTGGACCATAGGTTGGTGCATATATACACACACCTCAACCCTGCGTAGCACACCACCCTCCCACTGTGGACCATAGGTTGGTGCATATATACACACACCTCAACCCTGCGTAGCACACCACCCTCCCAGTGTGGACAATAGGTTGCTGCATATATACACACACCTCAACCCTGCGTAGCACACCACCCTCCCAGTGTGGACAATAGGTTGCTGCATATATACACATACCTCAACCCTGCGTAGCACACCACCCTCCCAGTGTGGACAATAGGTTGCTGCATATATACACACACCTCAACCCTGCGTAGCACACCACCCTCCCAGTGTGGACAATAGGTTGGTGCATATATACACACACCTCAACCCTGCGTAGCACACCACCCTCCCAGTGTGGACCATAGGTTGCTGCATATATACACACACCTCAACCCTGCGTAGCACACCACCCTCCCAGTGTGGACCATAGGTTGCTGCATATATACACACACCTCAACCCTGCGTAGCACACCACCCTCCCAGTGTGGACAATAGGTTGCTACTTATACACACACCTCAACCCTGCGTAGCACACCACCCTCCCAGTGTGGACAATAGGTTGCTACTTATACACACACCTCAACCCTGCGTAGCACACCACCCTCCCAGTGTGGACAATAGGTTGCTGCATATATACACACACCTCAACCCTGTGTAGCACACCACCCTCCCAGTGTGGACAATAGGTTGCTGCATATATACACATACCTCAACCCTGCGTAGCACACCACCCTCCCAGTGTGGACAATAGGTTGCTGCATATATACACACACCTCAACCCTGTGTAGCACACCACCCTCCCAGTGTGGACAATAGGTTGCTGCATATATACACACACCTCAACCCTGCGTAGCACACCACCCTCCCAGTGTGGACAATAGGTTGCTGCATATATACACACACCTCAACCCTGCGTAGCACACCACCCTCCCAGTGTGGACAATAGGTTGCTGCATATATACACACACCTCAACCCTGCGTAGCACACCACCCTCCCAGTGTGGACAATAGGTTGCTACTTATACACACACCTCAACCCTGCGTAGCACACCACCCTCCCAGTGTGGACCATAGGTTGCTGACACACCTCAACCCTGCGTAGCACACCACCCTCCCAGTGTGGACAATAGGTTGCTGCATATATACACACACCTCAACCCTGCGTAGCACACCACACTCCCAGTGTGGACAATAGGAGGTTGTTGCATATATACACACACCTCAACCCTGCGTAGCACACCACCCTCCCAGTGTGGACAATAGGTTGCTACTTATACACACACCTCAACCCTGCGTAGATCCCAGTGTGGACAATAGGTTGCTACTTATACACACACCTCAACCCTGCGTAGCACACCACCCTCCCAGTGTGGACAATAGGTTGATACTTATACACACACCTCAACCCTGCGTAGCACACCACCCTCCCAGTGTGGACAATAGGTTGCTACTTATACACACACCTCAACCCTGCGTAGCACACCACCCTCCCCACTGTGGGTTGAGGTTACTACATAGACAAACAACACTGAGCAGAGGGAAAGGCCCAGCCATCACTGGATAACATTGGGAGGTTCTAGACTACATCATCAATATCCCAAGCAACATGTAAAGGGAAGAGGCTGCTGACCTCTGCGATGGTAACTGTGGAGAGATGTAGTTGGGATAGAGAGACATAATGGTACCATATTGGTCCACTGGGATATAGAAGGCAGGCATGTTGTAAGTGGGCTTGAGCTTCTGCGAACGAAGATAAGACTCCCTGTCCACAGGCTTGGCTAAGGTCACTTCAACCTGTGCTCCGTCCAACATCGCTCCTGCAGAGAGAAAGAGAAAGAGGGGCTGGATTGTAGAAGCGATGTTTCTGGAAAACGACTGCAAGAAAACTTTTGACATGATAGAGCTGAACAACACAATAGTCAACTCCTGACCAAGCCTGTGTGGATATCAGAGAGGCACAATGGTCGACTCCTGACCAAGCCTGTGTGGATATCAGAGAGGCACAATGGTCGACTCCTGACCAAGCCTGTGTGGATATCAGAGAGGCACAATGGTCAACTATGGTCGACTCCTGACCAAGCCTGTGTAGATATCAGAGAGGCACAATGGTCGACTCCTGACCAAGCCTGTGTGGATATCAGAGAGGCACAATGGTCGACTCCTGACCAAGCCTGTGTGGATATCAGAGAGGCACAAGCTAGAAAGTTAATTTCCTTTGGAGAAATACCAACCACAAAGCATTGGGTACAGAGTACAGCAAGTCCTAACAAATGCTAGAAATTAACGATCACAAAGTACAAAGTACATAAATGAACTAAAAAACGACTTCACCTCTCGATGAACGTAGCATACCATTCATGGCCTCCATGGCTTTCTGGGCCTCTTCTCTAAGCTGGAAGTGCACGAAGGCATAGTCCTTGATCTTCTTCACTCTCTCTACGTTGCCATAAGCTCTAAACAACTCCAGGATCTGAGCTTCTGAAGTAGAGAGCATCAAGTTCCTCACGTATAGCACTTTCACCTTGCAAACAAGGAACACTATTGTTGTAACCAATCCCAGAGATATACATTAAAAAAAAAAATGCTTTTTAAAAGTGGCACCCACAATGGAAAACACTCTACTAGGAGGAGGGCCAAGGCTTCACTCACAATGGACATAACATTCCACAATGGCTGCAACAGAGGACAGCAGATCTCCAACAGTAAACATCACACCCAAAGGATACGCCCATCACATCCTCACCTGGGCCATTATTTCTGCATCCACTTCCAGCTCAGGCTCTGCCCAATCCACTGCAATATTGTGTCCCCACAGGTCTACTCGGCCATTGATGAGCTTGCGTCGGGCCACGGCTGCTGCGCGATGGGTCTCGTACTCAACAAAGGCAAAGCCTCTATTCTTGCTCTTGTCTGAAGCTGAGGGATACACAATCACATCCACCACTGCATCTGTCACTTTCTGCATCTCTATGATAATGTCTTCCTTGGTCACCTGTGTGTTATGATAGACAAATAAATCTCATATATATATATATATACATATATATATATATATACATATATATATACATATATATATATATATACATATTTGTGTATATATACAAGTCTCATTTGAACTGGGAGGGAGGAGTCTGGTCAACAACAAGCTTAAAAGCTTTATTTAGACACTCGTAGCATCAGTTAGTTGAATGTCTTCAACTATCACCGTCAGCGTTAAGTCGCTCACCAGGTGAACCAGACCTTTTTCATTCCTCCTGGTGGAGACAGAGTGCCCCATGCGAGATGCACGACTCAATGGGATAGACATTTAGCACTAGCATACCACATCACTCTCGTTAACAAAAAAACTCGTCATCATCGCTCTTCACTTACTTAGGAGGGGGGGGGGGGGGGGGGGGGGGAATGAGAAGTCCTGCACACTGAGTTAGGGGGGAATGAGGAGTCCTAGCACACTGAGTTAGGGGGGAATGAAGAGTCCTAGCACACTGAGTTAGGGGGGAATGAAGAGTCCTAGCACACTGAGTTAGGGGGGAATGAG
Source organism: Cladorhizidae sp. MBARI D1340-BT2 (assembly GCA_028752905.1). Taxonomy (NCBI): domain Eukaryota; kingdom Metazoa; phylum Porifera; class Demospongiae; order Poecilosclerida; family Cladorhizidae; species Cladorhizidae sp. MBARI D1340-BT2. Next base: position 2,805,921 of record JAQNBH010000008.1, read on the forward strand.
GAGTCCTAGAACACTGAGTTAGGGGGGAATGAAGAGTCCTAGCACACTGAGTTAGGGGGGAATGAAGAATCCTAGCACACTGAGTTAGGGGGGAATGAAGAGTCCTAGCACACTGAGTTAGGGGGGAATGAAGAGTCCTAGCACACTGAGTTAGGGGGGAATGAAGAGTCCTAGCACACTGAGTTAAGGGGGAATGAAGAGTCCTGCACACTGAGTTAGGGGGGAATGAAGAGTCCTAGCACACTGAGTTAGGGGGGAATGAAGAGTCCTAGCACACTGAGTTAGGGGGGAATGAAGAGTCCCAGCACACTGAGTTAGGGGGGAATGAAGAGTCCTAGCACACTGAGTTAGGGGGGAATGAAGAGTCCTAGCACACTGAGTTAGGGGGGAATGAAGAGTCCTAGCACACTGAGTTAGGGAGGAATGAAGAGTCCCAGCACACTGAGTTAGGGGGGAATGAAGAGTCCCAGCACACTGAGTTAGGGGGGAATGAAGAGTCCTAGCACACTGAGTTAGGGGGGAATGAAGAGTCCTAGCACACTGAGTTAGGGGGGAATGAAGAGTCCTAGCACACTGAGTTAGGGGGGAATGAAGAGTCCTAGCACACTGAGTTAGGGGGGAATGAAGAGTCCTAGCACACTGAGTTAGGGGGGAATGAAGAGTCCTAGCACACTGAGTTAGGGGGGAATGAAGAGTCCTAGCACACTGAGTTAGGGGGGAATGAAGAGTCCTAGCACACTGAGTTAGGGGGGAATGAAGAGTCCTAGCACACTGAGTTAGGGGGGAATGAAGAGTCCCAGCACACTGAGTTAGGGGGGAATGAAGAGTCCTGCACACTGAGTTAGGGGGGAATGAAGAGTCCTAGCACACTGAGTTAGGGGGGAATGAAGAGTCCTAGCACACTGAGTTAGGGGGGAATGAAGAGTCCTAGCACACTGAGTTAGGGGGGAATGAAGAGTCCCAGCACACTGAGTAGGGGGGAATGAAGAGTCCTAGCACACTGAGTTAGGGGGGAATGAGTAGTCCTAGCACACTGAGTTAAGGGGGAATGAAGAGTCCTAGCACACTGAGTTAGGGGGGAATGAAGAGTCCCAGCACACTGAGTTAGGGGGGAATGAAGAGTCCTAGCACACCGAGTTAGGGGGGAATGAAGAGTCCTAGCACACTGAGTTAGGGGGGAATGAAGAGTCCTAGCACACTGAGTTAGGGGGGAATGAAGAGTCCCAGCACACTGAGTTAGGGGGAATGAAGAGTCCCAGCACACTGAGTTAGGGGGGAATGAAGAGTCCTAGCACACCGAGTTAGGGGGGAATGAAGAATCCTAGCACACTGAGTTAGGGGGGAATGAGTAGTCCTAGCACACTGAGTTAAGGGGGAATGAAGAGTCCTAGCACACTGAGTTAGGGGGGAATGAAGAGTCCCAGCACACTGAGTTAGGGGGGAATGAAGAGTCCTAGCACACCGAGTTAGGGGGGAATGAAGAGTCCTAGCACACTGAGTTAGGGGGGAATGAAGAGTCCTAGCACACTGAGTTAGGGGGGAATGAAGAGTCCCAGCACACTGAGTTAGGGGGAATGAAGAGTCCCAGCACACTGAGTTAGGGGGGAATGAAGAGTCCTAGCACACTGAGTTAGGGGGGAATGAAGAATCCTAGCACACTGAGTTAGGGGGGAATGAAGAGTCCTAGCACACCGAGTTATGGGGGAATGAAGAGTACTAGCACACTGAGGCTTTCATTATTACCAGCTACTGCCATCTGTTCTTACTTTTTTTGGAATGCCTCCCACAAAGAGTCTGCAGTTGTCCACACTCATGCAGATGCCCAGGGACCGGCCCTTCCTTACTTCGTAGTTGTTGAGCAAACGCACGCACTGCTTAGCTTCCATGGCACTGCTGAACACCACAAAGCAGTACCCACGGTTTTGTCCGGAGAAGTGATCCAGCATGAGTCGCATTTCGTAGATTTTCCCCACATTCTCAAACACGGGTACTAACTCGTCCTCGAAGCAATCCCTTGGGATCTTTCCCACGAAAACTTCACATCCTCTCTGAGGAGCTGGTCCTTGCCAGTTGGGTGGGGGACCATAGTGGCGTTGTCCATTAGCCTGCACAATACTGTAGCCTGTCCTCTGCAGCAACTGTGCAATGGGGATTTCCTTTTGTTGGGCCTGGTAGCTAGTGAGTAGTGTAGCAGGAGTGGCTTCAAAAGTTTATCACTACACACATGCTCTCTAACCATGCGTGTACCACCACGCTATCAGACTTACTTTTGCAAATCCAAGCCAGAGAGGGTCTCCAACTCCACTGATTCTGCTTTGGGGATTGAGCTAGTTTTTGCAGTTCCGTCAGCATTCGCTATAGAAACTGCAGAAACTGAATTATCTGCGGTATCTGTACAGCTGCTGCTAGTAACTGATGTATCGCTAGGGTCCGCAGAAGAGATATCCAGGCCGTCCAGAGATAGGTCTCCGATTCCAGAGCTGCTTGTGTCAATGCCGGTTAGTTCCATCACCGTACAGCGCCCCGCGAATCTCGTCCATTTGAAGTAGTCAGAGTAACTCCGATGTTATACAATCTAGCCATGCTACGTAGCGCGCGCGAATAGAGAATAATAGCGCGTGCCAACGTGTGACCTTCATATCGTGCTGCACGCGCTTACGTTATCCTGCTATAGCGCGAGCGGTCCTTCTTTCCTAACTCGGATTGTGGGCGGGGACAATACCCAGACGCGAAAGCGGAGGGGGAACAAATTCTGTTGTGTTCTGCTGAATAGTTGTGGCCCTACTGAAATCATGAGCAAAGCATCAGCTGCTTTCAGAAGGTGAGCATATTGATAGAGTTTGTAAAAATCACTCGTTTGAGGTGTAGCTAGCCCACCCAGAGTTTATCTTCAGTTACTGGTCGTGATTATAATGGCTACAGCTAGCTATGATGGTATTTGTGGATGTCTAGGAGTGGTGTTAGGCTGAGATCTCTGGGTAGTGGGCATACACACCTCAAACTTCTCATGTCAGAGCAGAGCAGTGCACGGCAGTGCTACAAAGCACTTCTTGCCACCCAGGTGTCCTCGTCACATTGCATGGACCGCTGGTCGCAGGCGGAGGAGAACCCAGCAATCCAGGACGTCCTACACCAGGGCCACGACCTGAACCTCATGTGGGTGGAGTCTCAGAGAGAATTTGTCGGTATGTGAGAATGTGTGAGAAGTGACAAAAGAGATTGCATTTGATGGTGTTGTCTGCCTGCCTTGTGATGCTAGGTGCACTAAAACAATATAAGCAAGTGTTTGGAAACATTCTGTCTGTTGAAAAGAAGCTGGACATGGCCAGGAAACATCTGGTGAGTTGGGTGTCGGACTTCAGGTTATTATCAAAGGATACTCGGTTAAATAATACATCCTATTTGGTTCCATGCCACCGCACATCGGGAACAGGAAGATGTCTCGAGTGTATTACAACTCATTTTTGTGGTGTAACCCATGACCTTACTTACTATGCAAGGCACTCATCATTAGTGGGTGTGGCTTGTGTACGCATCCTTGCAGAGTGCCTGTGAAGAGAAGGAAAAGAAGTTGAAGAAGGAGATGGTAAAGGGTCCCAAAGATGTTGCCTTCACTCAAGAGAAGCTCAGACAAGCATCAAACTCTGTGCAACTGGCAGATGCTGAAGGTTGTTGCACAGCACCGGATCATTGTGAATGTCCTGTTCCCCAATTTGTTCTCAACGTCGTGACTTCCAACCTCCTCCTCCTTCCAACTTCCTCGCTAACCTCCTCCTCCTTCCAACTTCCTCGTCTACCTCCTCCTTCTTCCAACTTCCTCGCTAACCTCCTCCTTTTTCCAACTTCCTCGCTAACCTCCTCCTTCTTCCAACTTCCTCGTCTACCTCCTCCTTCTTCCAACTTCCTCGCTAACCTCCTCCTTCCAACTTCCTCGCTAACCTCCTCCTTTTTCCAACGTCCTCGCTAACCTCCTTCTTCCAACTTCCTCGCTAACCTCCTCCTTCTTCCAACTTCCTCGCTAACCTCCTCCTTCTTCCAACTTCCTCGCTAACCTCCTTCTTCCAACTTCCTCGCTAACCTCCTCCTTCCAACTTCCTCGCTAACCTCCTTTTTCCAACTTCCTCGCTAACCTCCTTCTTCCAACTTCCTCGCTAACCTCCTCCTTCTTCCAACTTCCTCGCTAACCTCCTCCTCCTTCCAACTTCCTCGCTAACCTCCTCCTCCTTCCAACTTCCTCGCTAACCTCCTCCTCCTTCCAACTTCCTCCTCCCAACTTCCTCGTCTACCTCCTCCTCCTCCTCCCCCTTACTCCTCCTCGCCTCCCCCCCCCAATACTATAGTGATGGGGCAGAAGAAAGAGACAGATGCCTTGAAGTTAATGGCTGTCAGAGCAGGTATTCTGGATCTCTCTAATTCGTGGGAAGCTCTGGGGAATAAGTGTATTCTATTAGCTCAATCTCAAAAGGTTTGTTTGTGCATTAAAAGGTCATTAGGTCTGCTATATAATGAAAGGCCAGTCCATCAACCTGACGATTCTAAGAATTCTGAGCATTCAATATCTAAGTTTTGTAATTGGGCATTAGAAAAACAGTTCAGAATTAATTTCATATGTTCGTGCCCTACCACCAGCTGTCATGTGACCTGCATGCACAATTAATTAGAGTAGCCTTGTTCAGTGTGCTTACCATGTTTTTCTTTGCGTTCAACTTCCCCCCTGCCCCAAGCAGGAGTTGGCTCAACTTCTTCCTGACGTGGGCAGTTCAAGGATACAAGAAGTGCCAGCGTATAATGGAGGCAGAGAGAGCACGCGAATCGTTCTCAACACCAGAACTAAGCTAGATCAAGTGGAACTTCCCACCTCTGCATCAAGTTAGCCACCTAGTGTGTGTGTGTGTGTGAGTGTGTGCACATGCATGCATGCATGTGTGCGTTCAGTCCATAGTAGGACAATTGGTCCTCTGGAAATCAGGTCCGTGTTGCACTGGGTCTAGGGCCGTGGATAGGGCCTGGCTTGGAACCAAGGGAACTGACGTTTAGGTAGAAGTCAAGTTAAGAATGTTGCTGATGCCATTTCAATTGCCAAGAGCACTGTTTGCTTGGCTATTGGTCCTTAATAGGGTTTTCTCATGGCAGAGAACTAGCATAGATATGTGCTTGCCCTTAGTGTGTTCCTCTCTACTGAAGCATATAATGAAGAGTGCCTGCATTGCC